>OZ023237.1:22307334-22749829 GCA_964006365.1 Trididemnum miniatum | reverse complement strand
AACCAAACTTAAGTTTTTATACACCAGGACCGTCGCAAATATTAATCCCAAATTGTACGTTTTGTCCATTCCAAGAATGTCTTAAAAACCATTTCAGAGTGGAAAAAGCAAAGTGTTCCTAAGCTAATTGAAATCATTTATGAATTAGTGAAGAGCATGCAAAACGATGTTGAAAGAGCCATAATGGGGTGCGGACCTTACATTTTGCATTCTCATGTTAAATCTTTCCAAACTCTTTCGATAAAGTGGAAAATGCTAAGTGTGGGCGAAAAAAAGAAATATATCAAGCGCTTCTACAATCACATGCCACACCTACAAAAACAAACATCTATTTCCTCCGATTTGAGATTCATCACTAAAGTTCCATCTTCAAAATCTGGAAAAAAGCCTACCGGTAAGCGAAAAAATCATTAGAATGCGATCAAAAAGGTAAACTTGTTCAGACATTCACTAACATCATATTATTAAGGCATCGCCATTTTTGTTTTAAACAGTAGGTGAATTGTATTTTATGAGGGGCAGTCGTTTTGAACAAGCTAACCTACTGTTATGAATATTCACAATCTTATTAACCAGTAATATCTCTTTGGACAAATGCTAAAACTGTTACTTCTTCATGAATAATTGTTAAATATGTTATTTGAAATACGCAGTATCACCACAGTTAAAAAGTAAAATTTATAAAACCCAACAGTCTGTTTCACCCAAAAGAATCTTCAACCACTGATTTCTACAATTATTGATTATTTATTTGAAATACACCCAATGCTTGACAAAGTTTATGTGTGCTGTAAAGTTTTCACTTTTGGTTTCATTTTTAAACAATTTTTACTTTCACAGTTAAACTCAATTAAGTTAATGAAAAAGCTGATTTTACAGTAAAGCAACAGCAACCATTTCTCTTACTATTGATTTAAGAATTACGTTTGGAACTGCAGTTATGTAGTTATCATTCTAGTCTGATAGTATGTAACATTAAGCGCGCAGTTGCAACTTAAGTTTTTATCAAAAAGGATACAGCTCACACCTTTCATTATTTTTACAGATGAAAAGCAAACAGCTTTAAAATTGATGGTCCCCCCAAAGTTACCCGAAAGCCATAGAATGCATAATGCTGAAGATGTTTGTGGCGTACATTATCAAGAACTTTTTGTCTGCTTTGCATCACCAAATTTTATTGCATAATAGTGAAAGATAAGTAGGCTAAATCCAATTATTGCTGTAAAAAAGTTTTAGGCCACATTAAGGGATGACTTTTTTTGATGAGAGCATGGAGTTGTGTGTTTAGGTTAGTTGACCAGTAGGTTTATTGATAGTTTAAAGTTCTATTTTCATTTTAAAACACTACTGGAGTGATGTGCTTGTTTCTTTCTTCACAAGTCATGATGCATGATGCTAAATACACAAAAGAAGCGTACTGCAGCTTTAACAAAATACTTAAAACCCAGGGAAAACTTTGCCGAAAATTTTTATTCTTGTCAGCTCAGGTTCAAGAGAATTCATTCCAAATTTGAATGTGTAATGGTTTGGTCAGCAATTTAAACGTTACAAAAGCATTAACGCCATTATCTGCTGTTATTGACATTTGTAATTCAGGGACTAGATATATATATATATACATATTTTTCTTTAATATTGGATAAAAAAGTGAAAAAAATACTTTTATATTTTTAAAAGTAATAAGTTCGTGGACAATGCTGGGAACACTTTGCAAATGTTATTTTACCAGCAGTGAGCGTCAAAGTGAAATGTGATTCTTTTTTGTTTTTATATACTGTATTTATTAGGGTAGTATTTTTTCAAATGAATCTTTTGTACAAGTTCTTGATATGCATAAATTCTTTGCATCAAACAAAAATAGTCCAATGCATATTGCTGCTATTAATCCCATAATGCAGCTATTAGTGCTATTAGTCCAATGCATATTGCTGCTATTAGTCCCATAATGCGGCTATTAGTGCTATTAGTCCTATTAGTCCAATGCATATTGCTGCTATTAGTCCCATAATGCGGCTATTAGTGCTATTAGTCCTATTAGTGCTATTAGTCCAATGCATATTGCTGCTATTAGTCCCATAATGCGGCTATTAGTGCTATTAGTCCCATTAGTGCTATTAGTGCTATTTGTCCTATTAGTCCAATGCATATTGCTGCTATTAGTCCCATAATGCGGCTATTAGTGCTATTAGTCCTATTAGTGCTATTAGTCCTATTAGTGCTATTAGTTCTGTTAGTGCTATTAGTCCTATTAGTGCTATTAGTCCTATTAGTGCTATTAGTCCTATTAGTGCTATTAGTCCTGTTAGTGCTATTAGTCCTATTAGTGCTATTAGTCCTATTAGTGCTATTAGTCCAATGCATATTGCTGCTATTAGTCCCATAATGCGACTATTAGTGCTATTAGTCCAATGCATATTGCTGCTATTAGTCCCATAATGCAGCTATTAGTGCTATTAGTCCTATTAGTGCTATTAGTCCTATTAGTGCTATTAGTGCTATTAGTCCTATTAGTGCTATTAGTCCTATTAGTGCTATTAGTCCTATTAGTGCTATTAGTCCTGTTAGTGCTATTAGTCCTATTAGTGCTATTAGTCCTATTAGTGCTATAGCGGTATTTAGTAATGTCCGCTATTAGTGCTATTAGTCCAATGCATATTGCTGCTATTAGTCCCATAATGCAGCTATTAGTGCTATTAGTCCTATTAGTACTATTAGTCCAATGCATACCGGTATTGCTGCTATTAGTCCCATAATGCGGCTATTAGTGCTATTAGTCCTATTAGTGCTATTAGTCCAATGCATATTGCTGCTATTAGTCCCATAATGCGACTATTAGTGCTATTAGTCCTATTAGTGCTATTAGTCCTATTAGTGCTATTAGTGCTATTAGTCCTATTAGTGCTATTAGTCCAATGCATATTGCTGCTATTAGTCCCATAATGCGGCTATTAGTGCTATTAGTCCTATTAGTGCTATTAGTCCAATGCATATTGCTGCTATTAGTCCCATAATGCGGCTATTAGTGCTATTAGTCCTATTAGTGCTATTAGTCCAATGCATATTGCTGCTATTAGTCCCATAATGCGGCTATTAGTGCTATTAGTCCTATTAGTGCTATTAGTCCTATTAGTGCTATTAGTCCTGTTAATGCTATTAGTCCTATTAGTGCTATTAGTCCTATTAGTGCTATTAGTGCTATAGCGGTATTTAGTAATGTCCAAATTGAGAAGTTATAGGCACCCTTAGTGCAATATCAAAAACTAAAAAGGAGGTTTCTTTGTACAAAAAAAAAAGAGACTTGGCTGCTGAGAGCTTGAAATGATAATAAACTACAATAGTACAAGCCTTTAGTTCTGAGCTGACATCAGCAGAGTAATGCCTCTTCCACTGCACCTATTTTAGCTTCTTACATTGCACATTAGTCGATGCAAGATAGGTTGAACAAAGCTTACTGGTACCACACAGCACAACAACGAATTACAAACAATACCGTACTTACAGTAGCAGCTTTTTGCCATTTGATACTGCAATGTCTTCGATCGATTAACCAATCTACTAATTTATTGCATTGAATATCAATAGGTATCAGTTCTTCAGTCATAATGAATCACTAGGACCTAAGACTAAGGGGTAACGTGTAGTATCAGCCCCCAGGTTTGGTTAGGGTTAGGTTTGATTAGGATTAGGTTTGGTTAGGGTTTAGCTGTTTAGGGTTAAGGTTGTAACTAAACCGAACCCTAACTAAATTTAACCCTAATCGACCTAATCCTAACCAAACCTAACTGAAACCTGGACATGCTGGAGGCTGATGCTAGACCAGCTAGACTGCTACACCTTACCCAGACTTGCCACTTCATGCAAGAGTACCGGTAGTCACTCTCAAATTGCAGTGAATATGGTACATAGTCTACCGGTACAGTAAAGAGTATACCGTTAAGCCAGTAGGAACAGAGGTGCCACCAGAAAATACTGCACAAGATTTATTCAATTTGTAGGCCTATAATCTACAGCCTGATAATCAGATAGTCTAATACTAAACTGTACAAGATTTGGTTAAAAGAGAAATGGTGTGATATCGGTACTTGATTTCACACTCTCGAGTCTTGACACATAGACTGAATCTACCGTAGTCTAGTAAATCTCCCAGCTCCACAACTAAAATACACACTGGTGGCAGAGACGGTTGCCAGTAACTTCGCCACAGTAACTTTGCCACAGAAACTTCGTCACATGGTAACTTCGCCACACTTTGAGAAAGTGAAGGGTGATGTAGGGATAGTAGGAAAATGTGTTGGGGTGTGGGGGGAGATGTGGGAAGAGGTATGAGAGGAGGTGTAGGAAAGTGTGATGGGGTGTGGGGGAGGTAAGGGGAAATGCAGGGAAAGGTGAGCGTAGGGAAGAGAAGTGGGGAATTAAAAGTGTGTTGGAGCCCCATACCTCAATACATTTCCCTACATCTCCCCCATTCCCCTCCCCATATCCTTTACCCACACGCCTACACACTTCCCCACTCTCCCACACCCTCCCCACACATCTTTCCTTACCTCCCCCGACGGGTGCTACTAAATAGTACATGTCCACGATGTCAACGATGTCCGCGATGTCCACGATGTCCGCGATGTCAACGATGTCCGCGATGTCCACGATGTCCGCGATGTCCCAAATTGCGATGTCCGCGATGTCCACGATGTCCGCGATGTCCCAAATTGCGATGTCCGCGATGTCCCAAATTGCGATGTCCGCGATGTCCACGATGTCCGCGATGTCCCAAATTGCGATGTCCGCGATGTCCACGATGCCCGCGATGTCAACGATGTCCGCGATGTCAACGATGTCCGCGATGTCCACGATGTCCGCGATGTCCCAAATTGCGATGTCCGCGATGTCCCAAATTGCGATGTCAACGATGTCCCATGTTGCGATCGATCGCCATTTGGGACATCGCGGACATCGCAATTTCGCAGATCGTTGACATTGCGGACATCGTTGACATCGCGGACATCGCAATTTGGGACATCGCGGACATCGCAATTTGGGACATCGCGGACATCACAATTTCGCAGATCGTTGACATTGCGGACATCGTTGACATCGCGGACATCGCAATTTGGGACATCGCGGGCATCGTGGACATCGTTGACATCGCGGACATCGCAATTTGGGACATCGTGGACATCGTTGACATCGCGGACATCGTTGACATCGCTGGCATCGTGGACATCGCGGACATCGTGGACATCGCAATTTGGGACATCGCGGACATCGCGGACATCGTGGACATCGCGGACATGTACTATTTAGTAACACCGCCCCCGACACCCCAACACATTTCCCTACATCTCCCCCCACACCCCCCATATTTCTTCCCACAGCTCCCCTGACCTCCCCCTACACCCCAATGCACTTCCTTATTCACTCCATGCACTCTCCCCACATCTTACCCCACGTTTCGATTGTGTGGCGAAGTTACCATGTGACGATGTTACCTCAATGAAGTTAACTCGAAAAGCCCGATAAAATTTTTACGGCAACCGGGAATTTACAGTCTTGTTTCGGTGTAGGCAATGTAAATTTTCGATGTATGAAAGTGTGGCGAAGTTACCATGTGGCGAAGTTACTGTGGCGAAGTTACTGGCAACCGCAGAGACAACAGGCTAATCTCCACAGCATATATCGTACACAGTACAGACTGACAACCACACTGTACAGAACATAGACCACTAATCTGCTCAGTGCTAATCCTTTGTTTAGGATTTTGCACACACTGCCATTTCATTCCAAAAGTTTTGCTATGACACTACCTAGGTACAAACTCTGAAGTTTGAACTAATGGGTAGGCCTAGACTAATGGTCTGCTGGTAGCAGTACCGGTATTCAAATCTGCAAAAGCCGTACCGTACCAGTTTTGTTAATGTTGGGTTTACTCGTATCGTTTATAGACTACCAGAACAGAAACCTCGTCTTTAGTAGAGCAGTGCTGGCACTCAAAATTTTGGTTCTCCCCTAAAGAAAGATTAATTAAAAAATCCTTACTTTTCCTTACCAGTGCTGCCGACCAAAAACTAAGATTTAAGAGCAATATAGTGGGGAAGTGCTCAAACTTGTCATATCTTTTTTTTTTTTTTTTGATCTAATGAAAGATTTAATGAAACTAATGAAAGTACCATAGAAACTTATATTTTAGATAAAATTATTCCTGAATTTGAACAGTGAATAGGTACACATTTTCAATGTTTGGGCATACTTTTATCGAAATTCAGATTTGGGCAAGTTGGCACGAGTTAAAATGTTGAATCGTAAAAATTATTGTTGCTTCATACATTTACCTGTTACCCAGGTAGGCTAGCTACCAACTACTGTCCCGGTACATCTTAAAAATTAACAATCCTGAAACTAGAAATCTTTTCAGCTTAAAAACGACAAATGCAAAAATGAGACTGCAAACCTAACAGTGGCGGCTCTACAATGGAGACAAAGCCTCCCCTAAATTTACGCCTTAGTTCAGGTAGATAATATTTTATCGTTCTATATTATGATTTGCAGTGCTTTTGACTCAAAAGTAGGCTAAAAACTAAACAATTCCACGTGTATTTCTAACTATCTTTTTCTCTGTTCTTGAAGCGAGGAGGCGTTCGACGTAAAACGCCTCCGAGCAGACAGTTTGTGGTTTTATGACAAATGCCTCGTTAAAAATGAGAAAGTCGAAGAAAGTGTATACTTACGTGACAATCAATGTTTACCAAAATAGCTGACTAGAGTTGCAGTTACTGTGACGAAAACGAAGTAAACAGATTAGCTTACTGTTTTTTCAGATTGAGATTTCAGAAAGATGCCAAGTAATTTTTCAGTATTGGTAGATTGGATCGAAAAAACGTCCAGTTTATAATTTGCAGTTTAAACGAGAAATGAGTAGCTTTCACTGGGTAGGCGTATTGCTATGGGAAACAAACATAAAAAGAGCTTCCTGTCTCGCTTTCGTAGCTTATGCGCTATGGCTCATTCGAAGAAATGAATAGAGCAACAACGCTTAAAACTTCTTGGCGTAGTGTTATGGAAAAATTTAACAAAGAAAGTAACCTGTATCACAAGAGATATGGGGCATTTTAATCACCCCTATAAATTAGGGTGAAACAGCAAAATCTAATTAAATTTCTAACTAAGTGATAGCACGCGCCGTTTATCCAACCATGTGCTTCAAACGCAACCACAACTTTGCGACATCATAACAAAGCACAAGTGAGAAGTTATTCGACAGCGCTCCGGCGTGTGCTGCAGAGTCACCAATACTTTACACATTTTCTTATCTTATCAATTGAAGTTTTTTAAATTTAGTTTGTAATTTCCTAATTTTCGTTTCGCATTTTTTGTCTCTGATGCTCTTTAAAACGAGGTTATTACTTTGTATTCCAAGCAAAACAAAGGATTATTTTCTGGTTCGGGGGTCACGGATGTTTTGAAAAATCTGATCAATAATGATTTGTGTGATGTTTTACCCCAAACCTTTAAACTCTTTCAGCTGATAGCTACAATATCAGCTACGATAGCTTCTGTCGAGCGGAGTTTTTCTTGTCTGAAAAGAATTAAGAGTGCTTTTCGATCCACTATATGCCAGAAAAGGCTCGCCAATCTTGCGTAGGCTACATTTCCATCGAAAAAACGCTGCTTGCCGAACTGATGAGAACTTTTAGTTGGTACGATGATGTAATTTCAAGATTTGCGAGAAAAGAGAACAGGAAGATTGAGCTGTAGGCCCTACTATAAGTAATCCAAATCACTCGAAAAATAATTTTTAACATCCCAGCATTATTAATTGATTGTTTTCGTGTTTATCCTCTTGCCACTTAAAAGCGGCGAAGGCGCTGTATGTGTGCAAAACGAAATTCAGATTCGCTCAGGAGTTGCCGTTGTTTCCAAATTTTCTCTTGCTTCATCATTTGACTACTGTTACAAATCACCAAGCAGCGATAATCAAGTATCTTTTGCAAGGTCACAACTAAGTACGAAGCTTTGACGAGAGTTGAACCGAACAATCATGAGGTCTTGATCGATGTGAAAACAACACTTTTAACTAACTGCTCTCCAATTCCGCAATTTTTGATGTCGAATGAGTATTGGCGAGATTAGAGTACAAATGATCTACATTCTTTGCCAACCCCTATGTTTGTCATCGGTTACACTGTATCATTAGTGTATATTGCAGTTTAATTGTGACGACTGGCAATGCTGTACTTTGATCTGCGCAACACAGGCCTAGTATCTTTTTAACATGCTGAATAACTGCATTACTGCAATGACTTGGCTAGGGTTTTCTGTGCTTTTTCATGCAACCACGGTTACGATTCCAAACCATAGTGTAAAGGCCCAATGAAAATTCCATCGGTGTTTTTATTTTGATGGCCCTATTACATTCTACCTTCGGATGTTGCTCATCTTGTAATTTTTGCCTTCCCAAATTATATTCCCTAGAGCCGCCATTGAAACCTCAACTGCACATTTTGGTATTTTTGAAGCTCATTCTGTCAACAATCACAAGTCAGATTACGAAACTCAGAGCTGAGCTTTAACCAGTTTGGACAGTTTCAATTTAATAATAAAATTGGATGTTCAGCACGCAAGCGCTAACTTCTATTCGTCAGGCAACAATAAGTAGGTATTAATGGTTACGGGCATTGCTGATCATTGAAAAAAGTAAGAGGTGTCCTTTTGGGCGCTTAGAAGTAAAACCACAGTATTTGTTGAAGTGTGTTTAACTTACAAACTAAACACTCTACTATCACAATTTAATATTTGTAGTCTAACATATTTTACTGAAAATCCCTATACGGACAAGCAAAAATCCTATAGGGATTCCCTACTCTGTATGGATGACAAAAAATCCCTACTGTAGGGAGAAATTCCTACGAGTGGCAGCACTGTTAGTAGAGTAACGGTAATAGGGTGGAGTGCAAAAATTTTTTTTTGATAATTGAAAAAGTGTAGGCTAGTTCTCAAATCCCGACAAATGGTCTAAAACTTGACTAAAATTTGTTTTGAAAGGGTTGCCCTCATATTTTCCGGCCGGCAACCCTCCCTCCCCCTCCCCCCAAGTATTTTGGCAACTATAACTGGTCGTGCAGTAATGGCATATAACTCATAATCTATGGAAACACTATGCTTCCATCTGTGCTAAGAAAAGTTTTCTCTATTCTCAACACAAAAAAAGCTAATGAGAAAAACAAATATGAGCATGGCCATTTTTAATAAATTCATTGGAAAATTCAATGATAGGTATATAAAGGATGAGTGGTAACAACTGCCTCAAATCAGCAGAACATGGCCTACTGTACACTGGTACCACAAGAGAAAGTCACAGAAATTAGAGTTAAGCAGATTTGGTGGATTGGAGGAATTGTTAAATTCAGTAATTAGCCCAAGCCTTTTCAGTGGATTGTGTGTTTGCTCCATACCAGGGCTGCGAGCTCGATCGAATTTCATTCGAGTTCAACCTATTTACCAAGTCCGAATTCAATTTGGAGTTTTTCAATTTAATTATTTACGAGTTCAAGTTCGCGTTCGACAAAAATAAGCTTTTTGGATTTCAAGTTCGAGTTGACGCAGATAATACCCAATATCGAGACAACTTTTTCACCGCCGGTGTTCATGCTATTAAAAAGATAAAAATATTTCGCTGGTGCAGTAGGTCAAGACTATACCTCAGCTGTTTAGTACAAGTGCGTAGCCAGAAAAAAATTGAGGGGGGGGCCAAATTTTGTTACTTTCAAATCTGACGTCAGTTACTTATAGCAACAATGCAGCATATTCCCCTCATAACGGTGAAAACATAAGTTTTGTGGAATTTCTGTCAAGTCATAAACTGATCGCTAAATTATGCTAAAATTTCAAATTATGCTAAAATTTTAACTTTACCTCACGGCCGATTGACGGTAAACCTTCACTAGGCAATCGTCACACACTGCGCAGACGAAACTCAACTCGTTTATTCGTCCATAGAATCAACACTACAAATAACAACAAAGCCAATACAATCGTAGTATTTAACAACACTGAATAATTATAGGCCCACTCCTTAATAATTTTACCCAGACACACTAATCTATCATCTTTTTGAACGCATACATCATTTTACTAGTTGAAAATTAGAAAGCGACGAGATACAGTGCGTATAATATAGATAAGGTTACTGAGTTAGTAAGGGGTCAGCAGTCAGCATATAAGATAAGCCAAAATCAAAGTTCATTAAGTTTTTATTCAAGTTCAATGCTTATATATAGGCTATTAATGGACGAAATTACGCTCAAAAGTCCGTTTGTCGTCGCTTTTCGCCTTCCAAAGTTGCTACTATTGGCCTTTTTCTCATCTACCCTTTTTTGATAGCAATGAAGCACGCACAAATCAGACTGGCGATAGGAGGCCATAGTTGAACGTACCGGTAACCAAGTTTTCACTCGTCTCACACACAAAAATGACCGTTCATCCTCAACAATTGTTGCGGGCAGTGTCACTTCATGATAATCTAGATGACGTTACGCACATTTGGGTAAGCTTGGGCTCTCAGAAAAAGCTCGGACAAACTTTCCTGGTTTACTTGGGCGGTGAGAGAATTTCTCCATAACCTAACTTCATTGGCGAGATTGTCCAATGCATATGAGCTCTCAATCTGATCAATGTTCGACGGGTCGTTTGGAGGAAAGATAAAAAGCAACGCAAAAAAAGAAGGGTTGTCATTAAAACGTTCTCAATTAGACCATTAATGCATGAAAAGAACATCGAGCGTTGATAATATTGTGAGGCCGATTCTGCTTCAACGTTATCACGATGAACTTGTCTTCCAGCAACCCGAGGCATTGTAAGCTCTTCCATGCTAACCACTACACAACCCTCATCATAAGTACTGCATGCGACTGTGGTGAAGTCCATCCGATCTTGATCAAGGACGCTCTGACGTAAAGCAATCATGCTTTTCACAGAAAGTACACTGACTCCAACTATCGGATGCTTTCGCGCCAGTGGCTCCATAAGCGCGAGTACCGCTCAATCAAGCATATAGCGCGTGTTACATCAGGCTTTTCAAGAGCAGGCTTTTCGAGAGCAGCTTTCAAGGAAAGAGCTTTCGCTAGCGTTTCACTGCTCTCGTCCCCCATCAATAAAGCAAGAGCGACAAGTATAAGCTTAAAGTTTGCTTTAAATAAACGGATGCTCCTGTATTTTTCTGACCACTTGCTAGGGGATAATAAAAAAATATTCTAAACTTTGGCGGCTGGACGTTTGGCGATGTAGCAGAAAAACTTCGGCGTTCGGTAATGTTTATAAAATTTAGAAGTAGGCTATAAGAATTTGTAAAGTCACGCCTTACCCCTTTTCCCCCAACAACATAAACACACAACTGCTCGAAGTCATCAACGATTAAGTACACCAGAGGCGCAAAATTTTCAAGCTTTTATTTTGTGAATGATAATTATTTGATTTAAATTTCAGGGAAGGGCCATGGCCCCTTTGGCCCCCCCGTGGCTACGCCTATAAACCCATTAAAATTGTTAGTGCTGTGGTCACAATTGAACAAACTGTATTTCGTAGTGATCTTTTATTTCTTTTCAACAATTTAAATATCTTTCTAATGAACTCGAACAGTTTTATTCGAGTTCAACAAAATATTTTTTCGAGTTCGGCAAAATGATCGAGTTCTTTCGAGTTTAAGTTCACTGCCCTAATCCATACTAATGAACTACCTTGGGCATGTGTTTGGAGCTTTTGATGGTTCCACCGGAGGTGCCATACTTCTGCGGGGCCAATTGGAAAAATATTACATGGACTGTGTCAAGTTAGACTACTAGCGTACTCAACGCAAGCCATTGTCAGCGCCTTCTTTCGTTGACTATTCTTCCCAAGCAGGTTGTCAGCGACCTTTAGCAGGCCTATATACGTATAAATTTTGTTGGGCACTTATACACGGAAAAGTTAATGATGATTTGGCTTATTTGTAGGTTGGACCCATTGTTCATTCGAGATGGCTCACTTTATTTAGGATGTAGAATTCTGCGCTATTATGTGTCTATGTATTTATACATATACTCAATCTCTTGACAGCCACTGCTTCGACCTTACTTGGTCTCATTAGAGGAGCTCAGAGCAGTCTGGGGTGAAGATCTTCAAAATCAGATTGAAGGAACTTTAGAAATTTTTTGTTTGTGGTACTACAAAACCAAAAACCTCCACCCCTGCCGAAGTGCTCAAATCGCATATTTATCCTCCTATCACCAGAAAGCGATCAATGCGCCATGCGAGCTCGCTTAGGAGTTGCCAGCCATCTGTTTACCACACCAAGATGGGGGAATCCCGCTGCGTGCATTTCCCAATGGCACAACATTCCGGGATAGGCACTTCACACTATCCCTTTAATGCTGAGCGTCAAGCTGGGAAGTTGTAAATACCATTTTTAAAGTCATCGGTTTGACCCGACTCGGAATCAAGTCTACAGCTCACGATGCGGACGCTCTTACCACTCGGCCATCTTAGCCGTCTCTCGAAGAGCCATCTCTGAACCTACAAATTTTAGTTCGTGATTGTCAAACCGTTTATTTCCCAACTTGGTTTGAAATTAATCAAAATATTCTGGTAACTCATGATTCCAGAAACTTTTTCAACATGGTTTAGAGGATTAAAATTTTTTTCAAACAAACATGTTCAAGAAATTGCTTTGAGTGTGGTGCAATGGAACGGTCATTTTGCTCAGCCAGAAAATGTTTTAATTGCGATGTTAGGGGATAAGAAGCGCTAGCACTTCGGAAAGAAGTAGCCGAAGAAAGTACAAATAACGATGACTGTCCCCGTTCACTGAGCAGCAGTTCGATTCACTTGTTTGATGCACCAACTTTGAACTTGGAAGCAAATGCTTACTACGAATTAGCCAATGTTGATTCTTACCAGCAACAGCTTCCAGCAATAGCAAGCCTAACAGATACGGAGATAAAAGTGTGTCTGAAGGAACCACTGGTATTAGTATACACCACCCATATCATAACCAATCTGGAGCAACACGTCAAACTTGTTACGGAAGCGTCTGCACAAGTTGCAGGATTTGGGAGATGGAGTCACTAGTCAAAAAATTAAATCTCGCAAACTCATGAAAACATTTGACACCAAAAAGCAGTTCAAATGAATTATTTTCGTTAACCGTAATTAGGGTCCTACCAAACACCGCAAAGGACGACAAAGGACTGAAAACACCGCAGAGGATGACAAAGGACTTACTAAACACCGAAAGGAACGACAAAGGACTTGGAATCATAATCTTAAAAATAAAAACGAAAAAGGACTTCACATTAATTACTACACACCTCAAAGAACGATAAAGGACTTGGAACCATAATTTTGAACATAACAAAGAACGACAAAGGATTTTAAATTAATTACTAAACACCTCCAAGAACTTCAAATTGATCTACTAAACACCGCAGAGAACGACAAAGCACTCGAGATCATAATATTCAACACCGCAATGAACGACAAAGGACTTTTGTTTTTACTTTACTAAACACCGGAAAGAACGATAAAGGACTAGGAATCATAATATTTAACACAACACAGAACGACAAAAGACTTTAAATTATTTTACCCGACCCCCCTCTCCCATTGACTTCAACCTCCAGACCCCAACCAGTAATTGACTTACAGTCCTTTGTTGTTCTTTCTTATGTTTAAGATCATAATTCCAAGTCCTTTGTCGTTCTTTTTACGTTTAACAGTTTAAGCAGGGAAACTGAGCAAACTTAATTGTGAAGTCATTGACTTTATCCAACTCTGAATCAAACCCGAGTCAACAGCTTTACTGGTAGTGTGCTTACACCAGTGGCGGCTCGTGACTATTTTAAACAGGTAGGCTACATGATTAGAAAAGCTGGCTAGAATAAATACTCGCTCTGAAATGAAAAAAAACTCTTTATTTCACTAGCAAGGCGGTAGGCTTTGGGCTATACACAACTGCAGGAACACTGGCAGGTTTCCCATGAATTATTATTACTCTACAATTTTTTTTATCACGCCACTGTACCAATAGCTGATTCTGTGCGTACCTGTAGCCTAGGTAACCTGCACCTGTAGTCTACATGAATAAACACAAGTTTGGCCTAAACAAATTTTTCTATTTAAGTACACTACCGGTACTCTGCTATTGTACCTAGTCGACTACATCTAGTGGGCTACAAAAAAAGCTACCACTAGTCTACAAACCTAGCTAAGCTGCGGTACCGGTCAGTCAACAGCTTAAAAGTTTTTCTTTGTCAGCGACATGGCCAAGCGGTACCGCGCGCAGGTGACAGATCCTACGTGACGGGTTCGACTCACGGCTGGAGCCGATCGCATTTGACACATGTAACGGGTGGCTGCTGACTCGAAGAGCGCAAGCTCACTTCGCAGTCTCCCTCAATTACTGTTGAATTTTCCGTTCAATATAATTTGAAAATAATCTCAGTTATTTATTTATTTTATTTTATTTATTAGTTCAAATAAGGTATAACTAAAGTCTACTAGCCTTTACCATTGTATTACAAGCTTAAGCTGTATGCAACCCGTAACATCCCATATCTTTCATTAAACCCAGTATCTCTATGTGATTGCAGCTAAATAGAGCCAATCTCTAAGCTTTACACCTCAATAACCACTAAAAAGGCTGCTTTGACACAGCCTTAACACGTCTCATTGAACGTAATTCAAACTTCCATAAAGCATTGATGACGTAACACTACAGGGTTAGTTCTTGCTACGAAAGGCTGTGGCTGTCTTTACGTGTTGCCATTTTTTGTACAAAAAAAATATTGTCGATAGTTGTATGAAAGACAAGAATAGGTAAAAAAATTCTGCTTCTTAAAAAAAAAATAAGGAGGTGATAAACTGGGTAGGCTGCAGCCTTCACTACGAGCCGCCCCTGGCTTACACAAAAACCGACACGATTTTTCTTTCGTAAAGTGACAAACTTACGAAACAATTATAGGTTATGAAGCAGAACCACGTCATTAGGCTATTTACAGCATTCAATTTAAAACAATCGTAAGTGCATTGCAAACCAACCGATCAAAAGGGAAATCGCTTGGTTTCAAACAACGGAGATGTTTCCGTCAAATGCTTACACCAAAGGTCTGACGAAATTTCGTACGACGACAAATCGGATGAAAACCGCGTTCAGCGTAAACACACCTAAGTCTTCAGCTTTACTGTCGCTCGAAATTACTTAAAACATTTTATTTGTAAAACACTAGGTAACGTAAAGCGCGCAGCAGTTTCAGCGAAAAATTTCATCACACAAAATGCAGCTTTAACCTGCTTTTACCAACACACGCCAGGCGGCAAGAGATCATACCGTAGTGCTCAGCAGCGATAAAAAAGAATAAGGCAAAGGAAATGCTGCTTACTGCCCGTCTCGTGTTGACAAGTGCACTTCAATAAACAAAAGCAGCACCTGTACCATAAAGCATGGGAACGCAATCATAAAAAAGACTTCACAAAAAACATCGAATGAGCTTAGACGTTTTAACATGATTACTTGCTGTGCAAGATAGAAAAACACACGCTGCTTCTCAGCAGAAAGACCATTTAAAACCAGCAAGACGTTTTTTACACAATCAAAATTATATCTGGTGCTTCAAGCACGTTCGAATGTAGCTTGAAATGGTTAAAAACTCGCTACTAAAGAATTCATAAACAGCATTAGCCATGCAAAAAATAATACCCTGAGATAAAAATGCACAAACAACATACAGCTTAACACGGCATTTTACAGGAATATATACAGTGCCAAATTGTTTTCTCAATTTCAGACAGACGATACACGAAATGCAGCAAAACAACTGCTTTCAATCACAAAAACCGCATATAACACTTTCAAAGTGTGAATAATACATTTCATTTTAAACGCGTAAAAAGTTACAAAAATCGTCTCACTAATCGGTTTCAGACTCATCTTCACAATAAATGTTTTCAGCCATCTGCCACACTTGCATGATATTATCTTCAGAAACTGAGCAAGCAAGCCAGGGCTCATTTAAACTCCACGAAAAATCCGATATTTTAGCAGTATGCCCTCCATGTATAAAAAGCAGCTCAGGGGGCCCGTCAGCAGCTTCATCATCACTCTGTTCCATGCCAATTCGGCTTAAATCCCAAACGTTCAGCCGGCGGTCAGTACCGCTAGATGCAAGGATAGTTTCATTATGGGGAGACCATTGCACCTAAAATACAAATGCTGTCTCCATCTTGCGGTTTTGCCAGAATAGAAATACATTACAGCTACTTAAATGACTTAATAACAGCTCAGATAGACAAGTACAAAATTCGTCAAAATCCACTTTACCATATCGCGCTAAAATCATACCAACGTTTCACAACAAAAAAAGAATTGAAACAGGGTCGGACGCCAAGTATGAAGATTGCTAGATTGCGCTTTGCACGTTATCTGCAGCACTACTCATATCCATCGAAATGATCTCGCCTATATTGATGTCAATTGTTACTAACCTGAAAAATTTCATCTTTTTGCGAATCAAAGGAATGAAATTTTAAACCCATATTCCTTATATCCCAAATAGCAACCGTTTTGTCCGCAGAGCCTGTAGCTAAAAGAAATTCGTTACATGCATTAAATGAAATGCAATTTATTTCGGCAGAATGAGCTTCGACAACACAGGATGCCTTAGAAGAGCTGTCAGAGCGAGTGTCCCAAATCATCAATTTTTTGTCATCAGCCACAGATCCAAATAAACTTTCGTGAAGAAGATGCCATGAGACATCTTCAACCACAGCAGAATGACCAGTATATACAGTCTGTGCATCCAAAATCTTCCCATCTCGAGGAGTACCACCAATATCCCAGAGACATATCGTGTGATCGTCCGAGGCACTCAACAAATGCCCACTACGATTCGGATTCCATGACAAACCATACCTAAACATTAAAAAAGAAAAATTGAAAATACTATAGATTTTAATGCATAGAATGCTTATTTTTATCCATACCCGTCTTTTTGATGACCACGTAAACGAAGATCTGGACAACATTCACCACTCGGATCTGGTTTGCTAGGATGCTTTGAATAATCAAACACCAGAACATCACTTGAAGGGGTTTTTGTACCAATGATGCTAGGATTTTGAGGCATAAATCGAGCTCGATTTACCTCACCTTCATGATTAATTTTCATTTCAATATCAACTCTTTTGTCAGAAGAATAAAGCATTTGAGATTTTTCTTTCTTTTCATTGCTACTAGCGCCAGAATCTGGATCTGCATCCCCAGTAGGCAGCTTAACGGCAGCAATAATCAAGTGATTTTGCTCATCAGAAGTATGGGTTCCCAAAATTACTTTATGGATTGTAACACCTTCATCACTTGATTCAGTAACATTAGGAAGCCATTGGCATGTCAAACTTGGCCACTCTAGTGCATATGTCAAAATAAAATCATATAGATCTTTCACATTCTTCTTCCACATTTTGTGTTCTTCATACGTAACTTTTTCTTCCAGAGTTTCATCAGTATTGCAATCTCTGTCAGACATTATATAGCTATGTTTTTTATAAATTGATAAATAAAAATTAAAACCATTAAAAAAATAATATAGCTGCAATAAACATAGTTTGTGAAATTTGTTAGATACATACAAAATTTAAGTTTTATTGAAACATTATTGTTACTTAAATTTATTCAAAATCTATGATTGCATCCCTAAAGACAAGCTTTGGGTGGTGTTGTTACAGTATGACATCGATGACCAGTTACCAAATGCAATGAATTAAGTAGCCGTGTTTGGGTCAAAAGCGCAACTACAAAACTATTCAGGAGTAAATGTGCGACTATGGTAAGGCTGACTCTTACTTTTTCTGGTCTTTATTTATTTGGCTCGAATAGTTAAAAAAGTGACTCTTTTGGTGGGGTAAAGATGGGAGACTGTGCAACATCTGTTATTTGCATATGATCTTATACAGTACATTCCGATCACAAGTTTTACAAAACATTTCCAACACGCAACTCGATACAAACAATCGCTCATTTTATGAGCAATTTCAATACATTCATGGTTGTTTGACTCAATGACCCAAAAAGTTTCTTTACAGTTTCCGGTTGTTTTCATTGTTATTTTTTTCTTTTTGTTTGATTGTATTCTTTTTGTTTGATTGTATTGCTATGCCTTCGGCTTCCTTTCTAACAGGATACTAGTTTTTTTGTGTTTTTTTTTGCGTTAATTATTAGCTCATGCCATCTTGAAAGACCACCAGTTTCCTGAAACAATTTTGCCCCCAGATTCGCAAACAACTTGATCTTGTCAATTTTTATTACACAATCTCTGTATGTACTCTTGCATAATGCTTAGTCATAGTGCATTGTTAAAATCTTAACAAAACTATTTCAATTACGAGATAAAAAAAATTTTTTGTCTCTCACTAGTGATACTTGTCGTAAATCTGCAGTCATGCTGGACAGGATTTCTTTTGTCTGGCCTTTCGTGGTACTCTATGGTCTCAACGGCGCTTGGTCTGGGGTTAGGTTGGGTCTCTCCGTGTTAATCTAGTTGCACTGAGACGACATTGAGTAACCTCAAAATGCCGTACACTGTTATGATTCCTACCATTGCACTATACCATAGCGGTGTTGGAGCTGTGGTCTCTCCAGTGTCTTGTTATATCTCGCCGTCATATGTCTACGTTTTTGTTCTTTCTTACCCTATTTTAGTTTAATCGGATGTTGCGACCATGCCTACTAATCCCCTCATCTTCAAGTTTAACTTTTAAATCTCGCTAGCATGTTAGCTACAACGTTGATCGTTTTGTTGCTTTATCCCTTTTCTGTGTCCGTTTGCATTTGAAATCCTATATTGTTGCGTTATATGTATTTTGACCGTGCAGAAATAAAAGACACTACTACTATTATCAAATTAGCCCAAAATAAAATTTGACTGGGTGACAAATGCTACTCAGCTTCTACCCAAAATGGCCTCCAGAATGCTCTTGACAGGTTTTCAGACGCATACTAAGTTGCCACAATGAAAATCAGTACACTAAAACAAAAACAGAAATCACGTGCCTGTCCAGACATTCAAAGCAGTGTTTTCACCAAATTGGAGGAGTATCACTGAAACAGTCAAGCGAAACCAAAGGACTTGACGTCTCCTTCACAAGTGATGCAGAATGGCAGGCAAAATAGCAAATTACTGTAGATATCCAAATGGGAAGAGCAAGTGCAGTAATGCACCAGCCTCACTGATTGGTGGTAACGAAATGGGAGCTTTGCACCAAGATAAAAGCTATCCATCTTCAGAGCAGTCTACGTTCCTCTTCCGACTTATACTTATGACTCATGAGTACCGGTAACGGATCATAAATGAGAAAACAAGATATCGAGTCCAAGCAGCTAAAATGGGATTTTGCAAAGTATTCGCAGTATAACCTTGTAAGACAAGGTTAAAAGTGCAGATATTTGTGAATCTCTCAATATCAAATTGCTGCTTTTTCGACTAGAGAAATCGCAACTGCGCTGGTATGGACACATAACCAAAATGTCCCAAGAAAGAATAGCCAAAAGCTGCTGTATTCAACACTGGCTGGTTGAAGACTGAGAGGTAGTTCCAGAACTTGATTGTAAGACTATGTTCAAGATCTTAAGTGGTCTCGCCTTGATATTTCACCAGAGCATCTACTGGTACCCTTTGTTGCAGAGAATTAAGTTGCTAGGAGGTTCTGACTTGAACAGCTACCTTTATGACCCCCCAAAGAGAAATGAATCTAGAAAAGATAGAGAAATAGGCATACAGTCAAAATTTGGAAAAACCATTGCATTGAAACAAAATAGAAAAATGTATTCAAATTAGGGGGAAATAAATCTAGAAAAGATAGAAACCCTACAGTCAAAATCTGAAAAAATCATTGCATTAAAAAAAAAAAAATGTATTCAAATTCGGGATGGGCGTTTCAGAATAATTCGTTATTCTAAAATATTCTAGAATAATTAAACCAAATCTAAAATTTCGAATTCTATTCTTTTTATTTATTCTTTTTATTATGCGTATAATAAATGGGATTTAAACGTTTATATTCTCCTGACATGAGAAAGCGACGCAGGTGAAATTATAAGCTCGTGGAGTTAAGGCCATCCATCTGCCACTTCAAGATGAGAGACTCCCATTTATTATACACGTTTTTGCAACGATGCAACAAGACCAGTGAACTTGTTGGCTTGCTCTTCCCACTGAACGCAAAGCATTAAAGCTGTGAATATCAAGTTTAAAGTTAGTGGCTTGACCCAATGCGGAATCAAACCCGAATTTATCATTCTAGAGCAGAGACAGACGTGAAACCAGAGAACTCTGATGAGTTGCTCCCTCTATTCGAACACATGGTCAGTCCCAAATTGCAATTACGAGCAGCCTATAGTATGAATAATCAGATAATATATCAAGCTATTTGTAACTAATTTTGTCTTTCATTTAAAGCATTTGTAATGCTAAGTTGCACCATGGGTATACGAATTTTATTATATACGTGCAGACCTATCATCGCTACCAGTTCTAGCACTCATTTCCATACCAGGTAGCCCAGTTTACAAGCGGTAAAAGCTAAAATATGAGCTGTAATTAGGTGATAATTTTAACTGCTAACTGTTCAGCATTTGGTGGGGATTCTGCTACTTCCTTCTGTACAACTGCTCGCTGGCTCAAGCTTCACCATTCACTGCAATATGCTACCCTGCGATTAACAGAATTACAACAGTTGATATTCCAGCCAGGGAGTCAAACCATTTAATTTTTCCGGTTCACGTTCAATTTGGGTTTCATTCATTCATTGTCATTTTATTCCCACGATTTGTACAAAACAATTTAAACAATTGCGAAAAAAGGAAATACCACAAAAACAAAAGGGTTCAACAGCGGTTTTAAATTTCGGTTCAGTTTTGGTTAAGGTTCAGACAAATTAAAACGCTCCGGTTTGGGTTCGCTCCAGTAAAAAATATTTCAAAACCGGTTTATAAAGTTCAAGTTTGCAGTAAAGAATGGTATAATTCTAGTAACACCATTTAAAAAATAAAATATACAAAGCAATTTTTTTTTGCATTGACAGGCCAATATAATGCGTAAAATACTTGTGGTAAAGCCAATTTCGAGATAATTGTTACTATGCTCAGACAAAGGTGGCCTATTCAATCCACAAGTAGTGTTAGATCATAGTCTACTGGTTAAATTATTGTTCAAGCGCTTTGTTTAGTCTGTTACGCGTGTACTACGGGACAGGGTAGGCTATATCAAACGTAAAAGACTTCTTCACCATGCATAGATTACTTGCATACACTAGCATAGCCAGGATTTTGCAATGGGGGGGTTTTGAGAATGACATCACATTTGACCATATGTAGTATACAAAAGCGGATCCAGAAAGTTTTGGTGGGGTTGATGTAATTTTGAATCAGTTTGAATGTTAACCTGTTAACTAAATGCAAAGACGTTTAGACCTGGAAAGGGGCGTAAATAAGCCTTTGGAAAATGTTTTCATGTCAGGGGCCTATTCAGAACTTTTTTCAGGGAGGAGGTACCAATTTTCATCACGTTTCGACCGTATTTTTGTAACTAATTTTATTTCAACCAACTTAAGTAACAAAAACGACTCTAGAGGGGTTCGAGGGTATGGCCATTGTAGTGCTTTTTGAACAATTTTTAAGGAAAGTTTGTCATATTTTTGGCCCTTAACTTTGAGTGCTTTACCAAATATGATGCATTTTGTTCGCACAGTTTTGATTATGCGTGCTTAAAGTCAGGGTTGGGAAAAATTGATTGTAATCAATATTTGATTGCAATATTCTTTACTTTTTGTTCATTGAATGCACAGGAGCCTTTACTTTTTTGAATGAGTATCGAATATGGCCTAGTCTTTACTTCTTTTTCGGCGCAGTTCGATATTCCATACTGCATTCTTTTTACTTTTTGGTGAATTAACGAATATCAATTAGTTTATTTCTTTACTTTTTTGGGTATTGATTCCCAACCGCATACGTTAAGGCGACTAGCTGACTACGACACCTGATGAGTTGCAATAACAACGAAAACCGGTTCGTGGATTGTGATAACCTTGGCAATGTTACTGAGTAAATATTTGGATCAAGGTTGTGGTTGCTTACAGAGGTGTCTGATGGTGGACGTGATGCTTTGAGAGGCTACTTGAAGTAAATACGATTGGGCATATTTAGGTTTCTGGATACACATACTGGTAGATATTTTAGCTTGTGGTGATGCACCTTGCTGGGTGTATTCCAATGAAAATGTTTCTGGCCAGTTATGAAGAAACAAATATCGGAAAAAAAAGTATGACATCATTTGAGGTTCAATGGGGGGTTATAACCCCCAACCCCCCCCCCCATAGCTATGCCACTGCTTGCATAAGTGACTATTATTTTAGTTTAAACTAACTTCAAAGTGACGTGAGTGACTTCATGGAGCAAGCTGCTTGTTTAATCAGCTCAAGTTTGCAAGACTCCCATTATTCAGTTCTGGATCGCTCTTTGTGATTTTGAAAAATTTGGTTCAACTAGAGTTTGACAAAAATAGTAAAACTGCTTTATCAGTTTATAAAACTCTGATTCGGTTCAACTCCCTGATTCCAGCGGGTCTCATCTAAAATAAGCCGTCGCTAGAATACCGTAAGCTGTTGAAGCGAGCAGTCATTATACTACATGCTCGCTTTGCTCACTCAACGATCAGCCACTCGCTTCGACGGCTTATTCTAGATAAGACCTATTTTCACTACCGGTACAGTTTTTGTCTCAAAATTATGTGTTTGCACTGTACTTCCACGCTTCTACCTGTCTAGGCTTACACAACTTGACTGCTCGCAGCTCGAACAGTATATAAATGAATTGTTACATCACAGTGTATATTATATTTACTGTTGGTACATGAATCGTCACTACAATCTCACAATCATAATGCCAATAAGTACCTAAACATTACCGGTACATAAAGTAGTAACGAAAACGTAAAGGAAAGGAACAATGAAATAATCTAAAAACAGGATAAAACATGTAGCGTAACGCAATATATTATCTTGCAAACAAACTAAGTTGCATAGCTGGCTAACCGGAACGGCGTTCTGGCAGCCTTATGTTGAACCGAAACGCCGTTCTGGTACCAATGTAATGCTGCCGGTACCCAAAACAGTACCGGTAGTCTAACATGTACAGTGCAGAGAGAGACATCAGCAAAAAACTAGACTAGACTAGACTTACCCTGCTACCCTGGCCTGTGCAGTATGTTCCAATCCAATTCCAGTCTAGCTTAGTACCGGTACTGATATGAGACTACCGGTAGCTTAAGGAAAAACTGATCTACAGATCTAGTCTAACCTAGCCTGCTCGCAGTCTAGGTTGCCATGCAACGACATACCTATTATTTATACTGCGCTTTTTACGATAAGCAAATGAAATGTTGTCTGGTTTTATGGCGCTTTATAACTGCTAAGGTCCTTTAGCGCCAGGACTAAGTTTTGTCAAGAATTCACTGACGTATTTTATTCTCTGTTCATTTCATCCTCCGCGCTACACTTAATTGCTGAGCGTTTAGCAAGTGTAACAGCAGATACCAGTTTTAAAATCTTTGGCTGGACCCGACTGAGAATAAAACCCAGTCTACCAGCTTCCAAAGCGAACGCTCTAACCACTAGGCCATGGCGCTGGTCAGGCAGCATAACAGCAAAGCATCATTGCAAATCACGATCAACTTTCAGCCCACAGACGCCACGCCAAGCAATCAAGCATGGCCGCATTGAGCCCAGCGCAAAATTTGTCAATCATTTCATTCATTTGCAGCATGGTTTGCAGTTTTGCACGAAATCAGCGTTGCCAATTTCAAAGTTGCTTGTCACGGTTGACAGATTCTTGAATCTTTAATATTTCTGTACTAGAAATGGTATGGGGTCGCTAAGAGACCTTTAACGAGCCGCAAACCGACCTTTTTACTGAGCCGCTAATGCCCCAGGTCGACTCTTTGTTTCTTACTGGGCCGCTAACAAGCCCCTAACCAGGGATATACAGAACTATTCCTGCCCTTAACGAGTAATAATTTTTTTTCAAACTGATGAGGTTGAATGTGATTATAGGTTCAATTTAAAGGTTCATAAAAAAAGAGATTTTAGACGGCCGAATTTTGTTTTGGAGTTGAGTTGCCGAGTCGGATACGGTTACTGGGCTAGAGATTCCAGCCATGAACGGTTCAGGTTGCAAAAATACGAGCCCGGGTCAACTACCTCCTACACGCATTGTTGTCACCGGTAGTCTGTAACGTTATATCAATTCCTTTAAGAACATTTTCGTTTTTAAGCTAAGGATAAACCCAATAAAAAAACATTCTTTGGCAGAAATAATTAGTGATGTGCGCGTAAATCAAACATGTTGACTCCAACATCATAAATGTAAATTACTAAAAATGTTACGGCCAGGGCCGGATTTCAACACTGAGAGGCCCTAGGCTATTTTCATTTTTTATATTTTTTTCACAAGAAATCGGTGAAGACCAAAAAAAAGGTCTTCATGCCCGTAGATGTCGTGTTTTCTCAGAAAATGTAGGGAAGACCAAAAAAAGGTCTTCGTTGTTCGTGATGAGGCCACTCATTTTCTCCGAGGCCTCCCATTTTCTCCGAGGCCCTAGGCTTCAGTCTGCTTAGCTTTAAACTTATACATAAATCCGGCCATGATTACGGGCTAATGGCGTAGGCGCCAGAGTAATAAATTAAATCCATCGCGACGTTATATAGGCGTCTTGACCGTGTAGGTCAGTGGTTCTTAACCTGGGCGCTACCGCCCCCTAGTGGGCGCTGTTAACTTTTGGAGGGGCGGAAATACTTTAGGGGCGCTACTTTCAGAAGCTGTACGGATATTTTGTGTCGTGATCAATACATACATATACTTTGTACAATCTGTAGGCCTATAGGCCTGCTAGCCCAGGGGTGGAAAAATAAGTAAGGACTTCTGCGGACGTGATGACCTTTTTTCTTGCTCTTCACTAATTTTTAGTGGAAACTAGGACATCTGGGCGGCAGACTAAGGAAACTTCTGAAAAGGGGGGCTGGGAAAAAAAGGTTAAAAACCAGGGGCGGATCTAGAAACATTCGGTGGGGGGTGCAGTTTTGAATTAGGTTGAATGGTAGCCTAATTGAATGCAAAGATGTTAAACTCGAAAAAGAGCGTAAATAAGCCCCTTTTTGAAAATGTGTCCGATGTGAGCGAAGTATATTCAGAACATTTTAGCACCAAACTTTGACTTTTTTTAAGAGCATCTTTTCTGGCAAATTAGGGAGTGCCCAGGTTCCCAAGTTTGGTAGGCTTTTGGTCAAGATAGACTCTTCTGCATCCATTCCGTGATAATGATACGTCACTTAAATCCTCGAAGCGAGAATATCTTGCCTTCCCACGATGCACAATTAGAGTTACAGTCGGTGCATGAAGCAACGCAGTTTCAAAAGTAACGGAATATAAGACTTAAAGATTAGGAGAGGGTAGATGACAAGAAAGCATCGCAAAAAATAGCAATGCAGGGAATGGAGAGCAATCCACGACCGGTTTCGCTTTTATTTTGAGTTCATCAGGTGAATATAACTGGAAAATGGTGCAAAAATGGCACCGAAGTGAAGGGACTTGAGAAAAAAATAAAAGATCGAGAATAACAAGCAATACAGCTCACCGTTTCCAGCGAACCGCATTACTTGTTCCTTCGGAAAGTTTAAAGTGGAAACAGTAGGTTTCACAGAGATGAAAGAAAATTTTCTTAAATGCATCAGTTGCCAACGTAAGCGAAATGATGTCCATCAGGTAATTTGGATTTGTGATTGTCATCGAAATTGAATCCATTGTTTCGTTATCATCAAAAATAACAAATTCAGGTTTAAATCGGAACCCAGAGAATTAATCCAAAATGACGGGAAAGTCTTTTAAATATTCGGGTAAAACGTGAGAAAACTTCTGAGAAAGATCATTGCGCACCTTTCGCTGGACTTATGGAATAATGAGAAGCTATTTTTTGCGATGCTTTCTTCTCATCTACCCTCTCCTAATCTTTAAGTCTTATATTCCGTTACTTTTGAAACTGCGTTGCTTCATGCACCGACTGTAACTCTAATTGTGCATCGTGGGAAGGCAAGATATTCTCGCTTCGAGGATTTAAGAGACGTATCATTATCACGGAATGGATGCAGAAGAGTCTATCTTGACCAAAAGCCTACCAAACTTGGGAGCCTGGGCACTCCCTAATTTGTTCTTTATAATTAATACAAGGGTAACCGAAGTTAGCCTACCAAAGTGGTCATTTTGCAGTCCACACTCTGATGTTTTAATTTTCTGGCTAAGTTAAATTTGAAGCAAATAAACAAAAACGATTTTAAGGGGATCCGGGGGCTAGCTCCCCTGGAAAATTTTTGAAAATTTACATACTGTGATGGGCATTTTAGCGCTTTTCGAACAATTTGTAACGCAAATTTTGTTCTTTTGCCCCTAATCAGTCCTTCACCCAATATATTGCATTTTGTTTGCATATTTTCAATTTATGCGTGGCTAAAGGTCTGTTTGCACGAAATGCGGTTTTAATCCGATTAGTTGTCGTAGCCTACGAAATTTTATTGATTATTTGACGTAAGAAGTTGAAGGAAATATCTTCCACACAACTCGAACCTTAACAGCTTTGCTTTTTATTGGTTATTTTGTAAAGCACCTTACGATTGTTTTCTAAAATGCCGTGCAAAGTGACGTAGTTTTACGTCATAACTCCTTACTGTTTCTTGGTCTAGTACGTCCCCTTACGTATGAAAAGTCGCATCACGTTCTGTGTAAACACACCATAAAATTCTGTTCACACTAAATGCGATTTTAGTCCGATTTGTTGTCGTGCGAAATTTCTAAAAATTTTTGACGTAAGCAGTTGACAAATATATCTTCGACACAATTCAAACCCAAACAATTTTGCTTTCTTTTAACCCTAATTGTTTCGTAGTCTACGTCACTGTACGTACAAAAAGTTTCATCATATTCTGTGTAAACACATTTTAAGGCTAAAGAATTATTATTGAATCGAAGAGGTTTGAAATTATGGAAAAATTATTGTATTCATCAAAAACATTGTTGCAATTGGCTGATGGGGAGGGATGCATCCCAAGGGCGTTGGAAGGTAGGGGCTAAAACCTCTCTATATTTTTTTAGCCCCCCCATAGAAATTTTGAGCTACCTTCAGCCATCCCTTTCAAAAATTTATAACTACAGTACATACATCCTATTGCACCTCAAAGATAGCTTATGGCGTCACTTGTTATTCGTTTCTTATCTTCATTGTTACCATCAAACCAACGTATTAACTTTTAAAAGGTGAACAAAATCGCAAAAACTGTTGGATTTCCTGGTACCGGTAACATCGTGTAGAAAGCTCTTAGAGCTTTATTATGATGTTAAAGTTAATTTTCTCCAATTTTAAAAGAAACTTTAGGGCAAATAACAGCAAAACAACAAAGTATGAAATTAGAATTGGCTAGCTTATCCAAAAAGCTGTGGCGTAGCGAGAAATTTTAAAAGGGGGGGAGGAGGCAATTTCCAAATTTTTTTCAAGCGTATTTTTTCGACAAAACAAATTTGACGCTGATTGAGAAACAAGGAGAGGGGATGCTCTCCCAAAAAAAATTTTGAAAATTGACATGCTGTAATGGCTATTTTAGTACTTTTTGAATAATTTTCGGGCGAATGTTGTTCAAATTTTTTGACCCAATTCTGAGTGCTTCGCCAAATATGATGCATTTTGTTCGCACATTTGCGATTATGCATGCTTAAGGCTAATCGCTATCGAAGAGATTCAAATTATGGGGAGATGTTGCACCTATGGGACAAAAATCGTGTTTTTTGCAATACCGGTACATCAAACATTTCACATTTTTCGTGAACAAAACTTACTAAATAATAAAGTATAGCGTCTATGTTGAATCTTAAAAATCAAAAAAAGCTTGAAACTTGCCGTCTTCCTAGGTTTTTTGAGTGTTCAATATCATCGATCAGATGTCCCATTGGTAAAGCACATAAGGGACCAATGGGACATGGTTATTGCGCATAGGCGCGGGAAGTAGGGTGCCAGGGGGGGCTCAAGCCCCCCTGAACTTTTTTTAGCCCCCCCCGAAATCATTTGAGCCCCCCCTGACAATTGAAAAAATTATGCACTGAGTGCGACGGGATTAATGCTCGCAACGTACATACGTAATGAAGCAAATATTTTTTAAAGTGCTTTTAACCAACGAAGAATCACTATTCTTTTAAGAATCAATCAGTTATTATTCACTTGGTCAACGTAAAATTTGGTAAAATTTTCAATGTTTGAAGTTCATTTTTAACCGTGTTTTATATCAGCGTTTGCAAACCTTTACAGCAGTCAAGGACGATGGACCAGTAAAAGTATAATGGCTGTCAATTCTTGTAGCTACCAAACACTTTACGCCAAACTACTCTGAATGCTCGAATGGAAGTTGCTACTGATCATGGGAATTACGCAAATCGTAAACGAAAATGCGGTGAAGTGCAAAAAAACGGTCCTCAATCCTTCAGATGTTCCGAATTCCACCAAAGTTTTTGTGAAGAGCTAAAAAAAAAGTCTTCACGGCCCGGAGGCGTTACATGAACTGGAAATGTTGGTGGCCAACCTGATTTGTGTACATGCCAAATTGACCCGCGATCGACAGCCAAGCATCCAAAGATCGACCGGTACATCGCCATCGACTGGTTGGGCACCCCTAATCAAGCTTATATGAGCTGGTGCAAGTTCTCTTCTGGTTGAATTTTTTAATGGTTTTGAATTTTTTCTACCAACCCAATGAAGCGGCTAAATCACTACTAAACTAGCACCGATAATCAGTAGGCTACTCGATTTGAGGGGGATGCCATCCCCCCTGAAAACAACACCATCCCCCCATAAAACATTTTAGCGTAAACCATTCCCTTACAACTATAATGACCATCTCTTTTTAGGTCTGCGTGAAAAGTTGTAGCCTACCGCCTCCCATAAGTGTTTTCACAACTCGAGCACTGCCGATGATTGTTACTAAAATTGAGCTAGTACGCCTACCTAAATACCTATATCTACACATCTCATTATGTTAAAAAATGGTTCAGTGCTTTATTTTGATCGTGTGTTTTTTGTTATTTTTAACCTTGGTGGGGCATTGTTTGTTACATGTAACTCTGATCAGCAAAGCAAAAGTTAGATCGGACAAATTTTGTTTGCCTACTTTTCGGTTTTGTCATTGAGGTATTTGCATTTTACAAATACATGAGTAGTAATTCGAGCATGGTTAGAAAAGCCTAATGGTAGTAAGCAATCTTGTTTTCCATGATAAAAAATTATCCTGAAAAAATTCCGGTCATTTGAGCGGGCATGCAATTGATGTCTATCAAAATAGGTCTGCTGAGTGTCCTGCTCTTAAAAACGTGCGTTCGAAAAAAGAGGGGGTCTGGGGGGCTTCGCCCCCCAGACGTTGACACGATCTTACTATTTTGAGCCCCCCCTGTCCAAAAAACGTCCCCGCGCCACTGTTATTGCGCCTATTGTCCTAGTTAGAGATGTAAAAAAAACGTATTTTTTTGCTTGTTTTTCTTTCCGTTGTTTTTTTACGTTTTTTTTTGTTTTTTTAGTTAACCAAAACAAAAAAAGTTTGTTTTTAAAATAAAACAAGGCAAGCAGCGTTAAATCACACGACTAACATGACAAAGTAACGCATATGTCATTGTACAGGGTGTCCATAAATTATCGCTACAATTTCAAAAATTCGCCACAGTCTTACTTTTTAAGATATTTTCAATCGGTTTGTAGGAAAATGCTTCAAGTTTACGTAAATGCTTTAGTATACTTCTACGCGTGCACCATCAGTCGCACGTAGGATATCCAATCAATATTCAATTTCTAGCCACGTTCTTGCTAACATATCCACAGTAATTATGTCAAGTGCTTCAATTATTCGTTGTTGCAAATCACTAACGTCTCTGACTTTGGTTCGGTAAACGATATTTTTTACATAGCCCCACCAAAAAAAAACCAATGGTGTGATATCAGGGGACGTGGCAGCCATGGAATGGGACCATCACGTTCAATCCATCTTTCTGGAAATGAGTCATTCAACAATTAACGAACTGCAAAACCCCAGTGAGGAGGTGCACCGTCCTGCTGGACAATAACTTGTGGTTGATACTGTTCAAGCTGTGAGGACACATATTCTGTCAAAAGATCGAGGTAAATTTGGGCTGTAATTGATTTCTCAGCGAAGAAAAACAGACCAATAATTTTATCATGCATGATTCCACACCACACATTTAGTTTAGAGGAGTCTCGTTCAAGCTTGTAGGTTTCATGCGGATTCTGCAAACCCCATATTCTTGAGTTGTGTCTGTTTATTTAGATGGCCGAAACAGCTCAGATGGCCGAGTGGTATGGAGCGTCTGTCTCTTGAGCTGTAGACTTGGGTTTGATTCCGAGTCGGGTCAAACCAATGACTTTAAAATTGGTATTCACAGCTTTCCTGCTTGACGTTCAGCATTGAAGGGACAGTGTGGACAACAAGCCGACAAGTTTACTTGTTGTGCCGTTGGGAAAGGCACTTAGCGGGATTTCCCCATCTTGGTGTGGTAGACAGATGGCCGGCAACTCCTAAGCGAGCTCGTATAGCGCGTTGATCGCTTTCTCGTGATAGGAGGATAAACATGCAACTAAATAAAAATAAAATATTAATCTAGAAACGTGAAACGTTGACTCGTCACTGAAACAAACACGTTTCAAAAATCCTGGGTCTGAATCTAATTTGTGTAGCATCGTCACTGCAAATTCTTTTCGTCGTGGCTTATCTTCTGGCTTAAGGGCTTGCAGTAACTGCACTTTACTGTATACGCATGAAGTCGCAAATTTCTATGCAAAACTGTGAATAGTGGAGCGTGGGATCTGCATTTGGGTAGAAGCCTGCGAATAGTCTCAAAGCTTTTCAAACGAGATTACGCGCAAAGAACAGAGGTGGGGTGTCTGGGGCGCAGAGCCCCCCAGAAGTTGACACGGTCTTGACGTTTTAGTTGATGCTGCAATGATTCAGCACCTCCAATACTTTCCACAAATGTACGCCACTGAGCATGACCCACCGGCCACCGCGGAACCCTTAAAATTGTTTCAATAAGCACTTCGATTTCGAAGATTAAGAACCATCGGAGATTGGATTTTGCTGTCAGAAACCAGGAAATAGCAAAGCACAATCAGTAGTCTCGCTAGCAACAAAATTAGCCAAAAAAAACAGTTTTTTTTTTGAGGCCATGTTTTTTTTTTGAAAAAAATCACGTTTTTTTTAAAAAAAAAAAACAAAGGCAAAAAAACATTTACATCTTTAGTCCTAGTTAGAAACTATAGTTTAGACTTACTGTTGGTAACCATTTGTGATTGAATTGAACTTAAACACTCTTTTGCGATCACTGCTCACGTTTTTAATCATAATCATAACAAAATCGGAGTTTACTCATATATTTATACAATCGAAACACACATGATTGACTGATGTGCTTCGTAGTCCTACACTCCAAAAGCGGTAACTTCAACATCAAACTTAATAATTCCTGCTGAACGCTTGCTAGTAGCAGTAGACATTGGCTAGGGCAGAATTATCATTACGTCGGCAAGGTTAATCAAAGCGAGGTCTTCGACTTCTGGATAGAAAAGCCATCCTTAATCTTCATGGAGCATTTCAAAAAAATTGCTTCAGAATCTCCATCTTCATCCGGACGATCAGTTATCTGAGCAAGAAAATTTTTCCACTTGTTGTTCAACAAATAGACTTTGACTAGCATAAAGCCATTAACTTCCAGATTGCTCACAGGTACGTTATTGTTTTGGCCGAGTCCTGACCAACAATAGGAGCGATCCCATCATCATATTTACGATGTACCAGCAGCCTGCGGGTATCAATAATGAGGTAATGTGTTATTGTTTAAAATTTAACAGCAAGGAGTATTCCATCACACTTTAATTGCGTGAAGACACTTGTGAGACAGTGTTCCAAAGGTCAATTATTGCGATGTCCCATTGGCCAACGTCAGCCTTTGTTGATCAAGCCAGTTTTATTTTTTTAAGCTCACAACTTTAGGACTCTAACTCTTCGTTTTCAAAGTATAGGACATTGCGTTTTTAGTTATTACTGCCCAATCTTTCACAAAAAAAAACTTGCTTTTAAGAATAATTCTTCATAGAGAAAACTAAAATTGTACTTTTTTATCTCAACAACCTATTCTTAAATCTTGCCATTTAACTACGAAAACCACGCGCTGGCAAGTTAGCTTGAAACGAAAGCAGTATCAAACTCCGCTTTATAACGGAGTTGTTGAAGTTTTATTTTCACACGTTTTCGAAATATAGCACTGTCCCATTGGTGCTGATGTCCCATTGGTGCAACATTTCCCCCTTCGAAAACATTTTTGAACATGGCTAGTGGTGGATGTATACCTTTTATCCTACCCCCCTGGATCCGTCCCTGGCCATAAGCTACAGAAACCATCGCAACAGTCTGGCATATTTCAGTCACTTCGCACCATTAGCTTTGTTCTTTTTATGAAAAGGCAGAATCAAAAAGGGAGCATGGCACAATGCCCCCCTTCCTAAAGACGCTTCTGCCCAGGAGCCTGAGACTAGGAGCTTATGAACGGATAATAAGTTTATTTAAAGTAGCTTAACACGTCTACAAACGTCGATTAGCTACTGTGTGCTATGCTAGCTGGAAGAAAGCTTGAGTTCATCAAGTAGTCTCCTAGTGACTTTTTACTGAAGTGAAGTGCATGACACGCATGATGTATGCTGCGATAACTAAGAGAGGGGTCTGGGGGGCGAAGCCCCCAGACGTTGGTGAGGTAACACAAATTTCAGCACTCCCTACTTGAAAGTAGGGGAAATGTGGGACCTATCGGACGATTGGACCTATCGAACAGCAGCATGCTTCCGTGACCACGCGATCAATTTGCGGTTTCATTTTACTGAAGGAAGTGAAGTTTCACTAGTGGTAAAATCACATGTTTGTGTAAGGATGGAGCAAGAATCGTCGTGGCTACAACAAAAAAACTGTTTTTTTTTGTTCAAAGTGAAAAAAATTAGACAAGATAATCTTGAGATTTTAGAAAGCTTGCACACAGTGTTAAGATCTCGTTTGCATTGGTAGCTACGTGATTCTCGTGCTTACTGAAGGTAGTGAGTATACATTAGGCTTGCCATACGTCCTCCTGTTGGAGGACATGTCCTCTTTTTTGACCAAAAAAAGTATGTTCTCCGAGGACTCCAAAAAATGGCCAAATGTCCTCCTTTTCGGCATTATGAATAGCGAAAACATGTCGAATCATTTTCCCACGAAAAATTTTGGGAAGTTTCAGTGCAAACTACGGGCCTGCGGATGTAATGACCTTTTCTGGGTCTTCTCTTGCTTTTGGGCGGAAAAATGGACATCTGCGGACGGAATGACCCTTAAAAAAACCTGTCCTCCTTTTGTGTAGTGAAAATATGGCAACCCTAGTATACATCTAGGTGACATTTCTAAACCAGAATATTTTGGGAAGGAAGTTCAAAATGGTAACCAAGGGACCTTTCGGACGGTACCTATCGGACATGATCACTTACTCAGACGTTGTCCCAAAGCATTGAATGATGTTGTAAAAATCTTGCCATAACCCGTCTCAGTCGCAACAACGAAGCGGCTGAGCGGAATTTTAACGTTCAAAGCCGATCTTGTTAACTACAGTGTGTAGATTATGTTGCCGTAATTATTTATCGCTTATTATGCGTGGTTGTTTCGTGTTAATACGCATTCGTTCGTTATCTAATTGTAGCAACGGCCTTTATGAGACGTTTTTTTTTACTTGAGGTCACATTTGCAGCAGTCAGAAAGGTCACGACCCTATGGACGAAAGGTCATCATGAATGGGAACCGTTCGGACGTTTGAGTGACACTTTTCAATCGCAAATAAAATCACTCATAGCATTTCGAATCTTTCGGTTTGGGTGCGAAAAATGTTTACCACAAACCAAAGTCCAACTTAAACTAAAAAGCATTTAAGATTGTCTAACCAGTTGGACAAAAAGTAAGATTAAGTAAAATTTGTGCAAGTGGGTCGCTATTACGATATGCCCGCCTACTTTTCGTTGTTATTAGCCTAAATTGACAATCTTCATAAACTTTTTTAAGGTTTAAAATTAAGCAACTTAAAAGAGATGATATTTTTGCGTTGTAGATTTTGCTGATACAGTATACACCAGAGCCGGCTGCAAAGCACTTGACTTAGGGGGGCCTAGCGTTTACCAGGGGGGGAACCCCAGTTAAAAATTAAGAACAAAAGTCGTTTACTTCAAAAAACTAAGCTTGTTAATTGGAGGGGCCAATTTCTCTCTGGCCCCGCTTAGCGCCGGCCATGCGGTACACTCTACACATGGTGATGGCGCATCGATTTGTTTTCAGTGTTTCTTACTTCGTTGCTATTCTTTTCATTGCTGCTAAAGAATATTCTGCTTAGCTCAGCTTTCTCTGGATTCATCAAAAAGCTTCAGTATTTCTCTGATCTTCCACAAACACGATAAAAATAACACTCCACATGCTTTTACAAGTTATTGTTGATTCTCTATGTTATCTTAGAAGCATTTTAGAACTGAAATAATGGGTACACAACTGGTCCTAATCACATATTCTGGGATTGTCATTTGATTCATTAATGTGCTCTGTCTTTGTCTTCCATCGTAGCGAAACAGGCGCACAATTTTACCAAATCACAACATAATCTCGCACCTTCTCTCAGTTATTTCTAACCATATCAGTTCTTTCAGATCAAAGTAAGAAGTTGGTTTTATTAATGATGGTTTATTGATTTTAGAATTCTTCTCTTGTCCTCCAAGAAAATGATTTGCACGAAATAGGCTTCGTGATAAAAGATTCCTTGAACTCTAGCCTTATTTAAGGAGCAAAACTCATCAATTCTTCCAAAGTGATGTGAAGACATCAAGCTGCTTGGATAGCGATAGTGACACTGGCAGATCGACATTGAGTGAGTAGCCTATTTTCTATAATAGCCTGTTCAAGAAATGAATGATGAATCGCGTGTAAGCCAGCCGCAGATTGATGCAATTAAATAAAAAATGCTTGATCAAAAATTAAAACTTTTCTGCGTTCACATTTTATGTTTATTTAAAAAGAAACCGAGCATATAATTTAAGGAATTACTTCAGATCAGCGATAGCGGAGGATAAACTTATCTGTAAGCAATAGCCTTGAATAGATTATAATTTTGAAAAGCAATTTTCAATGAAATTGTAACGGGAGTGATTGGAGCGCAATAGAGAGAGCAGTAAACCTGCAACGACCAGAGTCAATTCGTAAAACGGAAATTGCCTAAAAACTTGTAAAATTAAGCTAAGTCAGTGGATTTCAACGATTCTGGTAGAGCGCGGAACCCCTAATAAAACATTCCAGAGACTTGAGGAACTCCTGCGCATTGATTTAACTTACTAAATTACTTGAACCCAGCTCTAAAGTGTAATTTGCGGAATTCCTGGACTGTACTGGCGGAACCCTGGGGCTCCGTGGAACACCGGTTAAAAATTACTGCGCTAAGCAATAGTCTAAACAGCATTTGCGTCATATATATCGCTTGTGCTAATGCTGCTTTAAAATAAATGTAATGATCGCTTACAAAGAGTATTTGAAAAAAGTTTTTCTAACAGTACTTGCATAAATCAACAATACTTACATGGCAGGCTCTCGCAGATGTGTGTGTTGTTTGTTGTTTCGCGAGCACTGACTTGCGGGTCCGCGATCGCCGAGACGAGTTCGAGGGCGCAACCTGCTTGCACGGCAATAATCCGCAACAAAATTCAATAAAAACGTTTAACAAACTCAGCTTAGTACGTTTGATCTTACAAAAAGTTAATTTAACTTTTAAAAAATTATCAAAAATATGCTACTTCAGGGATCGATCTAAAGCAGTCGTAAGCCTACTTCAAAAAGTTTTTTACTTTCACTACTTTATTAGGCGTATAACAAAAAGGCTTTTTATGGGCCCACAAGTTGAAGTGAGTCTTTATAGCCTTAATTGGCTAATACACTAAAAAGAGCTACTACTACTATATACAACCATGTGTCAGTTGAAGCATTTTTTTCGAAGCGATAGGTATATCCTATACTGTGGGCACTGGTGCTTAGAAGGGAAGCCATAGCCAAGTAATTGCCCGGAGCCCATTCGAGCCCAAGAGCCCAGACCCGGAGTGGGGGACTGTTTTCAGAAGATGCCTAACGTTGACACGATTTCTCGCACCACTGACCAAGGTTCAAAAATTAAACTTTGCGCCAATGCCCAAAAATTCTCTCAGCGGCCCTGACTGTAAGTTGCCGTGAATTTATTATGGAGTTTAAAAAGACAAACAAGTTTGCACATTTTTTAATTATTGAAAAATATTTCTGAAATATTGGTTAGATGGACAGTAGGCTATAAATTAAATGTTACTTCATTTCATAATTGGTTATTCTTGTTCTTGTGTGAAGCAGTTTAGTCATCCACTTTCGGCGCGTTTTTAATACCAACAACGACAGTTATGTGCTACTTATGACATTCTTATTGTGTTGGCAGTCAAGCAGTTTCAATCTAGTTCTGTTTTTATTCAATGATGATCTTCCCACCATGTCGGAGAGGAATGTAAAAACAGAATTTTGTTGCAAAAATAACATAGCTTGTACGGCATAAGTAGCTCTACTCTGCTCGTAATAGATACTTAAAACTTTAATGTGTTCCGAAGTGCCATTTACCTGTTCTATGGCCTTTTCTTTCGAATAAAAACAACTCAAAACTCACAAATTAGGTATTTTATAGCTTGGATTTCATTTTAAGTGGTTTAGTTTATAATAACTAACTCTATACATCATCTTTTGCACGATATGAGGTTTTAATAAAGTGTTTTAACATTAACCTTACATCAACAACCTCCCATCAACCGTAAATTGTTATTCATAAAATGATAGGTGAAAGAACAAAATTTTGCGTGTGAGTTGAAGCAAACTTAGTATTTTGAGGCCTTCAGCAGTAAGAAACTATATCGTCAACAAAAGTAAAGAACAATATAGTCAAAAAGTAATTTTGATAATTCATTGTTTTAAACGTAAATAGCCTATAACGAAATACCGGTCCTGAATAAACAACAATAAACGTATTGTTTATGCGTGGCGTATTGACAGAAGTTTAAAATATTAGAGAAGAAAATAGATAGAGAAGACAGAAAAAAAATGTTTTTTTTTTCAAAGCAAATTGTGCATTTTTTAAAATTTTTTTACCGAGAAAAAAGTTAGAAAATAATAATAATGGCATATTTGTTTACCGATCTCTTCTGGGGGAAAATCAGGTCAAAAGCGCTTAACAAAAACAATACAGTTGATAAAAAGTATAGGCTTACCATACGTCCTCCTTTTGGAAGACATGTCCTCCTTTTTAACCAAAAAAATTTGTCCTCCGAGGACTTCAAAAATGGCCAAATGTTCTCCTTTTCGGCATTATGAACATTGAAAACATGTCAAATAATTTCCCCACGAAGATTTTTAGGAAGTTTCAGTGCAAACTACGGGCCTGCATGCGGACGTGATGATCTTTTTTTTTGGTCTTCACTTGCTTTTGGGCGGAAAAATGGACATCTGCGGACGTTATGACTCTCAAAGAACCTCTCCTCCTTTTGCGTAGTCAAAATATGGTAACCCTAAAAAAGTATGAAGTTTGCAAAAACAATTATAACATTATGGCAAGTTTGAAGAAAACCATTGTGTCAAAACTACTGTATTTTGTAAAGACTTTTTGGTTTTCCTTCTGATGTCAAACAAAATAAATGAGTTTAGATTAAAATACAGAGATCTGATATTGTTCTATTATTCCAATCTTCAATATTGCAAATATTCTCAACCGAATGGCTAAGAATTTCAAACAATGATAAATCGAATTATTTGATGTAAAGCAATTTGCTTAAGGTGCTTAATGTAAAGTAATTTGCTGAATGTGAAGTAAAGTTAATAGAAACGGCTTGGATATTATTTAATATCAACTACTGCAAGTTTAAAATTGTACCGGTAGCTAAAAAATTGGTCAACGAATATTATTCCTCAAAAATTAATAAAAAAGCTGTAACAACATAACAAACGTAAACAAATAATACCGAAATTATATTTTCTTTTATTCATTTTGCCGAGTTATTATTGCGACAAATGCTAAACGAAAAGTTGTAGTGTGATACGATAAACAGCTTCGATGGCCGAGTGCCAAGAACATTCACGGCCCGGCCCCGGCATATGAGGCGCCGTGTGGAAAAAATAATTTAGGTTTTTTCACATGTTTTTTCAACCAATTTAAGCGACATTTTGTCCAATATATTATATAGGAAATTTCCTATGTATATATAGGAAAAATATGTGGTTCCAAATAGCCAAAAATAATGACGCAAAATATATAGGAAATTTCCTATATAGGTCTATTATTTAAGACAAATTATGACATAAATTAGCCAAAAAAGCAGCGCAAAACATATAGGAAATTTCCTATTTGAAATTGACTTTTTTCATTGCTAATCTGTTTGAATATTTGAATTGATCTTTTCCATTGCTAATCTGTTTGAATATTTGAAATTGATCTTTTTCATTGCTAATCTGCATGATTGCGAAGCAGATTAGGGAATTTCCTATATATTGTATAAGACAAATTATTGCACAAATTAGCCAAAACGATCAGCGCAAAATATATAGGACATTTCCTATATAATATATTAGACAAATTATTGCTCAAATTCGCCAAAAAGCAGCGTAAAGCAGATAGGAAATTTCCTGGGTAATGCATAAGACAAATTATGTTTTGCGCAGCGTTTTTTGGCTATTTTGTGCAATAATTTGTCTTATATAATATATCGGAAATTTCCTATTTGTTTTGCACAGCATTTTTTGGCTGATTTGTGCAATAACTTGTCTTATATATAGGAAATTCCCTATATGTTTTGCGGTGCTTTTTTTGGCTGATTTGTGCAATAATTTGTCTTATATAATATATAGGAAATTTCCTACATGTTTTGCGTCATTGCTTTTGGCTGTTTGAAACCACGTATTTGTCCTATATAGGCTATACATAGGAAATCTCCTATACAATATATTGGACAAACTGTAGCTTAAACGGGTTGAAAAAACGAGTAAAAAAACTTACATTGTTTTTTCCAAACGGCGCCTCATACCGGCAAGTTAAGTCATTACAGTGCTTTCATCACTTTCTTTTGACAAGAAGATAAATGTTCAAATTTTACTCGTTTTAGCTGAATAAGATTGCATAATTGAAGGCAAAAAAATGCAATGAAATTGATTAAAAAAATATGGAGTTTACCGCGAAAATTTCTCGTCCTTTTTACAACAAACTCTACAGTGAAGAAAGAATTTGGAGACCAATGGAACTTAATCTGAGTGACCTTCACAGACCAGTAAAAACGGAAAATATTTCCAATCCGCTATTCCATCCTTATTTTGATCCATTCCATAAATTTTCAACTCCACCAATCAACTACAACTGGAATTATTTGCATGCTTATTACAATTACTATAGCAGCCAAATGCGAAAACAAAGCAAAGTCGTCGAAAGTCTATCGACTGATTGCTGTAATGAAGAGCAAGCAAAGTTAAACAAAGCCGTTCAAAACAACTCCAACATAGACCAGAAACTTTGGAAATCAACCGTGGAAGACAAAAATGTAACAAACAGTAAGAACAATTTTGGACTTGTTTTAAAAAAAACTTGTTACTATGTCTGTACTGTAGAAATAACATTTCAATAGTAGGTCCATTCAAACGCCTAGTTGTTGGTACAAGCTTTACGTTTACCAAATAGAAAAATCTCTTGGCAAATGTAAGACGATTTAAAGTTTTAGTAATATAAAAACCTCCTGCTTTGGCGTGTTCATTGGAGCAAAAAATTTTAAATCATAAATCGCATTCATGATGACTTTTTGAAGTTTTAAGCAATTTGCCTGACTGCAATTTTTTATTTTTCGTACATTTTTTTGTTGTTTCAGTTTAATTACAGTGTGTTAATCAGCGTATTAAAAATGTAACCCAGTTTTATGCAATTATTTACACAACCTCACTTTTACAGCAAATTTATGCCAATGTTCTGAGATGAAAGAGAGCTGCACGATGAAACAATTCGAAATCAAGAGCTGCCTGAAGCGCTCTCTTTCTTTGTCTTGTACTTTGTCTCCTAATGCAGAATGTTTTGATCGTAATTTCGCTTCTCCTTCTTCATCTTCTGCTTCCACCTCTATGAATTCACACGACCACAAAAATCAGGAAGAAAATTTTTGTGAATACTCCGACCTTACAGATCCAAAAATAGATGCTGAAAAAGACTTGAAAAAACCGAAGAAGAAAAGGTCTCGAACTGCGTTCACCCAAGCGCAAGTTCGAGCCTTGGAGAACCGGTTTAAAATGCAGCAATATCTTTCCGGAAACGAGAGAGCAGAATTTGCTCACACCCTGCATCTTACGGAAACTCAAATCAAAATTTGGTTTCAAAACAGGTAAGAAATAGCTTCTACTAAAACACAGCTAAGCTTTATTTTCCATGAAAACTCCTAAGATCAAGTAGCTTATATCCAGATTTTAAAAAATAACGTGATTGTTTAAATTTCTTGCAGAAGATATAAAACTAAACGAAGAATCCGTCTTGCTTCTGAGATGATCGCTGCTACTGGCTTGCGCAAATATCCTATGATTTCTCTTGACGAAAGAAAAAAACTGAAAAATTATCCTAAACTTTATCTGCCTCACTCCATAGGTAAACTATATAACACATTCAGTAGATTAAGCTTTTGGTTTCAAGAAAAAGCCTTAGCGTGAGACAAATCAGCTATTAGCGGATCCAAGAGTGCACAAGTCCCTTCCCCAAGGCCGGCACCCAGGGGGGACCTGCCCCCCCCAATCGACATGCTTGGTCCTCCCAATTAACAAGCTTGCTCTTTTGAAGACAGCGGCTTTTGTGCTTAATTTCAAACTTTGGCCCACCCTAATAAACGCTTGGCCCCACCAAGTCGACTGCTGTGGCACCGGCTCTGCCCTTCCCCTAAAATTTTAGTTGTACTTTAATACATTAGTATTTCGAGATTTCTAGAATCTAGACTCGCTGAACTGCATCATCACAAATTCGACCCCAGTCCCACCTCCGTTCTCCCCCAAAAAAAACAAATACGCCCTTGTCAGCCTATCAATCTCTCCTAATTATGGTATCGCGGCTTTGAAACCCCTTTGACGAGCAGCACATTTAGAATGTAAAGATTTGATCTGTTGGCTCACAAAGCACCCATCAGTCCAAAAGTGAGATGTCCCGACCCTGAGTTTTGCCACGCCAGTTCTGTTTAACAGTCGTGTTCGGACGTTTACAGGTAGTTGCTCTGCTCACTCGATAGCCTATCCGGTAATGATCTTAGTTTGACGCGCTTCGAGTTTTGACGTGGAAAACGGTTGGTTGACGTAGCCTATATTTTATTTGTTATGTCATAATCTTTTGTTTACGTTACAGGTCAGATATTTTCGAATCCTCCTTTTTCTCCTGATCCCTGTTTGAGAAAATTGTCGACGATTTTTGATCCCGCGGCCACGTTTCCTCGACAATAATGTGTTTCTGCAAAGTGAAAGCATTTTTTGTAGATTTTTATATTTTGGGTTGCCCAAGTGTGATTTTGTGTAATACACAATTTGTAGAACTGTTTTTGCTGTCTGTCTTCTGTACTTGCAGAGACTACCTGCAAGACCTTTTTTTAAAACGCTTGGGAAGTTGGCAGAGATCTAACTGCATTTGGCATTTTGTAATCAGAGCCCATCAAATTAGGGTGCGCTCAGTTCGCGCGCAGCGAGAGGCGTATAATTTTTGTTTTAGGAGCGAGGGGCAATGTTCGTGGTAAAACACGTACATTGGACAGCGGCTCAATAATTCTCAATGCTCGGCAAACAGCACTTAAAACTGTTTATATAGACGCTTAGGGAAGAGGCTTTGGGACCTTTCCAGCTCACATTGCTATAAAAAAATTTGAAACATAACCTCAAAGATTCTAAACCGAGGTGATTTACATCTTTGATTTACAGAAATAGGTTTAAAAATCTTAAAATTTACGTCCACAAAAACAATTATTATTTGTTTAGTTTCGTATCTGTTAATTGAGAAAATCGCTACGTGATCACCGTACTGAAGTCGAGAGTTCGATGCTCAGCTAGTTTTAACTCATCAAATCTTCATTATATTCGCGGCATTACGCCGAAGCGAGTGGCGAGAAACCCATCTCTTTAGCTCAGCACCTGAGCAACACAGCTCCGAAAAAATGTCGCAGCGATGGCAAGCAGTTTGCGACCCTACGTACGAATTGACCGGCCCGGTAATCGAACTCCAGACCTCCCGCACCGATAGCAATGTCTTTAATCACTACGCTTGCCTGATCAATGTTTATTCTGAAGCAACAAGCTGTTTGAAAATTACAACATCTACTGATTTTATTGGTAAAAAACGTGAACGAAATCAAACACACAAAATATACGCAAAATTTATATCTAAGAAACTAATTTCACGTAGTGTTGCTTAAAAAATTGCCATTGCATTAATTGGATTAAATTACCATTGCCCTTAGGCTGCCGCGTTGCATTAAGTTTAAGTAAAACTATCATACGCAACCAAAAACAAAAAAGGAGTCATTCAGTCATTCAATGACAATTACAATAAGAATTAACTTAAACTAGTACGTTATTAAATTTTCTTTTTTGTTGAAAATAACCCTCAGAGTTTGGAACAAAAATAATCAAATTTGCACGCATAAGAGTAACTGTTGGAATTTGTACAATCCATAAAAATCAACGCTATGTTTTCGAATCTTTATAAAATTGACATGAGGAGATTGAGCCTCATTCAGACTTGTAAAATTGACATGACTTCAATACAAACAAAAGGTATTACACTTGAGACTGTTTGCTTATATGTGGAACTAAGTTTACAAAATCTAGAACACTAAGACAAATAAATATATGTGCAAATTCTACTGTGACCTAATCAATACACCTAAACGTCTTGTTTACATATCTGAAGGATTCTCTGCTTCACGTTTTACGGATTCTTTCATTCCATGGTGGACTTGCGGGCTCGGAGGATTCAAAAACCTTTGATCATCTTCAGTTTCAGCTCTCGCTTGCCACAATCTGGTAAAAAGTTTGGCAATTCGTTCGTCGCTGGTTGGCGCGTCGGAGTTTAACAAATTCCGAGTCCCATAATCATAATCTGCAAGAAACATTTTAATATTTTGGATTTAGTTATTCCTTTTGAAAGAAATTTCACAGTTTCCGATTCTCACCAAAAATATTTTTTTCATTTAAAGTGCAAACGTGTTTCTGGAGATGCTTGAAAGATTTTAAACTGCTCGGAAGAGCTGATCTGCAAAAATATAACAATGTAATTTTCACGTGAACTTCTAAGGAAAGTTCAGATGAAAAAACTTCACGTATTTTTCAGCGGATCAAGGAAGTGAAAAACTCGGGTTCGATTTAGAATCGGATCTAAACAAAAGCTCAGAACAAACTGCACATACGAAAACGCTTTTCCTTTTCTTATCGGGCAAAACCATACGTGTTTTTGTTCATTAATTAGTCCATGATTATAATAAGTCGCATGGCATCAGACGTACCAACTTTTAAAGTAGTAGTCAGAAAGAATAATGACGTAAAACCGACCAAAAAAGTGCGGAATCGAAGCCGTCTATATAAATTTTAAAAACATATTTGGCAGCCCTTACTTTGTCTTACAAGAAAGTCCATTTTGACACGGACAAAAATACGTTGGTTTGTAGGAAATTTCGAAAGTTTTTTCATTTTCATCAAAAGGAGAGCACCTCTCATGTAATTGTGCAAATCGACGACACAGTCGACGCGGAAAATCAAGTGATTCGGCGCAGCATAATCCACTTTGGCAATCATCTGAAGTCTGTACGCAAAAAAATAAGTGACAAAACCAGATACGGTTTCCAAGCAATAACGTAATTCCTCAATCTTCTGGCATCTGCTGCTTCATCCTTTTTTTTACTCCTTAAATATATGCGTTCCAGGTATAAAACTGAAAAGAACTGGTACTACATTTGATCTCATGAGGACCCAGAAGCGATCTCGACCTTTTTCTTTACTTTCACCATCTGAATGGGCACACCAGACAAAACACTAAATTATAAACAGGAAAAAAACGAGACATCACAAAACAGTTAAAAAAGAAGGGCAACGGTTTTTAAACCGGGTAAGTTGTATACCCAAGGATGTGCAAAGTTTATGAAATCATAAATAATTCAAAATGAACGTGCATTAGCACAGATGTTTCCGCCTTTATCGATGAGTCTGCACAAGAATAACATGTTGGTGTTTGGAAAACATTAAAACAGTGAGTAATTGTCGCTGGGTTTCAACAATTTAAGTATTAATTAAGTTTATTAAAAAAATTTTATGTGAAAAAAACAGAATAATTGTAGTCGGTTATTCTCAAAACTTGGTTAAAATTATTTTTCACGTTAAATGCGGAAAAAAACTGAAGACTAATTGCAGCTAAAAGCACCATTGACGGCAGCGATACGATATTTAGTGTTTATTTGAAGATGTTATAAATTATGCAAAAGTCATCCCAGCCCGAGCGCTCTCTTATTGATCACTATGTACCTCAACTAAATTGCCTTGTTCAAAAAATCCCAAGATATATTCAAGTAGTCGGAGGTCACTCGATTTCTGACTTCTGAGTGTGATTAGTCATATATAATTTTCGACTGCAAGAATAGGCTCGTCAGCCTTGCTACGCACAGCCAATCCAGGCCAGACTCATTTAAGATTGTAAGGACTCTTTGTTACACTGCTCATCCTAAACATTACGACTTCATTTATTTTCTCGGTTGTTCCCTACCTTTAGCAGTAAAACAACCAAAAAAAAAAAAAATGAAGTTGAGATGTTTAGGATGAGCTTCTCTGTTTGACATTCAGCATTAAAGAGTCAGTGTGGACAACAAGCCGGCAAGTTTACTTGTTCTGCCGTTAGGAAAAGCACTTAGCGGGATTCCCCCATCTTGGTGTGGTAGACAGACGGCTGGCTACTCCTAAGCTAGCTCGTTATAGTGCATTGATCGCTTTCTCATGATTTTGGATAAATATGCAACTAAATGCGAAATTGGTAAGCAAAGTAACAAAGAGTCTTTACAGCCTGGAATGGCTGTGCTTAATAGTCAAAATCGTTCTATTACAACTTTGAGAAAACTAAAGCCAATGAAAACAGCATGGCTAGTTTTTTCTCGATTGTAGCTCAGCTGCTAAGCTTGTTAGATATAATTCCTGATGGACAAGACTATACACGCCTTTTGTTTTACCTGGCAAAGCAACTCTACATCGTTGTTTCCTCGAAAATATTTTCGTTTCAAAATCTTCAGAATCAAGGACATAATTACCCAGTCCACATGTCTGATTTTAGTGGGATTTAGGACCACGGTTTTTAGTTCTAGTTTTTGTATCACAATCAATTTTTAATGTCGTAAGATAAAAAAGTAATTACTGCATGACATCAGGAAATTGATTATGATACAGAAACTACAACCACATTGGACATATGGACAGGGTAAATGTGTCAAATTGTTGATTGTTAAAAAGATAGAAAATGACTCATAGATTTACTGTAGGCCGTTTGTGTGTTTATTGCTACCCCATTGGCCCATTTACCCTGTTCATATGTCCGTGAGTTTGGTTAAAAGTCCGTGACTTTTCTGAGTCATAGTAACCCATTGTAAAAACAAAAAACTCATGGATTTTGTCCAATAAAATGCAGACATGTGAACCGGAGAGCTGTGAATTAAACAATGTAAACATTAAAAACAAATCACAACCAAAACCGTTTAAGTCAGTCAATTTAATGATTTTGGTTTGCAAAAGTTTAAATTTCTTACATCACAAATGGTTCCTTCTGATCCAAGCTCGACATCCGTTTCGCAATATCCGCTTACACAAAGTGAAACGAAGTCATCACTGGAGCAACATTGAGCATCATCCACACAACCGGAGCCAAGCACTTGACAAGTCAAACAAACGCTGGTGAATTCTGTTTCCAAGCAATATTCATCTAAAACACAAGTCAATTCAGCTTTAGTGGGTTCTTGACTGCTTTTCAAGGTTGGAGTCTCAAGATGGTCTTTTAAGGTGGCGATGGGGGCTACAGTCCTGCGCCTCCTCGTGATAGGGCTCCGGGATATCGCGTCCTCTAAATCAGGTCAGCAAAAAAGCATGGAGCCCCCCGAAAATTATTCCAGGGTAACCCCCAAAACCTCAAGACGGCACTGTTCTCAAGGCACTTATAACATGATCATAGAATACTTACCATCACCACATGGCTTGCTCAGGGAACAGCCGAAGAGTTCCAGTTCATCTTCAGGCTCGCTTTGAATATTTTCTGTCACTGTGATTGATTCTGAAATCAAAACATTCTTAGGTCAAAGAACACCAAACAAAAAGAGATCAAAAGAACTAGAATCTTCATTGTACTCGCAGTACCACGCTGAAGCGTGTAGCGAATAGCGAGGACAATCTACGCAACTTAGCGCCAGGGTAACACAGCTCTGTAGAAACGTAGCACTGGTACCGAATCGCCGGCTACACTACGTTCGATTTGATCGGCAAGGGAATCGAACTCATTACTTCTCGCGCCAATACTGGTGTCCTTAACCTTCACGCTAAGCAGGCCATCCCAAAAAGAGATTTTAAACGTCAATCATACGTAGGAAAGCTTATGTAATAACCACAACCAGATCGTAGCGAGATGTTTTTCACTAATTTTTTAACAATAACAAGTATGAACAATCTGCTTCTTAAGGAAACGCGTATTTGGAGTTGGTAAGGAACATAACCAACCCAAGAAAATTGCCAAATCGTCCCGTCACGAGAAATATTGACTAAACGTTTTGACAACAATGCTATCAGTGTTCTCATCAGGCTGACCGACATCAGATTTGTTTTCAAATTATGAGGGTTAATAACAATTAAAACGATGATTAGTTAAATTGTCAAAGACGTTTCACTTAATTCTTTATCCTGGAGATTGTATGTAGCCTTATTTATCGCTATCTTATCTGAAAGGTTAGCAAGCCTTAGTTTTAGATAAGCCTACCTAGATAACATCACAAACGGTTCAAGGCAGTATTATTTGAAATTTTATGGATTTTATAATACAGAAAATTCTTGAAAACTCTTAATTTTTTTCTAAAAATACCCGAATTTGTTTAATAAATATTTGACCGATTTAAGCGAGATCAAATCTCCTGTGAACCTTAACTAAGTTGGTAATTTGATACACCTAAATTTTTAAAATAATTTCTGCAAAACAGAGCTCCAATTTGAACTTCAAAAACTTGGGTTTTTCTGCTAAATTTGAACTTGAAAAATACAAATTTCTTACTCAAACTTGAACTCGATCTCGAAAAAGTTGACTGAATTTTTAGCATACCCCGAACTCGATGGAAATCACTAAACGCGAATCGAACTCGAAAATCAAAAAATAAGAACTCGAACTAGCTACATTTCAAAGTAGTTCCAACTTAACCTCGATAACGGCACTTCGAGTTCATAAATTTGAAAAAAAATTTAGAAAATTCGATGAAAATTATTCAACTTTATACTAGAACTCGAAAATTAAAACTAACAAACTCGAACTTGAACTCAATAAAAACACTTCGAGTTCACACCTCTGAAAAAGTGTCTCACCATTCAAGAAGTGGAAAGCAAAATGTGTAGGTTGACGTCATTGCAAGACAGGCCTATATTAATTGGATTCAAAATAATAACTCAACGTTTTCCAAATTTGGTCGGATTTAGAATATCCGTGCTATTGTATTGAATCATTTATTGTTCTATTATTGGATATTTTCTCATACTCTAAAAACTTTTTCGAAAATAAGTGCAAAGGTCAGAAAAGCAAACTGCAAATGAAAGTTTCTATTTTTAAACAATTATCCTTTCAGCAGGTTTGATCTGGCCTCGCCAGAGTATTTTTAAACGTGGAAATGTTTTTCAACGTTAAAAATAGTCTTTCTGTAGCACAGCTTTCCTACATAAGTTTTTAGAGCTTTCAAGCTTGTTTGGAAGGTTTTAAAGAACAGTAAAAGTCGGTGCAATATTAAATTCTTCTCCATTTGGCTGTAATACCTAAAACCAGTTGAAGTTTTGGCGCATTTTAAAGTTCAATTACAATATTTTTTCAATTTCTTCAAAAAAATTTACTCTTTTCAGTTTTTAGCAGCTGAAATTGGTACTGTAACGATCATTTCAACTTTGAGGAGCTCTAACGGATAGAAACAAAATTGGGCGAAGCTTGTAAACTTAAAACGAAACTGTGATGCAAGAAAATGCAATGACCCTGTAACAAAATATTTTGACATAACGGTATTCGTTTATTATGCCAATGCAAGTTTTTGGCCTTAGGCCTCTTTAGTCTAGTTATCTGCACAATGATTTGACTTTTCTCGCAAAATCAAAGAACAAGAAGTTGCGGGTGCTTTGGGGCAAACCATCTCACCACCTTGAAAGATATACAAATCAATAAACTCGTAAATAAATTCAAAGTACAGATCCTCAAAGACATTAATTATTGCAACAAGAAAATTTAGTTGCTGGTACGACGCTGTATGAATCATACATTTTGAAAACAATCGTTTTACAGTAATATTTTGTAGACATTAATTCTCATTTAATTCTTTGAAAATTCCAAAAAAACAAACTTTCTAGGAAATACATTCTCGGCAACAAAATAAGCTCTCACGAAGAGCTCGGTCGAAAAAGTTTTCGAATCAAAAACTTTTGTACCAGTGTACTAGGCCGGGGGTGGCGGACATATGGCAAGCGTGCCAGATGTGGCATGCCGCAGCCTTCACGTTCGTAGAGCTGCTGTTTTTCCCACTGAAGACAGGTGAAGACAAAAAAAAGTGTTCACGACCGCAGAGCTACTGTTTTCCCACTGAAAACAGGTGAAGACAAAAAAAAGAAAAAAAAAGGTCTTCACGTCCGCAGAGCTACTGTTTTCCTACTGAAATCGGGTGAACTCCAAAAAAAGGTCTTCACGTCGGCTGAACCATTTTCTGCACGGTTCATTCAATGTAATGGCACGGCATTAGCTTGCTAAACTTCATTTTTAATATTTTGGCACGTTCGTTAAAAAAGGTTCCCCATCCCTGCCCTAGGATATTATAGATCTCCAGACTCCAAAGGCGAAACACAATAACATTCGAGAAAACAAAGCTCTCTTCAAGCTTTAGCGTCATCCATAGTTTATTCGCATCATTCAAAAAGTTTACCTTAAGTCACGCATTTAAAAAATATTAGTTTTGCGAGTGCAATTTTACTGGAGTCTTAAAGGGTTTTAAGCGGGAGAGGGGAGGTTAAAGGCTTAATACTTTTCTGCAAACATCTGTGTATTTACGCACCACCGTTCTTGTTTGTTGTTTTATCAACAGTTTCTTTTGCTGTCACTTGGTTGTCTCCGATTTTCGTTTGCATTTCACTGGTATTGTGATAGTTCGGAGGTAGCTCGTTCTCCAATTCCTGCAAAGGATTAAGCTAATAAAAAATTTGAACTCTCCAAGTGTTCTGGCTTATTCCATGCTGTTAAAATCTTGATTTAGCCTAATCTACGACCATTACTCGTCAAAGCGTTTATTACAGCATGACAAGCTTTCAAGGTAACATGCTGGTTAAAATATCCAAGTTATAACAGAGAGGGTAATGTGTTACGGTACATTACTTTTTTGCATATTTATCCTCCTATCACGAGAAAGCGATCAATGCGCTATAACGAGCTCGCTTAGGAGTTACCAGCCACCTACTTACCACTGTAAGATGAGGGAATCCCGCCAAGTATCTTTCTCAACGGCTCAACAAGTAAACTTGCCTGCTTGTTCTCCACACTGTCCCTTTAAGGCTGAGCGTCAAGCAGGGAAGCTGTGAATACCAATTTTAAAGTGATCGGTTTCAGTCTATGGGGTGATTTTCTAATGATCGGTAGACTGGGGTGATTTTCTAATGATCGGTTTCAATGGAGTATGAGGAGCAATATTCAATTGTCACAGTCGAATAACAAATATTGCGAGACCAAATCGGACGATAATGAACAAAAAACTCAGAAAAACTAAATCAACAAAACAAAATTTCCTGCTCGAGACATTTTTTACGGAAGATTTAGGTTGTAAAAACAATAAAGAGGAAAGTATGATACGCTCGTAGCCAGTGGCGTACGCAGGATTTTTCAATGGGGGGGGTTTCAGTGACGTCGCATCGTGATGACGTAAAGATACTACATTACAATTACAGTAGTTTAGAAGTATTAAAGTGCATCGTATTGTAATGTTTCTAGCCTAAATTGCAGTTAACCATGATTAAGCTATAAAATGCCATAACTAAGGAAACAACAAAGATATTTCATTCACACTTTTGCTTAATGCTTCACGTTTCATTTAAGGAGAGAAAAGGTTTCACAGAAACTCAAGCTCTCAGGCTGTGGTTAAAAATTTTCTGAAAAAATTTTAGTTGAAATCATTTTTGGACAATGGGAAGGTTAATTGACTAAAGTAGGCTGGCTAGCTGTCGCAACGTCACAAACAGGGTGCACCCAAGGGGTAAAACAAGCAATTCCTTCTCTCCAAAAAACTTTTTTCAAAAACCAACATTAATATAAACAACGCATATAGGTTAAACCTTGTTATAAACAGTCAATATGCGGTACACTCATTATGAAGAAGGCAGTTTCGCGCTTGGAATTTGAAAAGTGAAGATATTCGAGCATAAGAAAAAACTGCCCTCCCTACCATAACGTTTTTAAACTAAAATAAATTATGCGCGAGAGGAATCCCTAATCATCCGATTAAAGTCAAAAACAGCAGATGCTTTCAAACACATAATCGGGGTGTCTATGGGAAACGAAGAACTCTAGCTCCTGAGATAGTCAGCTTACGGTACGAAAAAACAATGTTGTCTCTCCCCTCGTTCCGCCCCTAGGCCTCTTCAAATCTTTCGTTGGTCTATGGTCATCTTTGGCAGTATTTTTTATCTTACTTTTGGCTCTTAGAGCAGTGTCAATTTAGTTTATATATTTTAATAAAATTTCTCAAAACATCCGGCGATTATAGAGTAGTGTTAAAAGATTTCGCTATCGATGCGGAAGGTTTGGGACTCAATTCCCAGGCCGGTCAAGTCGGACACAGTGTAGCCAACGGCTCGCAACCGCTGCGACGTTTCTTTGGAGCTGCGTTGCCCACGTGCTAAGCCGCGGGGTCGGGCCCTGCCACTCGCTACCACGTTTCGGTACAACAACGAATTTAATGAAACGAGCATAATCAAGATTTGATTTGATTTAAAAAAATAAATTGTGTGCAGCCATAGTTGCTGCAGATACACCGCATTTAAGGAAACTCCTACTTCTTAGGCTAATTGTTTCACAGCAACATCAATGACAAAAATGCACTTCAAGCAAAACACAACAGAAAAGTTGGACTACCGGGTACCGGTATTGTAGCATTGCATCGTAATCAGTGCTCGAGTTATAAAAACACTTATGAGGGGATGGTACAACTTTTCACGCAGACGTAAGGAGAGATGATCATTGTACTTGTAAGGGAATGGTTTACGCTAAAATGTTTTGTGGGGGATGGTGTTGTTTGGGATGAAAACATGATAGCAATTTCGCAGGCTCCGCATGAAGAAAAGTCGGTTCGTTTTAAAAAAGAAAGGTTTTATTTTTTCTGCAATTGTCAAGGGGGAAGGGGAGTGCTGACTCCCGACCCCTGCGAACGTCACTGGGGCTCATCTCTTAGCGCTTGGGTAACACAGAAACGTCGCAGCGATGGCGAGCCGTTGGCGACACTGAGCCGATTTGACCATCCCGGGAATCGAACCCCAGACCTTCCGCACCGATAACCTGTGTGCTTAACAACTGAGCTAACGGCCGGTACCGGCACAAAAATCGAACCCAAAACCTCCCGCGCCGATAGCGATGTGTTTAACCACTACTTCAACTGGCCGATTTGGCTCAAAATTATGACATCGCAAACGGAATATCTGCCTGCGTTGCAACCGTTCTCTTCCAAGAGTGCCTTCTGCGCTGAAACGTTGTCTTGTCCAGCCATAGCCGTTGAGAACAATGTCTTTATGACATCACACCACGACTCCAGCTTTAGTGCCCATTGACCTTGTCCAGGCTTGCATTTTGAGCCAGCCATTGGTTCAAGCGCTACACACCTCAAAAGTTTGACTACCGTTATATTGCATCACAATGAAAGTTTCTCGAGATTATATAGGCAATTTGATACAGCACAGAAAAACACAATCTATGTATGAAAAAACGCTAATTGGTCCAAAAAGAGCGGTTTTTAATTTTTTCCAATTGTCAATGGGGGGGAGGGGGGTTTGACCCCCGAAACCCCCCCCCCTTCCCGTGCGTACGCCACTGCTGGTAGCCTACTGTTTTTTTTTTAATTTTCGTATCCACAAGTGTATCAATATAACAAACCTAATTTTTTTCAAATTTTTTCTGACAGTTAGCAGACTTATTAAAATTTTATTCACAGTTGTTAAGACATTGCTGTTGGTGTGGGAGGTGTGAGGTTCAATTCTCGGGTCGGAAACAGTGTCATCAACTGCTCGCCATCGCTGCCGCGTTTCTTCGGAGCTGTGTAGCCCAGGCGCGAAGTGGCGGAGATGGGTCCCGCCACTCGTAATACGTTGCGGCGTAATACTGCGAGTATAATGAAGGTTTGATTCTGATTCATTGCATTTGACCGTGATTTGTACGTTTGATTTTTTTGTATATTCTCTAGCAAGGCAAATAGCAGCTATGATGCGACACTTAATTTTTTGAGCGAAGAGATGTTCAGATTAATCAAAATTGTTGTTTTTTACAAATTTTTGATGATGTTCTCATGACGTGAGGCGCCAAAATCCATTATTTTACCCTTCAATCAATCTGATTTGGTGTAATAAAGGTTAAATAAACACGCTACACAAGAAAAACAATCAATAGAACATATGCTACATAACCTTAAACAAACAAAAATAAAATCAACAAATCGATTAGTTGAGATTCACAACAATTCGTTTTGCATCATTCTTCATTCGGGTTTTCTGTTATTGATGAGGCATTTCTTCGCTTTGGTTTCAAACTAATGCTACGACACAATTTTGAAAAGGAAGTGATCCCAAAGTATTTCCAAAAACAACCTTTTATATAAGTAATTACTATTCTTGTTTGTCTGACTCTGGAGTCGTTTAAATTTTAAGTTACTCAAAAAATCAAATCTTCATTATACTCGCGGTATTACGCCGAAGCGTGTAACGATTGGCGAGGCCTATCTCCGCGACTTAGCGCCTGGGCAACACAGCTCCGAAGAAAAGATACTGTGCTGATTTGACCGGTCCTGGAATTGAATCCCAGACCTCCCGCACCGACAGCGTGAGCGCAACGACTGAGCTAACTGTCCCAGTTAAACAGCTAAAGTTTTTAGCAAAAATTTCCAACTACCGCGCGATTTAGGAAACTAATAATAGAATAGAATTAACAGTAAATAAATAAATAAATAACTGAGGTTATTTCCACAATATTATGACACAGAAAATTATGGCACAGATGGTGCAACCGTAATTCAGGGAGAATATACGAAGTGATCTGACGCTCTTCAAGTCAGCAGCCACCCACTTTCAGTAATCTTTTTCAGTCGAATGATTTATTCATTTGTTGATGTATTTTGGCGATAGTTAACAAGGTATAGGTGCTTCGGAAATTAAAGTCGATTGGGCATTTCCTGCATAATTATGTTCTATTTTCTAGCAAAGAGGTTAAAGCATAACGATAGATGCGTTTTTTGTTGTCCATTTAAAAAACATCAATATTTTTTCTATGGCAAAATCTTACGTTCTTTTAAAATTATTAAAAATCAATAATTGTTTCGTGTTCGAATATTAAACTTTATTTTAATCAATATTTCATCGCGTTACATAAGAGCATAGTTGTATTATTATGACATATTGAAGGTCATTGCGTCACAAGGCAATGCTAGGCCAAGCGCGTAAACGTCAGCCTTGTTGAGTGGTAATTTTGCTGCATCGAAACGCATAGGTCATAAATTATTCAAAATAATAAACCGTGCATAGTAACCTGCAGTATGAATGGCAGTGGAGCAAAAAATGACGCAGTATATTCTTAAAACTCGACGTTGCGACAACATACATTCAGCTCTCATAATCAGCAGTGTAAGCAAGGCTCTGCACAAAACTGTAAGGGCATAGTCGCAACATTTCAGCAACTCTTTGATTACAGCTTTCACAAAACACTAATACATTGTCAGCGACATGGCCTAGCAATACCGGGCGCAGGTGACAGATTCTACGTGACGAGTTCGATTCGCGGCTGGAGCCGATCGCATTTGACATATATAACGGGTAGCTGCTGACTCGAAGAGCGCGAGATCACTTCGCAGTCTCTCTCAATTACTGTTGAATTTTCAATTCGATATAATTTGAAATAATAGGTTTTTCCCGCTTTTTAGAGTACATCCGCAGTGTTTCCAACTCGTTTACCTCCTCAGACCCCACAGCCCATTGGATTGATGAAGCCAATTTCGAAGCCCCCTGTCTGCTCAATACTTTTGCACCCGTGTTCTTCCTCTGTTTTACCAGTATGATAGTTTATGTATTTTATTTATTTATTCATTTGAATGTTTAATTCAGACGCAACAGCAGTCCCTACAGATATCAGTAATTGGCCAAATACAGAAAACATGAAAAGAAAAACCAAAAATAAATAAATAAATAACAGGATATACTTTGGAATTCAATGTATTCTCGCACCCCCAGCAACCACTACTCGCATTCTGTTGTGGGGTGCGAGAGCCTCGAAAAGCAATGACATGTTTCCCATCCAATATGGATCGTTGCTATTATCATTGTTGTCAAAATGTTTTAATTAGAGAGAATAGTTCAACGTTTTACAGCAGGGGTGGGAACCTGCGGCCAGCGGGCCAAACACGGCCCGCATAGCTTTTGAATGTGGCCCGCGTCATAAGTTTATTAAGTGTACAACACACCGGTAGACTAGAAAACGTTAACCTTTCTTAAAAACTTCTTCACATTTCAACAACTGGCTGCATTTGTGATGCAAAATTCTTTAATTTCACGGTAAATCATAACGCACAATGAATGATTGATAAATTTTCGACGTTAAATTGCGTATTTTTAAAGCGAAATTTAAAAATTAAAAGTTAATGTGGCCCGCTTAAAATATTACGCAACCGATTATGACCCGCTGTGCTTTACCGGTTCCCCATCCCTGTTTTACAGAAAAGAAAGCAAAAACAAAGTAAAAATACACTGGCCGGTTGGAGCAGTGGCTTAAAACATCGCTATCGGTCCGATTCTTGGGTCGGTCAACTCGGACGCAGGGTCGTCAGCGACTGGCCACCACTGCGATGTTTCTTCGGAGCTGTGTTGCCCAGGCGCCAAGTCGCGGAGATGGTTTCGCTACTCGTTACACGTTTCGGTGTAATAAGGCGAGTACAATGAAGGCTTGATTTACAGTGAAGATACAATGAATTGAACGCAAATCAGCGTGCACGACTTACTTTTTGCACGGAGAAATAAATTTTTAAAAATTTCAAAATTTTTCGTGATTTTCAGTCTGCGTTTAAGTATTGATATTCATCTTCTAATTGGTTAAACACCACGTAATTAACCTGCTAAATTTCATGCAAATTTGTTTATTTGACAACAGCGAAAGCGTGTTAAAAAGCTATTTTTGTTTTCACAACATGTAAACAAAAGAGGCGAACGAAATTCTATCGCTGATATGTTCTATGCATTCCTTGTATTTTTAACAAAGGCGCCACAATAATCTGACGTGATTGTGCAGACAGTAAAAGTGTTGAGAAATGGACTCTGCAAGCAAGAGCTGCTGATAAAATGGATCTATTGATAAAAAGTTTGCTGTAACAGCAATTATTAAAAAAAGAAATCCAATCTTTATTATACTCGTGGTATTTCGCCGAGGCGTGTAGCGAGCAGCGGGGCCTATCTCCGCCGCTTAGCGCCTGGGCAGCACAGGTCCAAAGAAACGTTTATCACATTGCAGAGGAGGCCTGCAAATTTGCGACAGTGTGTCAGATTTATCGGCCTTGGAATCAAATCCAAAACCTCCCGCGCCGAAATCGATGTCTCAAAACCACGACACCAACCATCCGCACGACAACTTCAACTCCTTCAAATCGTTTTTAATATTATTTTTTCGCTTGGTATGGCAGATGGTGCAGCGGTAAACTTTCCGTTTTCTAGGTTTTCCTCTGTTACTTTTCCATCCACATGCTGTAGGAGTGAAGGAGTTTGTCGAACTATGGCCTAATCCAAAGCTTGACCAGAAGCGTTAATTAGTTGCCGTTCAGTTTTCCGGTAATGTAGTAAAACAATCTCAATTCACTAAGCCTGCAAAGTGGAATTGAGACCTTGTTTCCCATCGTTAATTATTTAAACCTCACTTCCAGCAACAACAAGTAACTATGTGCGTGGCTAGCGGCTGCGCAGAACCAGAGAAATACAGTAATACTAACGCTTCACTCGCATCGGCAGAAAGATGATACCGGTAACTGCTGCTAGTAATGGCCTTGCCCAAGGAAGGGGGACTGCGCGGAGCAAAATAGAAGTACAATGTAAAATAGTATTTTCGAATTTTTAGTGCGGTTCAAGTGGGGTCTGGTGTATTTGCGCAGAGTGCGTATACTTCCAAGGCCTCTAGTGACAACTGTATCGGCTTTGCTTTCTGCAGGTGCAGCTGCTGCATGATCAAACCAAGTGACTTACCTCTGCATCATCCAGCCAGTCCCCGTCTGTGGCAGCAATCGCTTTTTCCAAATCTTCAAGTTCTTGCAGAGCTTCCAAATCTAATTCTTCTTGTAGCATTTCCTCCTCTGAAAAACAAATATATTGTGAAGGAAACAGTGTCGAGACAGAAAGGTGAGTTTGCGTTCATTGGACAATATCTCGTTATCCTTGCAACTTTGTCAACAGTTTTAATATCTCATTGTGAACTAAACCTACTTTGCTGAACCTTCAACTCTATGGGCGTAGAAAATGACGCAATAAATTGCGCAATAAATAAATTACAAATTGTAGGCAAATGACTTAAATGACTTGCAAAAACTGCAGGGATTCTACAACGAGCTTAATTGGTCAATATATTTTTGTCTATATAGCTTGCTTCGTGGAGATCTAATATTTTTGAAAAAGTTAGTTTGAAAACGTTATTTTGAGTTCAGTTAGTATGCTAAAAACCGCACGTTTTTCAAGTTAAGCAGGCTGGAGTTAGAACTCTCCAAAATTTTCAAATATAGCATCAGAAACAGCAAAATGAAAATTTCACCTTCTACTTCTGGTTCTATTGCTGCTTCAAGAAATTCGTCCAACAAGAGGTTGTATAGGAGCTTGCGTGCTTCTGGGTTGGAGTTTGTCCTGGCAACATTGTTGACCAACCGCTGATTTTCCAGTTTACTCCGGAGTTCTTCTCTTGCAAAGGAGTGAGATGAACCGAGACTCAATCCCACAAACATCATAGCAACAGCAATGGAAATTAGAAGTTTCATTTTTTTCCTGTTTACTCGAAACCTACTGATTTTCTGTTGGCTAGCCTATTGCTGTTGGTCAAAACAAATTTTAAGAGAGCGTTTGGGTTTAAAACGAGTTCGATATTCAATCGATTCACAACTAAACTTTACATATATTTATTTATTTATTTATTTGCATATTTATCCTCCTATCACGAGAAAGCGATCAATGCGCTACAACGAGCTAGCTTAGGAGTTACCGGCCACTTGTCTACCACACCAAGATAGGGGAATCCCGCTATGTGCCTTTCCCAACGGCACAACAAGTAAACTTGCCGGCATGTTCTTCACATCAGAGATGGAACCGGTCAGGATTTCCTCGACCCGATCCGACCGGTAAAATTTAAAATCTACGCCGATAAACCGGCCGGTTGACCGCTTTTTTTTTACAAAAGGTTTATGTTCTATTGTTCAGTGTTCAATAAACCTAATGACAAACTGTAGTTTACACTAACTTTGTCGCTAGATGTATTGAACGCGTAAAATTTCGCCTAGTAAAAAGAGTATTTGAATGAAAGTAAACAGACAACAAACTTTTGTTTTCAAAAGGTGTGATTTGTTAATGCCGTTTTTCATAAACTATTTAAAATGAACTTTCGGTATGTGCATTTTAGTTGCAAGAAAGAATTTGACCGGCTTTTTGACCGGCTTGACCGACCTGTCGAAGAATGTCGACCCGACCGGTGACCCGACCAGTTTCTATCTCTGCTTCACATTGTCCCTTTAATGCTGAGCGTCAAGCAGGGAATCTGTGAATACCAATTTTAAAGTCATTGGTTTAAACCGACTTGGAATCAAACTCAAGTCTACAGCTCCCGAGCCGGACGCTCTTACCACTCGGCCATCAGAGCTGTTATATACTGTAAGTATCAAAATTGCGCTGCCGATGTCTCACTATCACTAGAGAAGTTTTTTGCACTAGGTGCTAAGCCATGGAGATGTGCACCGCCAACCCGTGACACACTTCGTGTACAAAACGAGTGTATAAGTGGAAAAGATGACTAGAACGCGAAAACTATTTTCCTTAGAACGTAAGCACGTTTCGATAAGGAGCACAAACGATGAAAAAGCAAAAAAAAAGCACTGCTATAACATTTCTATTTTTCCTATCGTTTTAAGTTATTTTTGATTTTATTCTACCAGCGTCATTAACGTTAGTGTGAGGTTAAAAACAAAAGTTTTCTCAGCACTATATCAAATCAAATCTTCCAAAACTGCAACTGCGCTAATACAATACTGTATTGTAATGTTTTCAGTTGTCTTTATGATCGGTTATAAAGCTTACTGAAACGAGCAAAAGCAAAAGAAGTCAAAGAAGTCAGTAAATCGCCATAAAACCAGGAGCGGATCCAGAATTTTTTAGGGGGGGCTAGGAGCACGCTTAAAACGTCTTTCTAAAACACCCTAATCGTTGTCTATTATAATTTCCTCACTACAATTTCGGCTGGCTGGGTCCAGCTCATGTTTGTGTAATTCTTCAGTTCTCCGATCTCAATCTTCTACAAGCCTCATCGCATTAGGCCACTGTTTCTAGCTACAAAACGTTTCACACAATGACACAATTGCACAACTTCGGCAATTGCGAAACGCGCCAGCAGTGAATCGCGCGTCAGTCGCTGCCTTTTTTCTTTTCATGTGGCGAAGAAAAATTTCGAAATATGCTCGTCTTTCAAAGAGAAAATACGTTATTTTTCAAACGCGAATTCATTATAACCTGCCTTGTCCACAACCACCAGCGTAGTCGCGGGGGAAGGGGGGCATTACCCCCTGTTTGGCGTTTGAAGACCTTTTTTAAACATAGGTTGCTGTAAGAGCAAATGAAAACGCAAACGGGGCCTTTTATCGTCTAAATCCGGCCTGGGCACCCACTAATTTTTTCTCTTGTTTCACCCGTGTCTATAAACGAAAACTTTTCTTTGGATCGCCAACCTGTAAAAATCAAAAATGTCCGGATAAAACGATCCACGTTGTAACCATCCAAATCCTAAATTTCATTAGCTCCATATGCCATTCCATCAACGAGATATAAACCATGACATAATCTGAGTTGAATTCGGACTATTCCTTTCATACTTTCACATTCACATTAAGCTTTCATACTGCCACAAGCCTATGAACCGAGTCCAATCCTAACGGTAAGAAGCAAAATTCTGATCCGGCCCAAATTAATTAACAAACCCGGTTGAATTAAATCCTGTAATCCGTGGGCAAACAGATATCTTTCAGCGTAATAACAATTGCACTGTAAATTCTACAACACCGGTACCACTATTTTTCAGACTAAAATCGAACATTTTGTTTTTTGCTGCAGATATGACCTTCATTACGATCTGTAAGACGTGATGGCTCACGCAGCGACTTTGTTCAACAAAACGTTGATTTCAACCTATTTGACCGTTAATCAATAAATCAATGATTAGAAATTTGTTGAGGCGCTAAATCTCGTCGACGTGACTTTTGACATCGGTCTTTAGCTGGTTAAGCTTTTGTTTAGCAGTTTTGAAAAACTGTATTCGATGCGTGATTGAGTAATACCAAAAACTAAAAGAATGGTATTCATTTGTATAGTCCTACCCAGATAAACAACAACTAGAGTAGAGAATTCAATAGAATTACTAAATAAATTTTTTGATCATAATCAAAATCAGCAACTATTAACGTCCATACCAGCACGTTAGTTTCACAGACATTTAACTAATACCATTATGATTTTTAAATATATCACTGGTCATGGACCGAGTTGTGGGGGGACCGGGGGGACATGTTCCCTCCTTTTTGAAGTAGATGGGGGGACATATAATCTTTTGTCCCCCCCACTTTTTGTTGGCAAAATACATAGCATTTATCGATCTATTTATTTGAATAAGAACCTCACCTGATGAACCCATTAGGGGGAAACAGTCTGTAGTGAGTTTATATAATTTTTATGCTTTTAATCTGTTATTAAATCATATAGCATTTATCGACGTACATTATACAATCACACGTATAACATGTCACACTGTCACTAGAGGCGTAAAAAATTTCCAAAGCAAAGCTTGGCCAACAAGCCGCTTCGTATGTGTTGATGTCACTGACACGGCAAAGGTCTTGATGGTCTAAGACCATTTTTTTCAGGTCTTGGTCTTCGCCAATCGCGGTCTTGGGTCTTTATTTTCTCTTGCTCTAAAGACCGGAAGGTCTTAAGAAGATCAAATAATCTTGAAACCGCAGTTAAAATTTTAACGATCCTCCGCGCTACAGCGTGCATAAAGATCAAAAGCACGACGGCTGATCACGGACGAAGGATTGATTGAGAGTGATCACTGAAAGTTAACATAATTGTTAGAGTCCGGTGCTCTATCAATTGTGTTAACTTTCAGTCTCTATCAATTGTGTTCAGTGGCGTAGAGAGAAATTTTAAAAGAGGGGGGGATAATTTCCACATTTTTTTCAAGCGTACCTTTTTTTTCGGCAGAACTAATTTGAAGCTGATTGAGAAACAAAAAAGGCTCTAGGGGAGTCCGGGGGCATGCTACCCTGGAAAATTTTTGGAAATTTACATGCTGTAATGGCTATTTTAGTGCTTTTTGAGTAATTTTCAGGCAAATTTTGTTTAAATTTTTTAACCCTAATTCGGAGTGCTTCGCCAAATATGATGCATTTTGTTCGCACATTTTTGATTATGCGTGCTTTAAGACGTTAGGCTTATCGCTATCGAAGATGTTCGAAATTACGGAAAAATTGTAGGCCTTATACATCAAAATCGTTTTTGAAAATGGCTGGTGGGAGAATACATACCCTCATCTTATCCCCCTGGATTCTCCCGTGGTCATAAGCCGCAGAAACGATGATACTGATACATATTTCAGTCACTTGGGACCATTAATTTTGTTCTTTTTTACTAAAAGGGGGAGTCAAAAGGGGGGGGGGGGCATGGCACAATGCCCCCCCCCCCCTAAATACGCTCCTGATTGTGTTAACTTTGTTTCAATGAGCCTTCAATTAACGGAATGTATTATGTTCATATATATATAGCACTTTCTTTTGATATTCGTTGTTTTTTGTTGAATAAATACTGTAATTCAGTGGTGTAGCGAGAAATTTGAAAGGAGGGGGTCATAATTTCCACGTATTTTTCAAGCGTATTTTTTTTTAGCAGAACAAATCTAAAGCTGAATGAGAAACAACAAATGCTGTCGGGGGGTCCGGGGGCATGCTCCCCCGGAAAAATTTTGAAAATTTACATGCTGTAATGGCTATTTTCGTGCTTTTTGAATAATTTTCAGGCAAACTTTGTTTACGTTTTCTTGATCCTAATTCTGAGCGCTTTGCCAAATATGATACATTTTGTTCATACATTTTCGATTATGCTTGCTATTGAAGAGGTTCGAAATTATGAAAAAATTGCATACATCAAAAACATTTCTGAAAATGGCGAGTGGGAGGATACACACCCCTCATCCTATCCCCCTGGATCCGCCCGTGGTCATAAGCTACAGAAACCATCACAAGAGTATGGCATATTTCAGTCACTTAAATGGCACCATTAGTTTTGTTCTTTTTTACTAACAGGCAGAGTCAAAAGGGGGGGGGGGGGGGCATGGCACAATGCCCCCTAAATACGCTCCTGCTGTAATTTATGTTCATCTAAGTATACTGGTACTTCAATTTTTTTGTGCTTCGAAAGTGGCCGTAAAAGCAAAAATCATTTGGTAGTTTATTGATCCTATACCTTGTGGTTGTTATTAAGAGCATATATCCATCTCACTTTTACCTCATCGGCTTTCCTTTTTTCGGAAATACTGTATCTTTAGTTTTGACTGATCTTTTTGATTTGGTTTGCCAAATTGACGCGAAAGCACAACTGTGATTGTCATGTCACTCGCGGTAAAACTTGCTTTTTTAGTTGTGGCGAATAAGACGCGCCACACGTAAGACCTCGAGTGGCGTGACAATCGCCGTGGCCTGTTGTGCTTTTAAGTTTTAAAGGTTCATTGCACGTCAACGTGGCAAACGAAATCGAAAAGATGAGTAAAAATGCAATAATTTCCGAAAAATGGAAAGCCGATGGGGTAAAAATCGGATGGACATGTCTTTTTTATAACAAAATCAAGATGTAGGATTAATTAAACTCATAAAATATAAAGTTGCCTTTCCAGGCGTTTAAACTTTGGACTACATGATCAACGTCGGCGTAATAGTACCGGTAGTATTCAAGTGACATACTTCTGTCAAGAGCATGCACGATATAGCCTATCACACAAAATTACTTCCTCCTTTTTAAAACCAAACTCGGTCCATATAGTCAAACTGATTTCACTTGCTTAAACATACGTAGCCTGATTAACGTCCAGATTTGACATCAAAACTTCTGTGCAAGTGGTTGCAAAATTTTTCATCGTCACTGGCTGCTGTGATATATTTGTTTTAAGAATTTGCCAGCTTGTTGCGTAAAGCAATACGATTCCTTGTTTTTTATAGAATGAATAATGTCACAGTTAGTCGCTTTTAAGAATGCAGTGTGATGACCTGAGTTCAATCAGATTTTTGTTGAGAAACATTGCCCTTTTTCCTTTTAACAATTTGCCGAAAGCACTTTATCTCCCTCCTTAGCTTTAAGTTTCTCCATTTTTCTCTCAAATTTCATCTTCTTAGCTTTCCTCATTTTCTTACTGGATGTTAAAATTCTGACATTTCCAAACACGATGAAAGCCTACGCTCTCCATCGCGTTTATTGTTATCTCTTTACTTGCTACTTTCCCTTGCGATCCATTATTTCTATAATATACTACTATAAAATGATAAGTGCCTGCAGTCATCTTTTTCGACGCGATATAAAAAAGGTCTTGACTAAAATCAAATCTTCATTACACTGGGTATTACGCCAAAGCGCGTAACGAGTGGTGGGGCAATTTCGGCGGCTTAGCGCCAGGGCAGCACAGCTTCGTAGACACTTCGCAGGTGACGACACTGTGTCCGATGTAACTAAATCGGGCCAAGACCTGCCCCAACAATCCGTTATCCCTAACCACTATGCTTACCGGTAAGTTTTGGTAAAAATTTTATATAAATTATTACATAACCCTTCGATCGCACCCACGCAGGTCACTATAGAACCATTGAAAGCCTCGCGCACTTTCAAGGTTTATTCGCTTGTACTTATGACAAAGTTTTATTACGTTATCACTTGGAAAATATTCGACATGCTAAAACTTACGCAGCTTCAGCATCCAGAAAGTCCGGATTTGGACCGCGGTCAAAGTCTTAAGGAATTATAGATTCCAAACTATCCAGGCGGATTCTAGAAAAGGTCAAATGTGGGGCCAAATTGCTAAGGCATTCTGCACCCAGCATCCTATCTTCCCTGACCCCCCCCAGCACACACAGGCCTTAGAAACATGGAACAGCATTTGCCACACGACGGGAATTCCCCACTAAACATTGCACGCAAAATCAAGTAAGGAACATCAACCAAAGCTTTTTATTCTCAAAAACGCAAATATTACACAAGAGCGACAGCGTCTGAGAGAAATTCAAGACAATAAATCTGGGACGAAAATAGCTCAAGGAGGAAAAATAAAGCCAAAATAGTTCCTAAAACTCGACGTTTCGACAACATAAATTCAGCTGTCATCATCAGCAATGTAAGCAAGGCAGTGCTCTTAATTCTATACTGTCTTGCTCACACTGCTGATGATGACAGCTGAATTGACGTCGCCGAAACGTCCAGCTAAGTATTAAGATCTATTACACCAAGCTAACGTCGCAGCTCTGGCACAAAATTGATGAGGTTCATTGACTACCTAAACAATGCATTGCCTATTGATTTTGAATTAGGCCACAAGTGGGCACGGTGCGCACACAAATATCCACAAAACGCAAGAAACATACAGAAATTAATTATTGCACAACTATCGCACAATAAATACAAGCAAAAATTACAACTGCATTTGAATTATTTTAATAATTGTGTATTTATCGTTACAAGCAGCAAAAACGGCTACTAAAATAATTTACAACATTCCGAATTGCGTAAGGTTTACTTACAATAAAATAACTGAATAAACTTCTTAAAAGATTTCTGCTCTCAGGCATTTCCCATGCACAATACCAACCGAAAATATCCAGTTGCTTTTTTTGCCAGAAATCTCTTGAGCAGGGGCATAGGGAGGGGCAATTGTTTCTCCCTAATATTTCAAGTAACAATGTTATTGTACAGGTTTACGTTCAATCTGTCCCATGGGGGAACAACAGGAGACTTTTTTTTAGATATCGACTATCGAAGACCGACTAAATCCTAACCATTTCAACGCAATAACGAAAACGTTAATCTTGAATTTGAAGGAAATTTTCAATCTCATTCATAGCACAGCAAGCAAACGAAAGGACAGCTAAGGTGCGCTAACCGATACGCGACGTGCGACAAAAATTATAATGCAAGTGAATGTAGGTTTCGCATGATCGCTAAATAGTTGAATAAAACAAACAAGGTGCGATAAAAATGTCGCTTGTGGCGTATCGGTAAACGCACAGGAACCGTATGAAAAAAGAATTTCCAGTCTTCAATTGAGCTTTAAATTTTTGCAACGGAAAGCAAAATGGCGAAGTATTTTGTAATAATGACGCCTAATTTTGATTCTATTACTGTATACCAGACACATACATGCAAAATCATCAACTGCCATTGCAATATAATTAAAAATCTTTCATTTGTTTTCGCCAAAATATAATAATATGAGCAGCAAATTTTATCCGGTATGTAATACAGGGTGGTCGCTAGAAAATCAAAGTCAGACTAAATCATGAATAAAATGCGTGCTGGCTCATTTCTATGTTTTTAAAAAAGTTCTAAAGGTAAAAGGTAAAGGTACGGGACAGCGGGTGCAAGCACACATTGTTTAGGCCATTTTCAATTGTCGGCCCATTACAATTTTCAATCACGAATGATTGAACGCTGTTAAGGGACATAACATGACGAACAACACATACACAAAACCCTTCGCACTTCCGCTTGTGCCGAGCGCCTGGCGCGAAAGCTGCGAATACTATTTTTAAAGTCTTTAGTATGACCCGACTGGGAATAAAACCCCAGTCTACCGGCTGCCAAGTCGACGCTCTTAACCGATACACCAAGCGCCGGTTTTAAAAAAGTTCTAATGGATGTATTATTAGCAGTACCTTAGGAAACCATGAATAAAATGCGTTTGTTGAATATTAGTTGTATGGCACATTTAAAGTTATTTAGTTTCAAATTAGGTTGCTTTAGGCTTTCTGCTTTTCTGGCGACTACCCTGTATTTTAAAAACGTATCGGCAGTTTGAGTTTATATACGCTTTCTACAAGTATTGTACTACAGTACTCGCAAAAAATATATATTGCCTAGGCCTAAACTATATTCAACATGCGTATTCACAAAAAGAAATACTCTTAAAAAGATTTAAACCGACGCATTTTTACAAACATACCTTCCGCCGAAACCACACAAACCACCTCAGAACTGGACTACAATTAAAAATCTTCATATTTTTATCTAATTTGAGGTCAGCGACCTACAACATATTCCTAGTCGCCTCAAGGGCTGCGTAGTTTTCAACATATAGCGTTACGTGGGACATTTCCATCGCTCTGAAGGAAGTTCTTGCAATTTTCTCGTTGATTTTGATTTCCATAGCAACCAAACGACTCCAATGACGAAACAAATTACCGATTCTACGTAATAACCATCCACTGACATCACACATTCTCCCCCGCTTTTCATACATTCCTATTAAAAAAGATTTATCAAAAATAAATAAAAATTACATGTCATTTTCAAATTAAATTGAACTGAAAATTCAACGGTTACCGAGGGAGACTGCGAAGTGAGCTTACGCTCTTCTGAGTCAGTTGCCACCCGGTATATTAAAGCCAATATGCCAAATGCGATCGACTCCAGCCTTGAATCGAACCCGTCACGTAGGATCTGTCACTTACGCGCGGTACCGCTAGGTCATGCCGCAGCTGACAAAAGACAGCAGAAGCTTTTAATGCAAACTTGAAACAACGGTTTCTTTGGATTGGATAGTGGGACAATGTCTAGTCCACTAACAAGCCTTACACAGGCGCTTATGTATTTATTTGAGCAAAATTACAATCTTAAACGCAGGCAGCTTAATTCACGTAGTTTTCTTCACCAAGTTTTCGTCAACCTTTTGATTGACTGAACAAAGTTCAGATCGGTAAAATCAAAAACAAACATTAATTTTCGTATAAGCGCTTCCACGATACACACGCATAATAAACTAAATTAATAATTGGCACAACTTGTCACGTGAAAATTTAAAAAATGGTCTAAAAAACATTTATTTCAGCTATCATGCACTAAATTATCCATTACCTCTTTGGTGTCTTTGGTACAATATTCGACACTGCCATTTACACAATTGTTAGTGGTTAGCGAATCCACGTACCAAAGCGCCAAGGTACTTGGCCAATTTCCTAAAACAAGAACAAACTACAATTACGATTCCTGCAGTTTTAATAAGCGACAATTTAATCATCAATGTCGATTTTCTTTGCTGGGTTAAAATATGGAAATCCTAAAATATTACAATCTTTTTTTTTTTCAATGCCAACATTACGTAATGAAGACTTTTACCGAAGTCTATCCAGTTTAGCCATGGGGCTAAGAGAGCTTTTTAAGCTTATAAATCAAGACAAAGCCAATTCAGAACATAATTATGCCAGTCTTTTGTACTTTCACATAAACGCATAACTCGCTTAATTGCATAAAAAGACTCGTCAAATTGACTATGCAATTAACAGGATTCGACTGTACTTACAATTAGTTTTTCGAAACAGTTCAACAACGAAAACCAACTTTTTTAACGGTAACACTCACATTTTATCACGTATAACTTTACTGCAGTAATATTGCAATATAACAGTACACACCTCCCAAATTAGCCACAGTGTTCAGCAGGGTCATGTACGTTCCTCCGATTTTCGGGTCGCTTACTTTAGCACTGAAAGCCATTATAGACACGAACATGCTGTACAGGGTTATCTGAAAATAAGTGGTTAAACATTTCGACCCGAATCGAACAAATATCGCATCCTCATATGTCAAAAGACACATTTTCACAAATTGTCATCCACTTCGCAGACACTAAGTATTATCGAAATTCTACTACGGTGTTAAAGGAGTAATAAATAAGCTAATAAAAAAGCAACTTAACAATACGGGTAAGCAAAAACAAATAACTGAGGTTATTTTCAAACTCTATCTAACGTATAATACAACAGTAATTGAGGGAGACTGCGAAGTGAGCTTGCGCTCTTCAAGTCAGCAGCCACCCGGTAAATATGTCAAATGCGATCGGCTCCAGCGCGAATCGAACCCATCACGCAGAACCTGTTATCTGCACGCGGTAGCGCTAGATCACGTCGCTGACGAAATGCGTTTTTTCAATTTCGCACACATATCACAAAACAATTATAAATTAATTACGAAAAAAAATTTACCTGGTGAAAGCAGTATATTACCACAATCATGGCAAAATAATAGTAAGGATAGCTTCCGTCTTCTTGCTTGAAAGTTGGTGTCCAATGAACAACAAACGCGAAGAGAAGGGTAAATATCAACCTAAAATGCACGAAAAATTAATCAAAAATATGAATTCTTACAAAAGATATACATTTAATCACAAATATCACAATCACAAAGCAGCTAAAAACTTGGGCGGACGTATCGGCTCGCTTCCATTATCAACGATACAAACCTATCCTGAGCTGGGTCTTAAGGCATGGCGCGAAAGTTTTTCCAAAGCTATGTTTATGTCGTAAAAATGTATTCCAAAACATTCCTAGAAACCACATTAATTTTTAACGCGAAACCGTACTTTATGAGCTTGCTTACTGTTTAGTGTAGAAGAAGAAAGCGCGAATCGGGGGAATATTTACCTGAATTTCATTGCTTTTAAAAATATATCTAAAGGTTTCGGTCCACTTGTGTATCTGGCTATGAAAAGTGGTAAAAGGATTTGTAACGGCGTAAGTGGAATTGCCAGCAACGCTAAACTTTCTTTATGAATTCCACATTCGATTAACTTCAAACCAACCATCGATTCGGACGCAAACGCCATCTAGAAGCAGAAATGATGTCAAGTTCTATTGATATCTACGCGGTAAAAGGTAAAGCTGTGCTATAAGCGCATATAATGTAGGCAAGGGATTTTCAACTAGTGCAACGAGACATCAACCAGGGTGCCACAAATGCACGATTTATTATCTGGTTAATCACTCATGATCAGCGGACAGCTGTAACCAATACGACCGAAATACAAACGGAAAATTTTATTGCGGAACAGAGGACCACTAGTGTTGCGTATCCAGAGATTTTAGAGCAAAACCATAAAAGGTTAAGAGGCACTGATGTGCAGGCCATGACAGCCTACCACATCAATCATAAATGATCGAACGCTGTTAGTGGACTTACAAAACAAACAACACACAATTAACCCTTTGCACTTGTCGTTTGTGCCAAGCGCCAATTGGGAAAGCTGTCCGTTGGATTTTTATTGTTTAGTGCGACCGAGGGAGGAATGAAACCCAGTTTTCCGACTATTAAACGCACGCTCCAAACCGATAAGCCAATCGCCGGTACTGTTCAACCACAAAAAGTACAAATATTTGCTAAATGATATTCATTTTCGATCAAACACTTCATGACTGTTAAATAACATTATTAGAATGTCGGCAACTACAGTGGCAAGCACGTGGAATCAGCTAGCTAAAAATGAAACATTTTCTACTTTTGGAACCGCTTTCATTAGAATCATTTTTCATTAACCACTTACAGCTCACCGAATGGTTTAGTAAAATCTTTGCATACTCGTGTGAAATAATCATAAGCCACGAATGATTTAAATTTTCGCGCATTTTTTCTGTAGACTGTCATTGCATATACAGCGAGTTAGCAACCTAAACTACTGGTGAGCGAAAGCAATAAACAAAAAACATCCTCCAGACAAAATTAATCGAAAACCAAAAATTGCATTTTAACCCGTAAAAATAATTGTTGATGTAAGAAGAATACGCGATAGCGCTCACACAGCACAATAAAGCCACGGATCGAGCGCAGTTTGCATGCTTCAAAAACATGATGCAGTCAGTATATGATAAGGAAGTACAACTTGCATAGTCACGCGCAGTGTAGTATCATACGCTTTCTAGAACGAGGACTCGTATCATACACAATAACAAAACAATTTGAAAAAAAACATGGGGAAAAGTTAGTGTTCATACTGAACTTTTTTGCAAATCAAAGCGAAATTTTTATTAATTTTTTTTGCAGAAAAAAAAAATGCCAAATTTTAATTCAGAGAGGATAGCGCGTAACTTTTAGGATACTGGTACAGCAAAACACAAGCATAATTATGAAACTTCTTTCTTCAGCTTTTTTTCTATTTAAGACCACACAGCATTAAGCAAACACGTTCAAGTTAACCATTGATAAAAGAGAAGATGATAAGTTTGATAACATAAAACGCAAAATATGACAGAACAGCGAGAAGAGGTAGGTAATAGAAATATAGCTAATTCTGAATCTAATAATTTCAGAATTAATTAAATTACTGCAGACTCTAACGAAATTAATTTCATGATGGTAAAAGCTTGATAAGTCTATCGTTAGTCATTGTGCCGTTTCTAGTATCATTTTGGTGAGCGAAAGCAATACAATTTAGTTTTGTATTACTCGACAACTACTCGACTAAGCAGTTAACAATTTAGTTTTTGTCATAAACAGCAGTTTATTTAGCTTTTTTTTTGTCGATAACACAGGAATTGCAGAGTAGCTCCATCCCGCTAGTGGACCCAACCATGGGCAAGAAGATTGGTGCACAGTGCATAAAGATACAGGGTCGCTTGTCAAAAATTGTTCAAGCGCGTCAGACTGGGCGAAGATCAAGTTTTCCAAAGAACAAATCCAGCAGTATCAGCGGTAAATTTTATTAACAATTAGTTAAAAACACAATTTCACGATAAGCACATCTAATATCAGTTGCAGTAGTAATTACAAACTTCAGAAACCAAAAATGTTTGATATTTTGCGTAATTTTGATGACTAAAACACTATATCGTCGAAGGAAAACGTGCGGCCTACTAGTAGCAATAGCATCCTATGCAAGCTGTAATACTTACATCACCTTTACAATACGGTTTTCAGTGACGGATACATTGCACCTATCAAAGTATTGAGCGAAGATGCGTGTGATAAGCTACTGGAGTATTATGAAGGCTTTCTGGTAAGCCAATTCAAAATTAATACTAAATCAAGTTGGTTATATGGACAGCTTGACATATTAATTCCTCTATTCGATTTTGGTGTACAAACTAGTGATTGCTACCAAGAATTTCAAAGGAGCTGAGTGCAAATTGCTCTCCATTAACTTATTTTATAGATAATTTAGACTGTGATGTGATAGACCACATTATGGTGAATACGACAAACATAATCCATAAAAACTAATCAAAAACAAAACGCTCTCTTAATAGTATAACCGATTTCTTGATTGACAAACAAAGAGATTGCTGGGTTCGATTCCCAGTGCGTGAACAAACAAGCAAGGCAGTAGGGGCCTTCTTACGATTTCATGGCTTCCTAAGCTTGCAGTAAAAAAAGTAAGGGCGCAAAGATGAGGAAACTATCGGTATTACTGAACCGCAACGTAAACTAAGCTTCAAAAATGAACCAATTTCAGAAAAGTGACGGTCATCCTTTCTTCTAAGAATATCACAAGAATCAAACAGGAGATCTTAACAATGTGTTGATGCACGCGCTGGGACATTGAAGGATAACAAGACAATTTCATGACCTAGTGTTTCATCCAGCTATAAGTGTAAGCTTAAGCTAGGTAGTTAGTACTAAACTGAAGGGTTTAACGACGATAGTAGCTACGTTGTTAGTACGAATGACATGACAAAAGTCGGTTTTTTAGTGATTTGTCACTTTAATTATTTGGTTAATTAGTTATAGGAGATAAAAAATAGGACTTTTGCTCACTAAAACTTTTATTTTAAATCTTGTAGTAACAAGTTGGCAACTTTTACTTGAGCACAAATCTAACGCTCAAGAGAAGACATTAAATCTTGTGTTTAACAGGTCCCCGCGTCTCAGCTGCTTAGTTTTGATGAGAAAGAAGTCGAAGTACGACTCTGGCACGATCAGTTATTTGCAAAACCAGCAAATCACGGAGGATGTGTGGCGTGGCATCAAGACTTCAGTTATTGGACTAGAACTTATCCAATGCAACATCTAACAGTAAAACTTTATGATTTTAAAATGTGCAAGCTCGAATAAATCTAGAAACTTTGAAACGGCGAAGGTTGTTGACTACGCATTCACTAGCATACATTGCTAGTTAGCACACATATTCTCATACATTGAAAACTAAGCAATAGCAGAAATACTGTGAGACGGAGCTCTTCGAGTCCGCAGCCACCCACAGCGATGTTAAAAGTGATTGGCTAAAGCTATGATTCTAATCCGTTACCAACAATCTTTAACCAACGAGCTGTATGACAAGGGCATGTAAGACGTTTTTGATACATTTTACTCGGCTAACAATAATTTACCATTACTTTCCACCAGAGCAAATCAAGGCTAATAAGAGTTTCTTGACTAATATTTTAAACTGCAGATCCACATTGCTTTGGATGAACAGACAGTTGAAAATGGTTGCATTCACTACATACCACAATCTCATCATTGAACTAGAAATGGAAAAACACTGCCAGTGACCGACTTTAATTTCAAAGATATGGAATCAATTAAAGTACGCTGTGTGATTTTTGGAGTCAATAAATATAGGAATTTACATTTTCCTTAACAAATCCACTTTGTAAGGAAAAATAAAACCACAGTAATCCTCAAAACCGGACGTTTCGACAACATCGATTCAGCAGTCATCATCAGCAGTGCAAGCTAGGCAGCAGTTACTTTCAGTTTTGTACTGCCTTGCTTACGTTGTTCATGATGACAGCTGAATCTATGTTGTCGAAATGCCCAGTTTTAAGACTTATCGTGGTTTTATTTTTCCTTCTTTAAACTATTTTTCGTCCTATGTTTATTGTATTTCAAACCCTTTTTATTTTGAAGTGGATTGTTACTTTTTAAGACAATTTTGACCGACGAAGAAAAGGCTAAGTTCAAGCCTAAACCTTGCTCATTGAAGAAAGGAGAGGCAAGTTTTCATTATCCTTTGACTGTTCATGGATCATATCCTAACAGGTATGTGGATACTTTTCGTAAAAACATTGTATAAATTGTTGTACCTTCAATACTTCTTCGAAGTTTTTAACCCTTAAGCGCTGTGCATATTCTAAGTACTTTAGCAGCTCCATCTGTGTTGCCCAGGCATTAATCGTGGAGATAGGCCCCGCCACTCGCAACATGCTTCGGCGTAATGCAGCAGGAATACTGAAGATTTAATTTTTTTAAGCGGTTCCATCTTTTTTCTTAAGTGTGTAGTGTAAGCCGGTTGCTTCAATGGAGATAATAATGAAACCAAAGTTGGCGCCAGAAAGTCGGACCTTACAAGCTTAATCGATTAAAATAAGCATACCTAGTTAAATGGGCCTTGAAAAGAGCACAAATACTGTTCTACCAGAACATCTTTTACATAGATCGTCTTCACCAAGAAGAGCAGCAGTAGTGAATTATTTCGCCGATGGAGTTAAATCGAATACAAACGAACCTCTACTAATGGGAACAAACGCCGTTGAAAAAAAACAAGTGCATTACCGGGCAATTTTACCATTTGGTCTATGATCCCCAGAGGGCTGAGGCACGTTAAGATCATATTTTGTTAAACGACAGAAAAAGAAAACATTAATTGCAATTCTTTGACGATATTACTGATGAAATACATCAAATTACATAATAGTTAAAAACTTGCTTGTTATGTAATATTGGGAAGTATTAAAAAATCTTGAGATTTCACAGCACTGTAGGCTAAGCGGAAAATTGAGACAAGTGTCGTCCAATCCACGAAATTAATGATCAGAAACAAACGTATTAAATTTTCTCACCTTGCAGGTAAGTAAGATAGCAACATATTGAAGCACGCTTGGCATTTGCAAGATCTTCCACAAAAGTTTGTAAGTTGAAAAAACACCTTTTGAATTTTCATGCTGTTTATCAACTCGATTATTTTCTTTTTTCAGAATCATAACTAGAGTAGTTGTTAGGAAAAAAACAAAGGACCAAAAATACATAAAACCTGAAAAAGTAGAATAAAATCACGCCCTGTGTACCTACTTTCAGGAAATTCTATGGTGTTTTAGTGCTCTGTTAGGTTAGCGACGTGGCCTAGCGGTACCGCGCACAGGTTGCAGATCTCATGAATGGGTTTCATTCACAGCTGGAGCTGATTGCATTCGACATTATCTATCAGGTGGGTGCTGACTCGAAGAGCGCAAGCTCACTTTGCAGTCTCCCACTGTTGAATTTTCAGTTTAATGTAACTTGAAAATAATCTAATCCATTTAATTAATTGAAAAGCATGCAAGATATTAAACTTAGTTTCACAGTTGGCCACGGAATGCTAATAGCTACTGTATCAAATGCGAAAGCTGAGATAAAGCTTTTTTATTGTTAACACAGGTCTATACTGACTATAGATTTTCATTTTTTACTAACCTGATAGAGTTACTGCACCGTATTCTTGAGGAACAGTTCTGATGTATTTGTTACAAAAATCAGCGGATTCTAGTGCAAGAAAAACGGTGTATCCAAGAAAATACCCAGCAGTCTGGAACAATGCCAAAAATAAATTAAAGCTCAAAAACATTCAATACTAGTTGCGATGTCACGTTTTTCAAATCCTCTCACATCTACGAAATCTGGCTATTTAAATATTTTGCTTTATGTTAAAAATAACCTTCCAACAAAAACTACAATAATGCTTTCTATATCACTGTATTGTCTAAAAATTCAAATAGCAGACTGAGAATGGCTGCAAAACAAATTCATTGAAAATAAGCATTTACATCACTACTTCATTACAACAGCATACATTACTAACAGCAACTTACCTGACCAACTGAATTACAAGTTGAAGCTAATCCCACATTTTGTTCTGACAACATTGTCAGTGCCCAACCATCAACGGCAATGTCTTGCGTAGCAGCACAAAAATTAAGGATGAAAAAACACACAGTTAATTGCCATATATCAGGCGAGTCCACTTCAAGCATATCATGAAGCCTATAGAAAATGAAGGTAGAAAAATAAAAATTGTACATATTTTAGAAGTAGTATGCATCAGCTTAATTTGCAAGCAATCAGCTATCAATGTACCAAGTCTAATTTCATAGTCATTTTTTTTGGTATCATAATGTTTGAAATAATTTTTGGCACAGTATGAAATTAGCAACAAGCTGGCCATCAATATCTATAATAAAATGTATAATTTGTATATATTGAAAAACAAATAAAACACTTTTTCTCACTTTCGCGATAAAATATACATAACAATCGCAATACAATACTGGGTAGGAACAAGCCAGCTTTTCCGTCGACCAATTCGTGAAAAATAAGCTCCATCAACAATGGGAGCCCATAAGAGCTTGATACTGAACGGCCAAAATACAAAACTGAATAATGCTTGTTGTTTATAGTCAACACTTTGGCTCTGAAAAGATATAAATCAAAAATCCTCATTGTGGTATTAGTGCTACAAAAGAATAATCAAACAGTTTGCATTGTTTTGGCATGAATTTGTAGCCAAACAACGGTTACAGATGTTTTCTTGTTTGGGACAAAGCCTGATATTGTTGAACCTGGACTCATTTACATGCGCTATTACCCTATCCACATGTCCAATTAAGTGGGCTTTAGGCTCGCAGTTCTATGTTGAATTTAGTTTCTGCATCATCATCACTTTTTTAACTATGACATCAAAAATTGATTATGATGCAGAAACTAGAACCAAGAGTTGTGAGCCTAAAGCCCTCTAAAATTGGACAATGAACATGTGGATAGGGTAGACGTGTGTTCTCTTTAATTACAAACGCTTTTGCAAAAGATTTGCTTTTTTTATGTGTAGTGGATAATTAATATTCATTAATCCTAAACAATTGAAAAGGGTTAAAAACATGACAACTACAGAAGTGCCCAGCAATGTAGGACTGAGGTTTTACATATACATCAAGTTCATGAGTTTCAAACAGGCAAACACTGAGATATTATTAATTAATATTATAGAATTGTATATGATTAATTAATATTAACATCACAAAGATACAGGATAAAATACTCATCAAAATTTACGAACAACAATTGCAGATTGACAAACTGCAAGAAATACTAAAAACTACTTAACACTCACAGCCAGAAGCATCGGAATACTGCCAGCTAGACCAAGAGGAATGCCTTGCAGAATATACAGAAAAAAGAGAAGTAATACACTTCCACGATCTTCGTACCACCAGTCCATGTGAAAACGATGAGCTGCAGGGTGTTTTATTTTAGAGTCTTTTTCTTCTTTTAAACCATTTTCAACCATGACATGTCTATTGCTTTTAGATCTTGAAGCTTTAATAGAAGTCTGGGAATCAAGTTGGCGCTTACGTGATTCACTAGATACCATTATTCACAACATTATGACAATACCAGAATTAAAAAATAGCCTACCTTCTGTTTCAATGTTATAAACCTGTAGAAATAATTGTATGTAGGACTAGGTCAATCTGTTCAGTGTTTCAACTTGGATCTTGGAAGGTTTTAGCAAGTCCCAAAATCTCTGCAAATATAGACCACATACCAGTAACAGTACGGCACCTTACTTGTGGTACGGTAACCAGGCTAGCTGTTGATGCATAGGCCTATAGATCTTACCAGTAATCAGGTAACTGAACTGCATAGGCATAGGCAGATAGGTCAGGACCAAATTACTGGTTCACGTTCACCTATTGTAGTTTTGCAGACAGGTAAATCTATTCTGCTGTTTTCAGCTTTGTTTGGGTATTGTGTATTAGCGTAAAAACAACAGTAGCTGAGCAGCTGAACGAGACACAGCAGACAGAGGATCTCATCTAGAATAAGCCCCCACACTTTTTCTGTCTGCCAACCCTAGGCTATAACCAGACCCTAATCAAATCTAGCCCTAACCCTAACTAAATTTAACCCTAACCAAACCTAATCCCAACCAAACCTAACCCTACTCGAACCTGGGGCTGTGGGTTGATACCGTACTTAGATCCGACCCGTAGACTGGTAGAGCAGTAGGCTATAGTCTAGTCTGACATCGTACCCTGTAGGCTACATATGCTACGCTGTAAACTTAAACTGTTTTACGGTTTTGGCGTACCGTACCTATTCGTGGAACGTCCGGTTTTGAATTATTTATAAGTAAGGACACGCCATCATTCTGCATTCAGGCCATTTTCGATAGAACAAGAGAGTGAAATTGTGACACATTGATGACATCACAAGGCACCTTAATTAAAAGAAAATGAAAAGTGCCACTTAGCGGTCAGATTTTTCCAACTGTTTTGTTTTAGGTAGATGTTGGATCTCTGATTAAATTAGGCCTAGATATCAGAGGTCTAAAAATTTCAATCCGAATCCGTAGCGTAAAAATTCAGGAATCCGACTCCGACTCTGAAAAAATTCAGGAAACAGGATCCGACTCCGAATCCAAATTCTGTATTGGAATTATATACAAATTACATATACACCCAATAGGCCACTAGTAGCTTATTAAAATCATTGGTTATCATCCAAAATTGAAACCGGATCCTGATCCGGAAATAGTAGTAGTAGTAGTAGTGTTTTATTCAACGACCATCAAAATACATAGAAACAACGCATATCACGACATTCGGCCGAAAAAAAGGTAACAGCGACAAAATTGCAATCCCGATCCGGATCTGAATGCGAAGCAACAGCCGGATTATCTAATAAATAAATAACTGAAGTTATTTTTGAATTATATTGATAGGAAAATTCAACAACAATTGAGGGAGACTGCGAAGTAAGCTTGCGCTCTCGAGTCAGCAGCCACCCGTTATACGTGTCAATTGCGATCGGCTCCAGCCACGAATCGAACCCGTCACGTAGGATCTGTTACCTGCACGCGGTAGGCCTACCGCTAGGCCATGTCGCTGACAAAACCATATCCGGTTTTTAAAATCCGGATCCGTTGTACTCCTCTGCTCCGTGTACACCTCTGGTGTACGAGCTCGCTTAGGAGTTGCCAGCCATCTGTCTACCACACCAAGATGGAGGAATCCCGCTAAGTGCCTTTCCCAACGGCACAACAACTAAACTTGCCGGCTTGTTCTCCACACTGTCCCTTTAATGCTGAGCGTCAAGCAGGGAAGCTGTGAATACTAATTTTAAAGCCATTGGTTTGACCCGACTCGGAATCAAACCCGAGTCTACAACTCAAGAGACAGACGCTCCATACCACTCGGCCATCACAGCCAGATTTTAAAAATCCCGCTGTTGCTTCGGATTCGCATCCGGATCGGGATTGTAATTTTTTACTTTATCCGGATCAGGATCCGGTTTCAATTTTGGATGATAACCAATAATTTTAATAAGCTACTACTGGGTGTATACGTATTTTGTATATAATTCCAATACAAAATTTGGATTCGGAGTCGGATTCTGTTTCCTGAATTTTTTAGGAGTCGAAGTCGGATTCGGATTTTAACGCCTCGATTTAGGATTCGGATTGAAAGTTTTAGACTCCGAACACCTTTGATCGGAACTTCAAATTGTAACACTTTTTCTCGCGCCATGTGCAGTTCAGTTGCGGTATTACATCTATGGTAAAAACCATGGATAGGCAATACTATATGCTTCAATGCTTGGTGCTCACCGTATGCAGCAATGAAAGCAGCAGCCAGCAGTGCCAGTGTTAATTCGATCTCAACTGTTGTTACGGGTGATGATGGTTTTGTTGTTTATTGTTAGTTTTTCAAAGGCACGCAAAATGCGATACTACACACATTCACCTTAAGGAAAAACGTGACAAAGCCCGAGGGCTTAAAACATACCGATCCGTCAGCGAGAAAAATAAACACAAAACGTAAACGTTGGTATGGTCACAAAACCTTTCCTACAAAAGTAAATAGGCCAGTATGATGTAAATTAGGCCTACTCATTATCATGGAAAAATAAAGGCACAAAAAGGATCACAAAAACTATTTACAAATATACAAGAACATGCAACATTATGCACGCACCAAACAATTTTTAATTTAGCTTAGTGTATTATAAATTAGCTTAAGTTACATTCTGCAGTAGGTTTACAAAATAAAACATCAAATTGTATTGAAAAGTAGGCCTACCACGAAAATTGGCGTTGAAGTCGAAAAGATTAAACTGACTGGGGATCAGTTTTAGTTATTAACATTTTTTTCAATGATGTATTAAAAGAAGCGATATTTTGCGCTTTTCTAACTGCACTTGGGATTAAGTTCCATGTTTTAACTCCACTGAAGGAGATAGACTGTTGGGTAACTGATTTTGAAAAGTAAGGGAAATAATAAGAGTCACTATTACGTGTTGCAATATTATGAACTTGCTGGTTGCATTGACACAGAGGGAAAAAAATGCTTGGTAATTGTCGATGTTTTAATTTGTACATAAACATACCTGTTGATAATATGTATAAATCATGTACAGAAAGAAACTTAACAGGTTCACCATACTTATTTTTGTTAACAAAGGAAGTAAATTTATCGCAGAGTCTTTGTATTTTTTGAACAAGTGTTTTGTGTCCATGATTCCATGTCATGATTCCATAGCGGATTTGACTTTCAATCAAAGAGTGGTAGATTTGGATTAAGTTTTCAATATTTAAATGATATTTCAATTTAGAGATAATTCCTAAATACGATCGTAATTTCTTTATTACAATCAGCATATGCGACTTCCATGAAAGATTTTCGTCAAGATAAAGTCCTAAAAAGGATATATTTTGTACTTGTTCAAGTGGAGTGCTGTTAATTGACAAACGTTTATTACCATATGCCAGCAGGTTTTTGCTTTTGCTGGAACTAAAACACACATACTTGGTTTTATTAATGTTAACAGTTAATTTGTTAGCAGCTAGCCATTTTGTTATATTATAGAGCTCTAATTGAGCTTTATTAAACAAAGTATTAACATTTTTATGATGAAGGAAAACGTTTGTATCATCAGCATACATTATGGCTTCTGCTGATTGTAAACATTTGCTAAAGTCATTGACATATATCAAAAACAAAATTGAGCCAAGGATAGAATCTTGTGGCACCCCCCAGTTAATTTCAACAGGAGATGATAAGCATTTTCCATATGCTGTGTATTGCTTGCGGTTAGTTAAATAACTTTTAAACCAGCTATGAGCTGTATCTCGTATGCCATTATGGTGTAGTTTGGTTAGCAATATGTTGTGATCAATCGTGTCGAATGCTTTTGATAGGTCTAAGAATATACCTAGTGTTAGATCTTTGGATTCCATGGCAGAAGTTATCTTATTAACTAAATAGGTAGCAGCTAATTCTGTTAAGTGCTTTTCCCTAAAGCCAAATTGTTGATCGAAAAAAAATTGGCTCTTATCAAGGAAGCTACATAGTCTAGAGTGAACTACTTTTTCCAGCAACTTTGAGAAACAAGACAACAAACTGATTGGTCTATAGTTAGATATGTTTTTACGATCCCCTTTCTTATGGATAGGCACTACTTTGGCAATTTTGAAGCTTTCAATAAATTTCCCTTGTTCCAGTGACATGTTAAAAATATAAGATAAAGCTTGCAAAGCATTGTATGGAGTGAACTTTACTATTTTGGAAGGAATGTCATCCATGCCACAGCTCAATTTTGGTTTAATGGTGGTAATGATGCTTTGCAACTCTTCTGGTGTGGTTGGTTTAAGAAATATAGACTTCATATTTGATTTCGTCAAATAATCAGTAAAATGAATCGAAGTGTTAGGAATATTGTTAACTAAATCTTTCGCAATAGATGAAAAACAGGTGTTAAAGTGATTTGAAATTTCGTGATCATCAGTGATTAATTTGTCATTAATAAAAATAGGTTGAGCTGAATTGTTACAGTGTTTAGCAGGTTAGGTCTTACTGCAGATTTGGGCATTTGGCAGAACTTATTTCAAGCATTGTTTCCTTGAACTTTAACAGTTTAAGTACAGAGTAAGAGGTTGTAAACAGATGAATTGCTATAGGCCTAGCTGGCCTAGACTATTTTTGTCTCTAGGCCTACCAATTGTTCTGTGTTTTTAAAATGCATGGCTGTTGCCTGTTTTAGACCAGGCTAGACCTTTTTTAATCATTTTGCTTTCTTACTGCTTAATTTCTTAACCCTAGAAGGCATACACAAAAAAATTTACAGCAACGCATGACAGGGGTCATTTTGTTGAGATTTGTTTATTTGACCTTTGACCCCAGGTCAAAGACAATTATCCCAGGTCAAAGGTCGGTAGTGTTACAAAGGTCAAAAGTATTACCCCAGGTGAAAGGTCCAAGACAATTATTGGGCATATTTTTGTTCCACACATTGATATGCATATATTGAAGATCCTACTTGTCATTTGAGATTGCGTGCACGTTCTCCCTAAAGCATTGTTTTCGTGCTTGAATAGGTGTGCAACTGCACACGCAAAAGTCCCAAAAACCTTGCATTTATTAGCAAAATTTTAAATAAGACGTTTTTGTTGATTGCCGAAAATTTATCAGTAGAAAACGGTCAATACAATATATCAGCCAATCCTGTTATCGGCCGATAAATATCGGCTAACCAATATATCAGTCGAGCTCTAATTGTAATGTTTTTTCAGTGCAAAAGCACGTTGTGCTTGTTAACATTGTTATAATTATTATTAATTCTATGCTAGTTAGCAGATTTTTTTTTTGTTACGTTATTTACCATAGTCTACACTATTTGCTAAGATACGGGTAACGTCTAGTATCAGCCCCCAGGTTCGGTTAGGTTTAGTTAGGATTAAATTCGTTTAGGCTTAAATATAGTTAAGGTTCGGTTCAGTTACAACCCTAAACCCTAATCAAACCTAATTCAAACCAAACCCTAACCAAACCTGGAAGCTGTTGCCGGTACTAGACATTACCCCTAAGATAGAGCTTGACCGATATATCAGTCAGCCGAAATTTATCGGCCGATAATAAAGTTAGCCCATATATCGTATTGGTCGTCTTCTTCCGATAAATTATCGGCAATCAATAAAATTGTCTCATTTACGATTTTGCTAATAAGCATTAGGTTATTCGGCGCTTATGGGCAGGCACTAGAATAGACGAAGTTTTCTGGTTTGTAGGATAAGATTTGTCAGGTGACTTGCCAATTTTTTTTTCGAAAATTCAATCAACATGGGTGTAAATCTAGGGGGGAATGGGAAAATGTATTTCCCCCAATGATTTGGCAGCATCTCTCCCCAATTTATTTCATGAAAGTGGAAAATTTCCCATATGAGCCAATTTCATCCCCCCAATATCGAAAAATGATCAATTTTGCTAAATCATCCCCCCCCCTAATATCCAAAAATGGTCAATTTTGCTAAATCATCCTCCCAATAAGCACTCTACTGCCCCACTTTCAATGTCTCCATAAACAGTAGTTTCGTACCAATGTAAATGTTATAAGCAGTAGTCCTTACCTCTCTAGTGATTTTGTAGTGTTTTTTTTTCCTAAGTGATGAAACTGCTGTGAATCTGAAGCTTTTATAAGATTAGACTAATGGTTTGTGAAAATGCGCATTGTGTTTGTGATGCTTGCTTTCTCTTAGTGCTACTCGTTGCTCTTGCTCGCCACTGTTTCCTCAAGTTGCTTGCCATTCTGTGTTTTTACTTTTTTAGCTTCATACTCTAGCACCCCACTGTTTCCACACACTGCTTGCGATTCTGTGTTTTTATTCTCATTTTTTAATTTTTTTTAGCTGCGTATGTGTATTGATAACTCTTTAAGTGTAGCTGTGAATCTGATGCTTTTGTAAGATTAATTAGTTGTGAAAAATTGCAATGTGTAGAAATTGCTTGCTTTGCTGTTTCTAAACACTACTTGTTATTTTTTTTTCTCCACACTGTTCCATAAACTGCTTTTTTTATTTTTTTATTTTAATTTTTTTTCAGTCATAAATTTTCTCAGCATTGTCATTTAGGTATGGCTGGTGTTGGATCATTACTATTATTGCTACTGGTAACTTGGCTTGAGCTCACTGATTGTCAATTACATTATTTACTAACCTATATTTTTGTTTTTTATGTTTGTCTGTTTGGCTAATTGTTAAATTGTGTAATTTAAATGCTTAAAATGTGTATATAATTAAATTGCTTGGAATATCAATTGGAAATTTGGACTTGCTGCTTTTCCCTCAAATGGATTGTTGATTTCCTCGATAATCTTGCTTGATTTCTGTGCTGGATCGGTTTGTTGTTGTTGTTGTCATACATTTGCACCCTTGTCAATCAAGCGTGATTTTGGTTATTTTTTTTCAAATCTTATTCTGCAGAACCAGAAAACTTCGTCTATTCTAGTGCCTACCGCGCTTATGCGTGCGTCGTTGCATACACATTGCCAGCCAGACAGTGCACGTGCGTTGCGATGCAGAGTAATCAATTAATACGCATTCGCTTGCAATTTTGGTTTCTTATTTCTTTTTATCTTCTAGAAGAAAAAAGCTCTGGATTTTGCAACTTTTAGACCAGAGGTGACGAACATGCGGCCCGCGGGCCGCATGCGGCCCGCGAAAGAATTTCCTGCGGCCCGCGAACATTTTTGCGAGACCAGTACTTTTAAACATTTTTTTCCCCGTCTAATCTTTGCGATGCGATACCAAAAGCTGAGCCCCTGATTTAGTCAAGCGCGTATCGCACAGTAATTATATAAACGCTCAATACAAGTCATCTGTTTCAGGATTCAGCAGTTCATCCATTGTTATGAAATAATAATAACATAACTCGAGTCCGTTGCAGCTTCAGCATAGTGCACCAGTTTACGAGTAACTATTCGAGTGAGAGCTTAGCTTGCCTTACAGTTGTAGGAATTATGTGAGTTTGCGGAAATGAATTGGTGAGGTGGCAGTATCATTTATCATATGCAAATTTTACTGCTTTCTTCAGGTATTTGTTATTCTTTTTTTTAAGCAATATTTAATTAGCCGCTTGTCTTCAGCGAAAAAACGAAATATTGTAGATGAAAAAAGAGTATTTCAAAAAGATTGGACCGATATGCGATATGTTTATGACCAGGAGCGTATTCAGAGGGGGGCCATTGTGCCATCCTTCCCCCTTTTTGACTCTGCCTTTTAGTAAAAAAAGAAGAAAACTAATGGTGCCAAGTGACTGAAACATGCCAGACTCTTTTGATGGTTTCTGTAGCTTATGGCCAGTGGCTAATCCAAGGGTTAGAATGAGAGGTATGCATCCTTCCACCAGCCATTTTCAAAATAGTTTTTGATGTATACAATGTTTCCATAACTTCGAACCTCTTCGAGAGCGATAAGCCTTACGCCTTAAGCACGCATAATCGAAAATGTGCGTGCCAAATGCATCATATTTGGCAAAGCACTCAGAATCAGGGTCAAAAAATTTAAACAAAATTTGCCAGAGGATTATTCAGAAAGCACTACAAATAGCCATTGCAGCATGTAAATTTTCAAAAATTTTCCGAGAGAGCATGCCCCTGGACTCTACAAGAGCTTTTCTTGTTTCTCAATCATTTTCAAATTTGTTCTGCCGAAAAAAAAAAACGCTCTAAAGAAATATGGAAACTATGGCTTCCCCCTTTTAAAATTTCTCGCTACGCCACTGTTTATGACTAAAAAGTTATGCGGCCCGCTTGCTTATTGGTAAGTAACAAAGTGGCCCGCGACAGCAAATAGGTTCGTCACCCCTGTTTTAGACACTTATATTGACCATTACCGGCCGTTAGCTCAGTTGCCAAGCGCACGCTATCGGTGCGGGAGGTCTGGGTTCGATTATCGGGCCGGTCAAATCTACACAGTGTTGCCAACGACTCGCCATCATTGCGACGATTCTTCGGAGCTGTGTTGCCCAGGCGCTAAGCCGCGGAGATGGGCCCCGCAACTCGTTACACGCTTCGGCGTAATACGGCGAGTATAATGAAGATTTGATTTGATATGATATTGACCATTGAGCATTGTCCTTTATTGTTACATTTTTTGCTGTTAGGAATGGCTTTCCTAAATTAATTTCGTTACTCATTTATTGTGTGTTTTCACATCTGAAATTCGGCACTCATGTTTTGGACATAGTATCACTATCCAATTGTATCAATACACAGGGTTTTGCAAATTTTTGAGCAGCTTTTAGGTGGAAGCGAATTCTTTAGATATCAGTTATCGGTATCGGTCTTTAAATTTTATATATATCTGTAGCGGCTAAAAAAATTCATATCGATTGAGCTCTACCCGAAGTTACTATACAATTTCAGTAAGACAAGCTTCTGGTATAGTACTGGTATACTGCCAGCTAGATCAATAGGAATGTCTTACAGAATATACACAGCACAGAAAAAACCTAAAAGTATTACACTTCCACAATCTTTGTACTACCTGCGCGTGTGAAGACGTTAAGCTGCAGGGTGTAACTTACTTATTCCAGACAGTGCAGGCAGTCGTAACTGCTTGCTGATCTTACTTGAGCTGTGTGCCACCTGGTACAAAATCTGTGTGTCACCTGGCTCTACAACAGTGTAAACACAACCAGTACCATCATTTTTTCGAAAGTATTGTTAACATCTAGAACCGTCTCCCTAATGACGTTGTTATTGCATCTAGGCTAGTTTGTTTTCTTTTAAACACCATCTCTAGAAATTTAATTTGCATGATGCTATTGCTTCTGTTCTTTTTTAAATGCCAATGTTTTCTACTTTTTGTTTTTATTGTTCTGTGTTGCTTGCTTATAGTTTCGTTTTTTTCCTCACATATTAGTGTGACTGGGTGTGGACCCTGTCACCATTGTGTTGTATTTCAAATAATGAAATAAAAAATACCGGTAACCAGTGATGGGATTCAGGGGGTTTGCACAGGTCCGCGCGAACCTGTTCTTGAAATGTCGAGATAATCGGCAAACCGGTTCTTGCTTTTTTTTACAGACATTAAACCTTTGTTTCTGAACCGCTAGTCCGCCAAAAATATTCCAGCTTACGCCTCAATTGCAGAATTTTAAGGCTCATCGAATTATTACGGAATAAAACATAAAATTCAAAGCTGGTTGGAAACTACATGTTTAGTAATTTGCAGCATTGTGACGTAAGACAAAGCCCGAATTTCTACAGAAGTGTGGTGCGCAGAACAAAGCATTTAAGACACTAAATACTTCATAGACTGTGAACTAGCATAGAAGTCGGTAGGTTTGCTTCAAAAAACTTACAAATAAGGCAGATGGTTTAGGTAAGTTTAGCATTGTTTGTTGCATCGCACTTTGTTTTGCAGTTTTGAAACGATAATATAGGTAAAGAATAACATTTGGTCACTAGTATTTTTAAATTCAAAACTGTAAAACTGGAACCCTAAAATATGATAGCAATCAAGTAGCCATTTGGAATTATTTAAAATTGGAAATCTCTAAGTTGAAGGCACATGCATTTATGTTATTGTAAGGGAATATACGGTACCATGTTTGATAGCTGAACAAGATAAATTTTATGGTAGTATTCTAATTCTATGAATGTATAATGAGTATGTTGCTATTGCTCCTTAGACGGGCAACCCATACAACAGTTGAGAATGGAGCATTCTATAATATTATATATTGCATTAGGGCTTTTGTGGGGAGAATGTTTTTTTTAGCATAACTTGAATAGGATTCACACTGATCTTGAAAGTTTAAACCGGAATTATTAATGTGACTTTCAAATGTCAATTGGTTGTCTATAACAATTGCAAGATATTTTGTTTTCTCAACATCATTTATTATCGTGTTGTTGTATCATATATTAATATTATCAACTGTTTTTTTTTTTTCAATTTAGTAGAGATAATGAGATAATTAGTTTTGGAAGGAAATGAGGAAACCTATTGTTAGTAAGTACGATATAAAAAAGAACCTGTTCTTAAAATTTTGAATCCCATCACTGCCGGTAACTAGTCTGCTCCTGCTAATATTATTTTTTTGTTATTGTACTTCTGCAACATAAGATGCGTTTTCAAGTTTTAGATTAAATAGTTACTGGCAAATGCACGGTCAAGGTTAAGTGTTATATTATGATACAATGTTTACAAGTCATGGCGATTACTTTAAAAGCAATATATCATATGTCTAGTGTATATTAAACAATCAGGACAATTGGATATTGTTGGTACAGCTTACTTCATGCCAAGTTAAACAATGTTGGGTTGTTACCAAATTTCACAAAACTTGCTGCAGCGAAATTCAAAAATGTTGAACTTGTGTCATTTGCTGATAAGAAGAAACTTATCTGCTGCACAGGTAAGCAAAATGTCAAGCATCCTACTTCACCCAGCATTGGGTGTTACTGCAAGCATTCTTGCCATTTAAATGAATACCAACAACCCTTTTTTCTTCAAAACTATCATAACGTTACAGTTGTTTTTGCCATTGCAAACTTCATATTTTTTTTATCTATCGTACACTATTTAATTCTATATACTATTTCCACTGTTATCATTTTTGTTGTGCGTTTTTGTTCAAAAATTCCAACAAGAAAAAGCGCCGTAGGAATGTATTATTATTATTACCGGTACTAAATTTTTAATGCTGTTATCCAAGTATGTTTTAAGCATATTAGATTTTACTTGAAGTTGTGTTTAGGAACCAAATTTTGGACTTTTGTTTGATATTGATGGGGTATTAATTCGAGGAAAGAAAGCAATACCTTCAGCGAAGAAAGGTTTAAAAAGACTTTTGGATAAAAATGGTCGTTTTCAAGTTCCTACAGTCTTTGTCACAAATGCTGGAAATGCACTTGCTGGAACTAAAGCTGAACAGTTGTCAGATGCTATGGATATTGAGGCAATTATTTTTACCATGCTTAGTTGCTTAGACTGAGAGTGAGACCATTTACTTAATTTACATAACTATATTTGTGATGTCGTACTACCTTGTGCATGGGATAAGTACGTTGCTTTTTGTGATTGGCCAAGCTCAATGACTATAATTGCTTGAAATTATTTTATGATGGCTATCTGGTTTCAGCAATTTAAACCCAGTGTAAAATTTTCCAAAACCTTTGTTTGATTTTGGCATTTTTGTAGGTTATTATTGTCATGCTTTTTAGTCAATGTTGTTAAATAAAAGTTCAACAAATAGCTAAGCCAAATTTAATTTTGCAGATAACATCAGACCCAGTTATCATGGCTCACAGTCCATTAAGAATGTTCCAGCAATATCATGATCATTGTATACTTTTGTGTGGTCAAGGTCCTGTTGAAAAAATTGCACGTAAAATTGGTTTCAAAAATACTGTTACAATCGATCAAATTCGTGAAGCTTTTCCTAATTTAGATATGGTAGATCAAGATCGACGACCAAAAACTGTAAGTTTGTGTTGAAACATGGATAGCAATTATAATGTTTTCGGAGTAGACTTTTGTGGTGGATTATCTCTGAACATGTTTTTGTCTGCCAGACTATAAATCTTGTGTATTTTCAATTGATTTGAGTTTTGTTGCTTATAAATTACTATTTTTTTTTTTTTAACATTTAACCATAGAGTAAATGCTTTAACTCATATTAATGGTGCAGCATTTTTTAAACAAAGATGAACATTTTATATACCGGTACATGCATTTGCATGGGTACTAGAAATCAGTGTTTTCTTGCAGCCAATTCGATCTCTAGCTGAAAACTTTCCAAAAATTGACGGAATTGTATTGTTTGGAGAACCTGTTAGGTGGGAGACCAATTTGCAACTAATCATTGATGTGCTTTTAACTCATGGAAAACTCACTGGACCAATGTGTGAATTCACTGATAGCACTGAGCATCTTCCTATACTTGCATGTAACATGGATTTGCTTTGGATGTCCGATAGCCACATGCCAAGGTAGGATCTTTCACCAGTTTAAAATTTTCAGTGACATGCTATCAGCAGTTGAAAGTCTTGCCGAAACTTAGGTGAGAGAGTTATGGCCAAAGCAATATGCAGTGACGAATTGTTTGGAAATGCTATAAATAGTTTTATTTTTTGAAAAGCATTTCTAGTTCGTGCTGAAAGTGTACAAAGTCAAAACATTATTTTGCAAACTCATTTTTTGCATTTGACATTTTTTGCAAAACTCATATTTTGCATTGTTTTCAAAATATGTGGCCGCTCATATTTGTATGCAAATAATATGCTTTGTAGATGGTCTCTACAGACCCGTTGTTGTCTAGAATTACTCTCTGTCAGCAATGCGTTATTCAGCTAGGCAGTATTTTGCACGCTTGGATAACCACTATGCAAAGCTTCAGCAAACTTTTCTTAAATATGATGAGCATTGTGAAGGCCATTACGTGAATCTTTTTCCTGCATCGCTTTAATAGATCAATAGCGTTATAATCAATACAAGGAACGCTAGCGTTAAAAAGCCACAAACTTTTGTGTAATCCTCAAAATCAATTGATTTTAATGATAAATGTTGTTCCTAATTTGCTCGCAATGATATCAGATTGCATTAATTGATTTTTTGGCTATGCTAGGTTGTTTTTTACGTTTTGGTTTATCTAGATGCAGCATACCTCATTAGGTGGTGTATTGATAGCCGATAGTTTTGACAATGTTCAAGTGCTTTCGATTTTCAATGTCCAGCATATATCGTTAGTTAACTAACGACGTCATTGTGCATAGTTCTGTTACACTTGAAAAGTCAAAACTTTGAGGTCAAGTTTGGTTGTAGTGTCAGAAAATTACGAATATATACTGCGTACCGATTGGTAAACGCGTGGGTGTAGTAATTGTACAGTTTGCAATTCCAATCCTTCGGTTTAATGCCGTTTTTTGCGTAACTGTAATTTTTAAACCGCCAGTGATCGGAAAGTTTGTGCTATGCTATAATATTAATTTTACTTTATGTCTTTATCATGCGCCGATAACTTCGCATTGCCATGAAACCATTTTCGGTTTGTAATTAGCTGAATTAAACAACAGGAAAATCAAGTTTGTGAAGTGAGATTTTGTTTAACGTAATGCAGCTGCACCGCTTCTACACATATTGTGACATCCAGACTATAATTTAATCATACAGCAGCAGTTTCTCGATGTAATTGCAAACTTTGTTTTTGTTTTGAAGTTGAAATCTCTAGTTTGTATCCTACAAAGAGTGTAGGCTACGTTACATAAATAACGGAGGTTATTTTCAAATTATATTAAACTGAAATTCAACAGTAATTGAGGGATAATGAGAAGTGAGCTTGCGCTCTTTGAGTCAGCAGCCACCCAGTGTGTATGTGAAATGAGATGGGCTCCCGTCGCGAATCGAACCTTTTACATAGGATCTGTCACCCACGCACGGTGCTGCTAGGCCATGTCGTTAGAAAAACGCGTAGTTTAAAATTATGTAAGTGCATCTGCGAGTCTATCTTTTACGCTTTTGTGTCACATTTGACTCTTCTACAAAACTGGACCTTGTGTAAACCTGTGTTGTCTTACATCTCCGCCATTGTCGCAATGTATGATGTTGGTTAATATTGCATTGCAATAGAGCTGAGGGGCCCTAGAAATTCCACTAGGATTTACCTCCCCATAGTCTTTAAAGCATAATGCTGTTCGATTATTCAATTGATAAACTGCTGAAATATCGCACTGATTGTAACTATTAGGAGTATTTACATGTGTAGATTTGCCCATGGGACCTTTCTCCATTGCCTGGAAAGTATTTTTCAAAAATTGGTTGGAAAACCGCTTTCGTATACAGCGCTGATGGGAAAACCGAGTGAAATAACTTACCATTACGCAGAGCGAATTATCATGAGGCAAGCTGCCCAATTGAGGGTTAAAACTCCAATCAAAACGCTTTATGCTATTGGGTAAGTAGAATCTACTTCCAAACTTTATTGTAAAAGGGGTACTGGCAAAATATCTTATTAAAAAATGCATTGTAGTTGTAGTTATGTTAAGATATGGCTATAGCTGAAAGGTGCAAGTGTGCTTTTTTATTGAAAAAAAAAAAAGTTATAATTATAGTGTTATTTTTGTACAAGTTGCAATAAGCTCTATTGAATTGTATTTGTAATATGACGCTTTGCATTGACGCTGAAGCTCAAATTTCAAATTATTGCGCCAAAACGATTACAAACTATCCCAAAATAAGTGAAAGCCACCGGATGCTTGTTGCTTGGTAATGTCGATGTTACTTTTTGTTGTAAATTTGTGCTGCAATTTTTGAGTGCGATAGTGATTACGTTGTTACGTGTTTGTTTTATTTGCGTACATCCAGCTATTTCAAATGTAAAAAAAATGTAAGTAAGAACGAAAAATTAATAGACATTAAACTAATTGATGCTGATATGTTACGTGATAGCAGGTGCACGAAAGTGTCACCTACTGCACCTAATGTTCAATTAAGATATAGCCTAATGAAGACGATTGTTACGGTTTGGTACTGTGGTTATACTGAGGAAGATTTGTTTGTATCGTTGAAGTAGGTGTTGTGAAAACGTTTTCCTAGAGAAGTCGAGAATTTGGTCGATCGTGAAAAACTTCACCGGCAAGAACAAAGAATACTTGACGTACCAAATGCGGAATAAACTTAAAATGTGTTGCTGAAAAATTTTACCTGCCCACCTTCAGTCAAAGTTTCATGTTCTTGTTTTTCAGTGATAATCCAATGGCTGATATTTATGGCGCCAATCTGTATAACAGAAAACTGAAAGAGGACAGAGAGATAAAAAAAGTAAATCTTGTGTTACCGGTTAAGTTTTTTGTTTTTTCAGTAGTGCTTCAGCAGTCTCGATTACAACACTGTCGTTGTGCCTACAAAGTGTACAATGATGTTATGAACATTGCATAGCTGTGTTGCTAAGACATTGCTATCGGTACAGAAGTCTGGGGTTCAAATCCCGCATAGGCGCCGACTTACTCTTAAAACATGGGGAGGTTTTGTGCGACCTTAAGTAAAGTAACAAAGATCGCAAAAAAATACGCATTACTGTGCTGCTTACCCCGAAAAACGCGTAGGTTTTCGTGACGCATTAAACTTTAGCTTGCAAATGGGTTAGCATTCAATCAGTGAGTTTTTTAAAGAGGTGTGTTTCTTAACTAACAACGCAAAGAAGTAATTCGCCGCTGGCACACTTCCAGTCAAGCCTGAATCAACGAAATATTTTTGCTTACGGTGGAAGAAAGTATAACGTTGATCTTATGCCTAGCGAATGCAAGAAGGTAATTTCTACATGGAAAATGTGTAAATTCGTAAGTTAAAGAAATTATGATCTTACAATTTAAATTGTTTTTTGGGATTGGAATCAGCTGTCGATGTTTTTGCTTTCTCGTCTTCAATTTTGACACGTTTCACTTGATTTGCCTATTTCCATTATTTTGTAATATTTCTCACTCTCAAATCAAATCACTGTTTAGAATACCGTTGTGCTATGCAAAGCATTTTTCAAACTTTTGGTTTTTGCGATCAGCATCTAATTCAAGCAGAGGCGAGCGAGTTAGCAAGTTTACCGTAGCAATCCATAAGATGTTAGAAGTATCACATTTCTCGTACGTTATTTTCATTTCAACGCAACAAATAATGAGCACGTTTCCGAATAAACGATAGCAACGCGTTTCGAGCTTGCTAATGGCGAACTATGACGCAAACAAAATTATGAAAAAATAAAAGATTGCAATGGCAAATAATTGCGCTCGGCATTAGGCGTACGCAGGAGCCTCGGCTCCAACGCTCACGCCTTCTTTTTGCCTTCCTCCGATACACGCCAAAAACCTTTATCGCTTAGATTCTACAAAAAAAGATTGCACCTTAACGTGGAAAAGTTCCTTCACGCCCCCTCCCTTGAAAATTTCTGCGTACGCCCCTGCTAAGCATATTTGATATTCCGAGGTTACAAAAATTCCTCATTATTATTTCGTGTGTTTCGAATTGCTAATACTGCACCGTATTATGGAACAGTTTTTCTGCTCGTGTTTCTTCGCATTTAACATTTTTCATATTATCTGCAGTGCTATGACATCTTAGCACTGCTGCTTGAACGAAATGCTGAAACCAAAGGGTTTGATGCTGTGCAAATGCGCGTATACACGTGTGCACGCACCATCACGTAAACTGACCTGCGCACGCTAAAATGCGTTTGGGTAGGCTTCTGAGTTTTGGTTTTCTTGCGTGTGTACGTGTTTGAACGGTGCGCGTTCTGGTGTTGATACGCAAGTAAGAATGTAAAATACTCCTTCAAATACCAGGTTAGTTTTGATTAACATAATCAGCAGATTTTAATACTTCGTGAGATTTTTGCGGGGAGAACAGTTAATTTACTAATCTGGCACTAAAAACACTGATAAAAAACCAACGTTTCGACAGTATAAACTACCTGCCTTCGATCAGGGTACAAAAAAGCAATAAAGACAAGTCAGCACTTTAAATACAACAAAGTCCAGTGATTAAATTTAAATGCACCTATTGAAACATCAAAACCAAGTGGATCAGCAGGACATCGTTGCGTCATAGCAATGCCAGCAACCAAATTAATTAACAACGCAACTATGAAGCTTCTCATGCAGAACTGGAACGAACAATTGGAGCGAACAAACTTTGATATACATGAGGAAACGCTACAGAATCTCTGTCATTTAAACAATTATTTTGCGAGTTAATAAAATATGATTCGATAAATTTTTGTTTAGCATAATCATTTTCAAGGTCAAGAATTTCAGAATTTTCCCAGTCAATTTTATGTTCCGATTGTATGGCGTGTTTTGATAATGCTGTTGAGTCCCGTTTCATAAGTTCTTGGTGTCAGCAGGAAAAAAGAACATATGCGTGACGTCAGAACGTCAGACTTATGAAACGGGACTCAACAGCATTATCAAAACACGCCATACAATCGGAACATGAAATTGACTGGGAAAATTCTGAAATTCTTGACCTTGAAAATGATTATGCTAAACAAAAATTTATCGAATCATATTTTATTAACTCGCAAAATAATTGTTTAAATGACAGAGATTCTGTAGCGTTTCCTCATGTATATCAAAGTTTGTTCGCTCCAATTGTTCGTTCCAGTTCTGCATGAGAAGCTTCATAGTTGCGTTGTTAATTAATTTGGTTGCTGGCATTGCTATGACGCAGCGATGTTCTGCTGATCTACTTGGTTTTGATGTTTCAATTGGTGCATTTAAATTTAATCACTGGACTTTGTTTTTGTTCTAAACACGTGACTTTGTTGTATTTAAAGTCCTGACTCGTCTTTATTGCTTTTTTGTACCCTGATCGAAGGCAGGTGGTTTATACTGTCGAAACGTTGGTTTTTTATCAGTGTTTTTAGTGCCAGATTAGCAAATTAACTGTTGTTAACATTTACTGGCCGCACCAAAATATGTTTACGGGGAGGTTTCTCATCATGCTGCAAGCTATGGAGAGGTTAAACCTCCCCATTTCCCCGCAAGTCGGCGCCAGTGAAATCCCGGGTGCATATTTATGTAATGTACATAACACCAGCAGAACCTACATTCTTATTATCTTAACGAACCCGATTGTTGAATACATGTCACAAGCGAAGCCGCGACGAGAATCGAACCCAAAACTGGTGCAACGCTTTCCTCTCTACGCTGCGCCCCAAGCCACTGCGCCATAGAACAGCCGTTGCAGTCTAGCACAAAATGGTGTTTATAAAACCACGCTTTGTCAGAAAAAAGCAAGGTTTTGCTGGTGCTGGGTACATTACAATCATAACAACTCACCGTCGCCAACATCTCGCCACCGCTGCGACGTTTCTTCGGAGCTGCGTCGCCCTGGCGCTATGCCGCTAAGATGGGGCCCCGCCACTCGTTACACGCTTCGGCTTAATACCGCGAGTATAATGAAAATTTGATTTTTTTACGTATAATTACAGTACAGTAGCATGATCTTCAAAGTTGATTGATTCGACTTCAAAAATAGACATACTGTCAGCAATAAGTGACCGTTTTGTAGTCTTATGAGTACAGTGGTTTGGATACTATGAATGCTGAAACCTGTTTGCTTTAGCCTTTCATTTACGCATAGCAATTACGCCTTCACATTATTACAGTATTTGAAATTGAACTTCGCGGTTTCATAACAAGCCTTTTAATAATTTTTTATCAGAGGCAGCGTATCGTTGGGGATGCACGACTTTTACCGTCCATCGAACCACAAGGTTATCCGTGGAAACAGGTTCGAGTTATATCAGAATTTTGTGCGTTGGCTGATTCTTTGGACCTTTAAGGCTTTTTTACCTAGTTTTAATTAAAATTAAGATGAACTTGATTTTCTTATAGCTTGCATAGATTTTCTTTCGAGTTCGGGTTGAATAAAATCTTTATTTTCTGTCTGTTAACGCTGCAAGTTTTTGCATAAGCTGTTGATTCTCTGGAAATTAACTTCATTGCATTATGTAGATTATTGCTCAACCGGAAGCGACTGTGGAACGTCAGGTGACTGCCTGTAAGTCCATACTGGTTTGTACCGGGATATATTCCCAGTTACCACAGGTAAGCGTTTCAGCTGCTTACTATCTGTTAAAGATTGGGTGCCAGGGAGTCGCCGTCACTTTCTACGAGGTTAACGTTCGTAGGTATGTTGCATAAGACTGCCGCAGCGCACGAATATAACGAAGAGCAAAACCTTTTGAAACAAGTTTAATTTTTTTAGTCGTTTTTTGAAAAACAGTCAATCACAGCCTACATGATTCTAAGTACTGTTAAATTGGGCTTCACAACAGCGTACGAACTGCTGGTCTTAAAATTTCGAATAAGAATTGCTTCATGGAATATTCTTATGATTTTTTTGAAATATTTGATATACAGGAGAGTTCCTATCAAATACCTCCATCATTTCACGGCCCACGGGATGTGGAGTTTGATATGTCCCTTTGTGTGCCCTCCCATGTAACCCCAAATGTCAACACTGCGCTGGAATATATTGCCGAAACTGAAGGGTTCAACTTCGACAGATGTTAATTGCATGTTACTGACTCCCCCTTTGATGTTTCGTGTCGTTTTAGTGCAATTCTACATTTTGTGAAAGGTGCGGCCGTTTCTTATATGTTCTTTAATTAGCAAATGAGTTCTTTAGCCTCTCCTTTTCTGGAGTTGTTTTTGTTTCATGGTTATGATGTAGGTGTATTTGCATCAAGGAAACCGCCGGTGATTCTATCTTCAATTTGTTTAATGTTTTAACGAATTCGCTGCTTTAAGGTTATGACTGATGCATAACTGTCATTGTCAAAGGTTTACTTTTATTTAGTTGCATTTGTTTTAATGAAATAGTTCTTATATTTTTTTGTACAGTTTCGTTATTTTAAATTCTTTTCAGTATTAGACCTTCGATGCATGTGACGAAGTCGCATGGGATTCAGTTTTTTATACGTAATAAATTGCTACGTGAAATCATTGTTGACGAGACTATTCATAAACGGGATCAAAGTTGTGCAAGTGCGAGTATTGATTTACTACTGTAGTACCAAGAATGCGGTAGTACGCGGACAGCACTAATAAAGTATTTCACCAGATGAAGAGCGCCGCTGCCGCAGGTTAGAGATAAAGTCTACGGAGTGTAATGGTATAGATCTTTATCAGCAATCAATGAGCATTTTTTGCCATCAAATTACGGCAGTGATTATTTATGCACGCCTGGACAAGAAAACACAGTTTAACAACGCTTCTGCAATTTATTTTGCTTCAAAATTTCAATAAACACAAGCAACGTGCTTTCAACACAAATGCCAAATCAATTGGTTAACTTTAAACATCACATAATTATTTTTTTTGAAAACTCAAATGGACATATTATCTGCAAAATCGGTAGCCTGTTCTTTCAGGTTATCAATGCTCTTCTGTAATTTCGAATCTTGGTCCAGATACTGTTCTCTAGTTAGCTTTTTGTTCAACAGACGATCAGCTAAAGTGCATTTCGAAGCCAGCTTTTCTTTTATGGAAGTGTCTACTTGGTTCAAATTGGCAACCTGGAATAGAAACAATGCTTGTGAGGAGATAAGTTAAAACCCAAAACGTTTCGCGGTTACATTTTTATTTTAGGCACCTGTCTTCTAAAAAACTGCAACCATAAATCTGGATTCTAGAAAAATGGCCCTTGACCAACTATTCTTGCGTTTTGAGTATATCACAGTTTGATTACTGAGCAACTCAAAAACAATACTTCAGAATGTAAATTCAAGAAAATTCCCTGGCTACAATTTTACCAATCTGAAAACTTTCTCTCACCATCATTAAGCAGTGGAATAGGCAATCTTCTTCCACATTCGGATCAGAAGTAGCTTGCTTTGCTCCACTAACATTCTTTCTGCTCGAGGACAACTTAGCTTTTTTCTTAAACTTAGTCTGAAGATTTTGCAAGCTTTTTGCCATTGCCTTGCTTACAGCAAGATCGACCTAAAAATTACAATCTGTACTTGACCCTGCCTACTGTACAATTTCGCAGGATAGCTGGCGATTAACACGAAAAATATCAGCTTAACTGACGGTCTGAAGAATCTAGTTAACTTTTTAAAGCTATCTCTGTTTTTGCCTACTCTGTCAATCTTAGTCTGCCAACTTTCCAAGTTATAATTGACTTTGGTAGAGTAGAAAACAAAGCGGACAATCTCAAATGCTACCTCAATTTTTACTAATATCAACAAACTCTTAGTCAAAGTCTCTTCAAATTTTGTCTATCTTACGAAGTACATTGTGCGCTATTGCAATAACGGCTCGATTAGAGCTTACATCTTCAAGTTTACCTTGAAAAATAGACTCGCATCATATACCGATACATATAAAGAGGAGTAACGTCCAGTATCAGCCCCCAGGTTCGGTTAGAGTTAGGTTTGGTTAGGATTAGATTCGGTTAGGTTTGGGGTTAGTAAGATAGTTGATTGCATATTTATCCGCCTATCACGAGAAAGCGATCAAAGCGCTATACGAGCTCGCTTAGGAGTTGCCGGCCATCTGTCTACCACACCAAGATGGGGAAATCCCGCTAAGTGCCTTTCCCAACGGCACAACAACTAAACTTGCCGGCTTGTTCTCCACACTGTCCCTTTAATGCTGAACGTCAAGCAGGGAGCTGTGAATACCAATTTTTAATATCACTGGTTTGACCCGACTCGGAATCAAACCCGAGTCTACAGCTCAAGAGACAGACGCTCTATACCACTCGGCCATCTGAGCTGTTTGAGTTAGGAGGTAAGGGTTGTAACTGAACCGTAACCCTAACCGAACCTAGGGGCTGATACTAGACGTTACCCTATAAAGAGTACTGAGAGACTTTGCAAAGGCAATATAATCTTCAAGTCCATAGGCACAATCTCTGAAAAAGATGCTAACAGGTATTAACGGAACCATTGTCAGTGTAAGGGAATCCAAAACAAAAGTACTGAGGGTTTGTTGTAGATAATGGTGCCAACTCCAACTCTACATGATTAGTTTCCAATAACGCTCACAACATACCTTGTCAGCAACATCAGCCGAATCTTCCCGAAGTTTAGCAATGAGTTTGTGGATAGCCGTAGTGCTGTCTTTGTGTTTTTTCTCCAGATTTTTACGAGTGTTCTGGAATCCGGTGGCGTCCTTCGAAGTCTACCACAATACAAAGCCAAATTGCTATCTTTTTAAGTTTTTTGCAGTGCACTAAAAACTTCAAGTTGATCGATGCACTTTTCATAATTGAGAAACACCACCCAAAATTACTCCGCTGGCTTGTACCCATGGGCTCAAATTTATGGCAATGGTTAGCTACGACGTTTCCGGTCAGCATTTAGCAATTACATATTTTAGTAATGAAATGCGCATTTTCCTTTTACTACCACATTAACATTGCAGGCTTAAGTTTAAAACGCCGCCACCAACCTTGTATTTGGCAATCGCATCTTCATAAGCTTTGTAGAAAGCGAATCGGTTAGCTTGCTGTTCTTGGACCTACGAATAACATGCGCCGTTCAAAAAGTTTTCGTGCCAAGACCGTAGTATACGCACAAATTGTTTATTAATTCGTAAGCTGAACACAAATCATATGATACTGGTCTAATGGTTGTAGAAAAAATGAAGTAAAACTTTTGCAGCAGCAAAAAAATGCGTAATTCTTACTTTTTCACGCAAAAGATTTTCTCCAACTGGTTTACAAATGAAATTGCTCAAATATCACAAAAATACTATAAATAATAAATCCAGGGTTGCCACAGAAATCGCAAAATTTAATTCCAGGACTTTTTTGTCATTTTTCAGGACTTGTAGAAGGGAAGTCCCTTCTTTCGCCTCTTGCAAGTCACTGGGTAAGTGGTTTCACTATTCTGTCCCGGCAAAGCACGGGTAAAACTTTCTAATACTGTCCAAGACGTAAAACAAAATTCAAGGACTTTCCAGGACTAACAAAATTCAAGGACTTTTCAGGACAGCAAAAAAAAATCCAGGACTTTTCCAGGATGTGGCAACCCTGTAAATCTATACTATTTAAACAAAAAAAACTCATACGACCTGAAGAGACGACATCGGCGAAACAGGCCGTAGAAGTTTTTATATGTAGAGATTTTATTTTTATAACATAAGCTCTAGCTACCAACAGTTATCGAGCACTTTGACAGAGAAGGCTGAGCCTTGCTTTTACCTAAATCCATGAATCAAGATAAAATACCTGCTCAAAAATGCCATTGATTCTCATTTTTGCTTCCAATGCATCATCATGAGCGATGGAGAAGTCGAGCCGTACAATAATAATGACGGTGAAAAACAAAAGGAAGAAAGCACCGACTACCAGCAATGGTTCTTGAAGCAACATCACGTACTTAAAGTTGTATGAGAGCTGGAAATTGGTAAAAAATTATCGTAAATGTCGCTTTTTTTTACCTAAGCAGTACAACGCTTCACACTGTTGATTTACCATTACTTCTAACGTTTCGGCCCTCACCTTGAACCGCTTTAAATGAAATCATCAATTACACATCAGATCGTTGATTCGCAATGGAATAAATTAATTAAAAATATAGCATTAAATCTACTTCACATTAGGGTTTGAACATAGAACAGGCCAATTTTTCGCAATATTAACACCAATCCATTTACAGATGCTTGCAAACCATTATAATTGTTGGCGACACCGAGCAATGCAAGCACGACATGGGCTGGGTGTACGCTTCGTGCAAGAAAAAGGGTAACCGGTTATCATTTTTTTCGTCCTTCCAGACTCATTAGGTGCACAACTACGAGAGCTAAAGCTAGCTCTAACTAAACCGACAAAAATCGAAGCTTATAATACAGTTTGCTAATCAGAAGGACGCAGCAAGACAGAAAGCGCTCGACGTCCAAAACTTAATTACATACTGTCCATTTTAGTTAAACTTACCACAAACTCATCAATATGTTGTTCAACCAAGTTTGATTTTTCGAGGATAATCACAGGTCGTCCAATAGTATCCAAGTAGGTAAAGTGGAGTTCGTCGGGTTGTCGAATGACAGGGAATGGGGTTTTTACTTTGATGTTTCTGTGTATACATGTATGCCTCTACATCTGATTTGTTTAGAGTTTATAAACAAGTTTAATCGCAAAACTAAAGTTTCTAAATTTGAGTTTTTTACGATATTACCAAAACTCAAATCTTCATTATGCCCGCGCTATTACAGCAAGGCGTGTGACGAGTGGCGCAGCTCGTCTACGCGGCTTAGCGCCAGGGAAACACAACTCCGAAGAAATATCGCCACATTGCAGAGCCGTTTTCGACACTGTGACCGATATGACAGGTCCGGGAAGCATTTTTGTGTAATGTACCCAGCACCAGCAGAACCTCACTTTTTTTCTGACAAAGCGTAGGTTTACAAACGCCATTTTGTGCTAGATCGCAACGACTGTTCTATTGCGCAGCGGCTTGGAGCGAAGCGTATAGAGGGAAGCGCTGCACTGGTTTTGGGTTCGATTCTCGTCGCGGCTTCGCTTGTGACATGTATTGAACAATCGGGTTCGTCAAGATAATATATAATATGAAAGTTGCTTCTGCTGGTGTTAGGTACATTACACACATACGAGTCCGGGAATCGAACCTCAGACCAGTGTTCCCTCTAGGATTCACTGTCTCAGACCCTCCACGCCAACAGCGATGATTCCACTACCCCAACCGGCCAGCCACACTTTCGTTGTTTCAAAATACTGCAACAAACACAAAAGCATAAAAAGCATTTTACTTGGCTCCTTCAGGAAGAATAACTTTGATGGTAAAGTCTTCAATATGTTGGTCATCCATCACGTGATCAACAAAACGCATTTTTAGAGCGTGGAGTTCCCCTGAAAAAATGCAATAAGAAAATTATGTAATGTGACGCTGGACAAGAAAGCCTTAACGACAAGGCAAAAAAATTTTATGAAGAACCTAGTTCGAAACAATGCAGTAACTTCCGTTGGTCGACACAAACTAAACCCTCACCTCTTTTGTAAAGGTAATTATAACTTGGAAGATTGTAGCCAATGTAGTAGAAAGTCTTCCAGCCTCCAAAAAGAGGAAATCGTGGACGAATCTCGAAGTCAACAGACTCATCAGTTTTGTAGAGATTTGAAGTGGAGATATTGCCAATCTCATCCCTACAAAATCACGAAGTACTTGCACAAAACACACATACATTCATGATCCCTAAACTACTTTGAATCTTTTTGCGACTCGTATAATAGCTCTCTACTTTCACGTAAAATCCGAGATAAGCACCATCATATTATTAAGAAAGTTTCCAAGTCAAATAAACATTAAAGAGCTTTTACCTGTAGTAAACATCAGATGCAGCTGCAGGAAGAATTGTTTTGAACGATTTGACAGAAGAAACCCCACTGTTCGGCATACGTTGGTAGTCGTATCGACTAAAAGATCCCTTCAGTTTTGCACCAGTATGACGCACATCAATAAATTCCTCAACGGCAATGTTGCCCCAATGAGAAACCTCAATGACGCGGGTCAGTTTTGAAACGGTCAAAAATGGAGAGTTATTTTCATAATGAACTTTGAGACCATTCTAAAACACGACTATCAATCAATACAAAAATTAATGATAGGATCACTAATTTATAACGCAGACCAAAATGCAAAAGAAGACTACAGATTGCTGTCAATTTTACATTGCTTTAAAATGTTTGTATTAACAGTCAGAATCAAAGCAAGTTTTAACAGTCTTCAAGTGTTCACCATGTTGAAAAAATACCAACAAGGTTTTTGAAACTAAAATTTGTGTACCTGTAAATATATTTGCCACCAAAATTGTTTACCTGACTAAATGGTGCAACATTTTCAAATTCCTTTGAATCTCCATATTTAATAGTTGTTCCATCTTTTTCTGGATTTAAAGCTTTTGAATAACTTTCCACAGTGTTTGATGGCAGTTCAATGGTAAGGGTCTGGCTCTCAGTCACGTATGGAGAATAGTAAAAATGGTTCCCACGAAAGACCACCAACTGATTTTGAGATTGTGTAATTTCTCTTTAAAAACATATTGATGTTTAAATTACGTACAATTGCATAAAGTTAAGTAAGCACATAGCATAGGGTACATGAAAACACTACGCTTGCATTGAAGTTGTATTATCGATATTATTGAGATTTGTCAAGAAGTGAAAAAATCGTGGTTCGTAGGCTGCATACGTGTTGTCACTATTATGTGGACGATAATCTGAGTTTGCAAATAGGCAAGAAATTAAATTCACTTAAGATTGGATCAATCCTAAATTGATTTACCACTAGATAAGACACAAAATAGAACTGCCACGAATTTGAGACGTAATGTTGAGATTTTATCATTTGCATAACTTGACCTCAATACAAAGATCAATAATAATTACAAGTTTTACAAATACTGTTAATAATACAAAATGCATGTAGTTCCGCAGCAATATTGATAGTTTACCAATATTTGTCTGGTCATGGAAAAACACTATTAACAATGTCATTTAGGCACTACTGGATTTACAAAAGATTTTGTGACCAAGCAAAAAGTAAACTTTGAAAAAACAACTATTATACTTTGGAAAAGGAGTCACTGCTTGAGCATAAATTTCCTCAGCAACAATTGACACAGTAGCACCAGCATCCAATTTTGATGACAGGGTTACAACAAAAACTTTCTTTTCTGGGTCTGATTCTATCATTTTCAATGACTTGGAATCATCTCCTGACTAAATGCAAAAAAAGTGAACAATGTAGTTGGTAATTATGCAAAAAAATACACACACACACAATATTAATAATCTGATTGTGGTATACTAGTTCTGAATACAAAATGCAAATACTGGCACAGTACACTGGTACAGAGTATATAAATTGTAAAACCATTTAGAGGACATTAAAATTACCAAATATATAGCCTATCAAGTGATCAACCAAACCAAAACTCTATCCGATATCCAGTGCATTGGTATCGTTACCTCAAATTACGTAGCGCAGGTTATACAGATATATTAGAGAAATACATAGCCTAACAGCTCTGAGCTGATAACCAAAATTCAAATTACGACAGATAACCGACAACAAAAAAATTTCCAGTTAGCCTACCTTTGAAAAGGAAATATACGCAAGTTGTTTTGCATGTGAAGGATCAACTGTGTATCTGAAAGTAGATACAGAACCAGATTGATCATTCTTTAAAGTAACAGTGGTTGTAATTTTCACCAAATGAGTTTGCAAGTCGATGAGCCGAACCACTTCTTCATTTACCAATTCAGCACAACATAAACTCAAACCAACCAACAGAAACAGAATTCGAAACATATTTTCTATTTAGTAATTTGACCTGTCCACAGAGCCAAAATCTAGACTTTTACGGTAGGCTAGAAAAAGAAAATAAAAAATCAGCACTAATAGTTGAATTACACTTCTACAAGCCTTACAAAGACAGAAGACAAACCTTGATCTAAGAAAACACTAATCTAGCTTCAAAATCATAGACTAAGCAGCTAAATCAGGTCTAATACTAAACAGTAAATATTGGTACGGTGGTACCGGTAGTCAATTACCAGAACGTTTTGAGCAAGTTTGCTCATGATGTAAACTACTGGTAAGTGTACCAGTATTGAGACTTGTTAAGTCACCGGTAGTCTGTTAGCCCAGAGCCAGTAGCCTGATTTTTAGTACCGTAGGCCTAGTCTAGCATAGTCAATACTGGTACCGATACCGTACAACTGTACAGAGCTTCTGTGCTTACCGTATGTAGGGTGCTTGCTTTTGCACAAAATACTTAGAGTGGACTAGGCCTGCTTTCACTTTTTGCAACAATATGACTCTTTTATAGGCTAGATTACCGGTAGCTTGTTTAGGTTCAGGGTTAGCTTAGCTGCCTGTGCAACTAACAGACTTCATACTAGTCACCAATACAATAGCAATAACAGTAAACGCCAACACTGAAGGAAGTTATGGTGCTGGTACCGTGTTTCTAGGCCTGGACCATGTGGACAGCATTTCCTGGTTTTCATTAGACTGCTAGGCCTGGGCTTTTAAAATACAACAGAGTCAGTGCAGCTTGACACGAGTACAATGTGTTAGAATTAACACTTCAGAATTAAATTATATCAGCTCTTTTGTGGGTGATTAATGCGAGTCTACATCTACTCTGGCCGGCAAATTCGCGCCTCCACCAGCCTAAACTACCCACCAATGTCACCAACCGGCAACCTAGTTTGCAAATTCGCCACGTTGATGTTATTGTAACGCTTCACTAATTGCAACGCCGGTAACGCAGTTTTAGCATCACGATAGTACCGGACAATAACAGGCAAATCGAATCTCTGTCGTTCATTCATTCTTGTTTATTCACGCACCAAAGTAGAACAGTATCCCTATTGTAAAAAAAAATACTAAAAATTTCAAGTCTTTCACAATTGGCACATTGGGAGACCATAAAAGAGCAAATTACTCATCGAGTCATAGCCACCCTTGATCATGGTCCCTTGATTATGAACTGTTATTATCATCAACAAAGCAAAATCGCAAAGTAGAGATGGGCGAACAGTAATCATTCGTTAAAAAGCAACGGTTAAGAAGAAGTAACGGATAGTAACAGATTTGTTTTGTCAAAATACCGATTTCAAATTGTATTCATTTGCCATCCTGGGCCGAAACTAGGCAGTGCGTGGCCTCCCCCGAAATCATCTTCCGGGGCCCCGACGTCCAATTTCTCCCCAAACATCGGGTGAAGACCAAAAAAAAAAGGTCTTCACGCCTTCCGACGTCTTTTCTAAAGTAATCACTTGGAACTATTACCGTACTCAAAAGTAACGGTTAAGCACATCTCTACTCTAGAGAAGATATTCCATACTTTTTATCCGTTACTTGTATTCGTTTAGGTAATCACGAATCAATATTTGGGGGAAAAATGGACATTTGGGGGAAAAAGGCGTGATAACCTTTTTTTGGTCTTCACCCAATAATTGGGGGAAAATTGGACGTCGGAAGGCGTGAAGACCTTTTATTTTTTTTGGTTTTTACCCTATGATTGGGGGAAAATTGGACGTCGCAAGGCGTGAGGACCTTTTTTTATGGTCTTCATCTGATAATTGGGGGAAATTGGACATCGGAAGGCGTGAAGATTTGGTAGAGATGTGCTTAACCGTTACTTTTAAGTTCTAAGTAACCGTTACTTTTAAGTACTTTAGACTCTAAAGTAATCACTTAGAACTTAAAAGTAACGGTTAAGCACATCTCTGCCAAACCTTTACGCCTTCCGACGTCCAATTTTCCCCCAAACATCAGGTGAAGACCAAAAAAAAAGTCTTCACGCTTCCGACGCCCAATTTTCCCCCAAACATCGGGTGAAAACCAAAATACAAAAAAAGGTCTTTGATTGGTGATTACCTAAACGAATACAAGTAACGGATATAAAGCATCAAATATCTTTTCTAAAGTAATCGCTTGGAACCGTAACTCAAAAGTAACGGTTAAGCACATCTCTATAGCAAAGTTTTTCGTATTCTGTTGGCTTCGTAACCGAAATCCATTTAAATTCTGCTGGTACAGCGGTTTATGTAATTCGGTTAAACTTTTAAACTTGTATTAATTCCAAAAATTAATTTATACGAGACTACGAGACAAAGCAACATCAACAACAAACCGATCCAGCACAGAAATGCAGTGGCGCGGGAACGTTTTTTGGACAGGGGGGGCTCAAAATAGTAAAATCGTGTCAACGTCTGGGGGGCTTGGCCCCCCAGACCCCCCTTTTCTCCAATGTACGTTTTTAAGAGCAGGACGCACAGCTGACCTGTCTTGATAGACATCAATTGCATGCTCGCTCAAGTGACAGGAATTTTTTCAAGATAATTTTTTATCATGGAAAACAAGATTGTTTAGGGCCTACTTCCATTAGGCTTTTCTAACTATGCACGAATTATTACGAAGCATTTTGTGAGTGTGTGAGTGCAAGCATTTGTAAAATGGAAATTCCTCAATGACAAAACCGAAAAGTATAGGAAAACAAAATTTGTCCGATCTAACTTTTGCTTAACTGATCAGTAGGGCAATTTTTTATTGACCTAAAAAACTCAAAAAATTGACTTTGTTTTATCAAAAAATTGATATTCAAGTGTTTCGCTTATCGCTGTATTGCAATCTTTGTAACATCAAAATATGTTCGAATAACTAATGCATTGTCTTTTCAATTCTAATGTTTTTGACTACCGATACGTAGGCTAGCGACAAAAATATGCAACAAATGAAAACACGACGAAAAGCTTATTTTATCATACACGAATTTTGCCAAAATTGCAATCTTGCAAAGCTGTCTGAACGGATCTTCACAATCGAATCAATGAAATTACATCAAACATTATATTAATAAATTAAGCATGTGTAAAACTGTAATACCGATAACAGTCTGACGACAGCATACACCTCCCTGGTACCACCAAGGCACCAACAGTTACGAACTTCCATCTCTCAATTATCTGAGTTATCTCTTTTTGAGTATCAAGTAGAATCGCGCAAAAAAAGCAAGATGGCAAAAATTGTCCTAATGAAAAAAAATTGATCTAAAAAACAAAAAATTGACATTTGTTGACTTTATAACTTTATCAATACTGATCCTACGACCGTGAAATTTTGTTTCCACATTGTTAGAGTTATTTTCTACTTCCAAAAAATAATTGACTTTATTGACCGTGAATCGCCCTACTGATCAGAGTTACATGTAACAAACAATGCCCCACCAAGGTTAAAAATAACAAAAAACACACGATCAAAATAAAGCACTGAACCATTTTTTAACATAATGAAATGAGTAGATATAGGTATTTAGGTAGGCGTATTAGCTTAATTTTAGTAAAAATCATCTGTGCCAGTTCAGTAGTGATATAGCCGCTTCATCAGGTAGAAAAATTTCAAAACCATTAAAAAACTCAACCAGAAAAAAGAACTTGCACAAGCTCATTAAAGCTTAATCAGGGGTGCCCAACCAGTCGATCGCAATCTACCGGTCGATCTGTGGATGCTTGGCTGTCGATCGCGAGCCGATTTGGCATGTACACACATTAGGTTGGTCACCAACATTTACAGTTCATGTAACGCGTCCGGGCAGTGAAAATCTGTTTGTAGCTCTTTACATAAATTTTGGTGGAATTCGGAACATGTGAAGGATTAAGGACCGTTTTTTTGCACTTCACCGCATTTTCGTCTACGATTTGCGTGATTTCCATGATCAGTAACGACTTTCATGAACATTCAGAGTAGTTTGGCCTAAAGTGTTTGGCAGCTGCAAGAATTGGCAGCCATTATAGGCCTACTTCTACTGGTCCATCGTCCATAACTGCTGTAAAGGTTTGCGAACGCTGATATAAAATACTGTTAAAAATGAAATTCAAACATTGAAAATTTTACCAGATTTCACGATGACCTAGTGAATAATAGCTGAGTGATTTTTAAAAGAATAGTGATTCTTTGTTGGTTAAAAGCGCCATAAAAATTATTTGCTTCGTTAAGTATGTACGTTGCGAGCATTAATCACGTCGCACTCAGTGCATAATTTGTTCGATTGTCAGGGGGGGCTCACATGATTCAGGGGGGGTCAAAAAAAGTCCAGGGGGGCTTGAGCCCCCCCTGGCACCCTACTTCCCGCGCCTATGCAGAAATGCCACGGCAGAAATCAAGCAAGATTATCGAGGAAATCAACAATCCATTTGAGGCAAGTTTAACTTCATCCGTGTAGCCCAGAGTTACAGCATCTTTTTTTAATGGATTCCAGGGTCCAGGCCTACATAATTTTTGTACCGGTACACTGTTTTTTACAATTTTTGTACAAGTTTACGACAAAATTGTTGCAAAACCGCGTGAAACTGACGTTTAGGTAGCCTACTTTCGTTATTCCGTCTTTAATTTGTAAGCCTATAATTTCAAAATCAATTTTGTTTGGGTAGGTGAAAGTTAATTAGGCCTATATTTTTTTTTAACTATGTACTTGTACTTGCACTAGTAATGTACCCTCAACAACTTAACTACGATGTTAGCCTACCATTGATTGATTCGGCTGACGGCTGTAACGTGCCCTTTTCCGTTATTAAGCAAATAGTTATTGTAATTTTGTATATTGCGAATAATTGTACGTTATGGCATGCGTACTGCAGAAATAAAACTTTGATTCATTGATTGATTGATTGATTGACCACAACACTGATCGACATTGGCCTATCTTCATTTTTTGTCGTTGTTGGCTAACCCGGGAATTTTTTGTCTTATTTCCGAATTGTATAAAGTACCGGTAGTCTGTATTTCTCACAATGTTTGATGTCAAAACAAACGGTGTTACTAAATAGTGCATGTCCGCGATGGCCGATGTCCGCAATCTTGGATATGGGCTTATCGCGGACATGTAGGCTTGCTATTGAATAACACCCATGGCCTACCATCCACATATTCTAAAATGGGACATCGCGAACATGTAGGCCTTCTATTTTTTAGTAATTATACCCAAAACAAGAGCACTGGGACTGGTGAAATCGTCATATTGATAGCTGACAGGATTGGGTTAAAAAAAAAAGAACGCAATGCTTTTGATAGCAGATAGTAGGCTAATATGTAGCCTATAATATGCAATCGGATCCACAAACAAATTTGTTTCTTAAGCCAAACTTTTGTTCGAAACAATCGAAAGCAAAAGTTTGATTGATTGACTTCTTCTTTTTTATCCTCTTATCACGAGAAAGCGGCGGAGACGCTATGCATAGGACGAATCCAGACTCTCTTAAGAGTTACCTCTGTTTACGAGTTTTTCTGCTGACTTCTTTAATTTGCTGCTTGCCAGATTCCACCAAGTAGAGATAATCATCGTGAAGCATCTTATCCAAGGAAGCAACAACGAGGCAAGGTTGGGAGTTGAACCATTAACCTTGCGATCATGGTCGTCGTAAAATAGACGCTCCAAACCCTGCTTTGAAAACTCGTTTTTTTAACAAAGTTATTGTATTTCGAAATGTTCAAAAACGTTTCGGCGATATTAGCCTATACTGTAAATTTGAAAAGTGAAAATTAAATGTTTGTTTGCAATCTTGGCAAAATTTTAAGCACTCTTAATGACCACAAAAATTGCTACTTCGACAAAAAACATTTATTGTAGCTTATATTCAGCAAATAAAAAAAACGCAGAAACATACTCGACAGGGGCGTATCCAGGCCCAGCGCCCCCCCCCCCCACCGGTGAAATATAAGCTGATATATACCTCCAGTCAGCGAAACCGTGGAAACAGGACATCTGAGGACGCGATGATTTTTTTTTTTTTAGGTCTTCACTTGATTTTGGGGGGTAAATTGGACGACGAAAGACGTGAATACTTTTTTTTTTTTTTTTTGGTCTTAACCGATATTTTCAGTAAAACAGAAACAGTAAATTGCACCCCCCCCCCCCTTTTCAAATTTCTGGGCACGCCCCTGCTAGAAGATCGTAAAATTTGATACTTCAATCAACAAGATTTTGAAATGCGTTTAATTGGTTGATGAAATAGAACAGATTTGTTATAGAGGTTAAGCTTTTTTTCAGAGTTTAATTGAGTGAATGCGTGAAAAAGGTTAGAAGGAATAGAGTTGTCGCTACAGCAAGTTGGATGTGTGTATTTCACAAAAGGTATTCGTGAGAACCGCGACCGCCAGTTTATCATCCACCAGACCTTGAAAACGAATCGAATCCACAGATGGAAGCCCGAACTCTATTGACCTTGTCGATATACTTGATGCAAATTTTCAATCCTTTGATTTAGTTTTTGATTTCTTTCGGTATCTGGTTGCGGGCGTAGGATCACTGGGTTTCGTCTTGCCTTTCTCTTTACTGATACGTTCTCTTCCTTTTTTAGTCTTATCTTTTGTTGATGAGATTCTTTTGTATCTCATTTTTAATCTTGAGTTGTTTTTATCAGTGGCAGATGTTTTTTTCTTACTGCTTGATCGCTTCGTTTTGTTATCTTCTTTTGCCGCAGTCTTTCGATCGGAATTTTTCTTGGATTTTTTTTCTGCTCTTCTGGCTGGCATAAAATTTTGGTCATCTTTGTTGTTGTCATGTTTCTTTCCCGAATCCGATTGTTCTTTGCGTGAATTTTTGTCTCGTTTATTGCTTCCAGATTTTGAGCGTATTTTTCGTCGCAAAGACAAATGTTTTTTATCTCTGTCTTTGTTTTTATTGCTTTCTGACTTTGATCTTTTTTTCTTTCCTGAGCTATATCGTATTTTTCTTACATTTCTATCATTTTTGTTACTTTCCGATTTTGACCTTTTAACTTTTTCCGAGCTTTTACGCTTTTTCTTTTTGGAATTTCTTGCGTTTTCGTCGGTTGTCTTCTTTCTTGATCTTCCACGTTGTGAAATTTGTTTTTCAGCTTGTTCATTCTTTTTTGACGTTTTCTTTAATGACGCAATGTCGTTATGTGTTTTTTCAACTACTTTCGATTTAATGGCGGACACTTTCGATAGTTTTTCTGCAATTAAATAATGTTTAATGAAGTTAATGACAAAATATGTCCACCGCAATCGGTCGTCTAGTAGTCTATGGTCACACGAACTACGTTAGATTAAGCTTAATTGCTAGTTTTTGAGTGATGTCGCTAAACTTGAAACTACATTGTTGTAATTTAGACAAATTGTTTACAAATTCACTAACTTCGAATTTTAAGTTGAAAGAACGTCAAGACTGCGTTGAAGTATAGTGTGCGATTATAAATCGCGTAACTTGGGTTTAATTCCTGGTTAGATTAAATTTACCAAAGTACTTATATGCTAAACACAAAGCAGCAGTTCTTAGTTAAAGTTTGCTGTCTTAGCATGTCATCCTTTTTAACTATAACTAGATATTACGCGGTTACTACGCAAATACTGATGAATTTACATTATTATTGGACGTCAACTCACATCTGCATGCAAAGTAAATGTATTTTGTACTCAAAGTAAAAAAAGTTGATTATACTTTTGCTGGAAGCAGAAGATGAGTTTCTTTTCTTAGAAAGAGAAACAACTTCGGATGCAATTACGACTTCATAGGGAGGTAAAGGAGGTTCGCTGTCGCAAGAATTGGAGGGAAGTTGCGTCCTTGGGAGTGAAATGGGTTTCTAAAAAAGAAAAGAAAAGGAATTGTAATGCCTAGTCAAACGGTTATTTGCGTAAATTTTTCTTCGAGAAACTATAAGAGTTGGCCTACCGCAATAAAACTTGAGAAGCATTATTTTCGTTTTCTAGGTTTTATTGATAAGATCCTTTCTCAACTTCAAACACAAAAAATACTAGATCTACTACACCGTAACTTTTCGTAAAAAGTTAAGGCAGGTTAATTGGATTACCTCGAAAACTATGAACATTTACTCCATGCAAATTACTTGTCTGTTGTCACCGCTTGTCTCAACTAAACTTATTTTGTTATATACCTGATGCTTTTCCACATCATCAGTTGATTCCTCATGAAGCGGTTTATCTTGATCAACTTTTTCTCGAACACAACAACACCTAATGACAAAATCATTTAATATTTTTGAAGCCAAATTTTTGGTTACCATAATAGCTTATTTAAACGAAATAAACTATCAGCGTTACCTTGAAGCGATAACAAACACTGTAGCTGTTAGGACGAGTATACCACAGACAGCAATACCAACAATTTCTCCTACAGACAGAAGCAGGTTTGAAGAAGAAACTTCATCTAAAAACCAAAAGAGGTCATAAAATAGCAACAAGTTTTGCGCAGTTCATTTCCAATTAAGTACTTATGGCAGTGGGTTGTAGTTAGTTTGTGAAATAGAATAATTATAGCTGACACGTAATGGAAAAACTGTGTAAGATTTTGTAAATTCGATTGTGTTATTTTCATCTACTTTATTTCACGCATTGTTCAAATAAAAGTTGTTTTCTTGCAACATCTAACAAAAATTTCAAACGTTTATGCTGCGCCCAAGCATCGATCTTTTTTTTAAAATGAAATACAAAACTAGTTTGCTTGTACCTTCATCCTCTATGCCTTCGTCATTTGAAGCAGTTTTATCATCGCTTGTAGAGTCGATATTCAAACTGCAAGAAACCGGTGTAAATATATATGTGATTTGAAGTAACTAAATTAACTTTAGTCAATTTATGTAAAAACTCCAACGGTCCGTTTCTCGCTTACGCCATCATCAGAGTGTCTTATTCAAACACAAATTTCTGTTATAACAAAATGAAGCACCGTACCGGTAATTGCTTTGCTTCACAAATTTTTCGTTGGACATTCTTTAGGATAAATCATCAGAATATGACAAAAACTATATGTGTGGGTTTTTTAATAAAGAAAGAAAATAAAAAAGGAAAGGAAGAACGCCAATTAGTTCAAAATCAGCCAACCAATTCCTTCTTGTTATGAATTTAGTCTTTTCATGAATGCCGAGTTTGAAAGTTTTTAGTCAAACTGGACCGCCACCGGGCCCACCGCCACAACGGACACACTGGATGGTCCTACAGCAAACCAATCAGCGTCAAAGACTGAGCTTGGAGCTTGTTTAATCAATTATTTTTCGCGAAAATTGCATGACATGTCTATAACGTAGATAGAAACTTAAGAGGTATTAGGCCTACTTTAATAGACAATTTATAGCAGCACCTACTTCTTACGTACACCTGTGGTTGATATGTGAGATCGATCGTAACTGGAACTGGTCAACTTTGAAGTAAAAGACCTGAAATTTTCAGACAGCTGTTACGTGGTTCTTGAAAAACACAATTGCTGTAGGGCCTATAGTAGCAATAGCGGCATCATGAAACACAGTTCTAAAGACATAATTAGCAAGTGTGTAGACTTTTAAAGTACAACGTAACTCCCGAGGACACAAAATACAACTGCCTATATTTTGTAAAGGCTACCAATTGAATCTCCGTTTTATGATAACGCCTCGTCGCCTCCTTGAACAACTTGCAAAGACAGAGATAGGAAAAATTAATAATAATAATAAAATACGAGGTCTGTTCAAAAAGTTCGTAGACTGAAGTCATAACACAAAATGTACTTTCTACAGCAGTTACAGGACTGGGTCTCCTTCAAAGTATTCTGCTTCCCAACGCACACAATTATCCCAGCGGTGTTTCCACTGGCGGAAGCAGTCTAGGCACGCTTCTTTTTTAATGCCCTTGAGCTCCTTCGTCGCATTTGCCTTAATCTCTGGAATGGTCTCAAATCTTCTTCCTTTCAAAGGTCTTTTGAGCATGGGGAGCAAAACGAAATCACATGGAGCAAGGTCAGGTGAGTAAGGGGGTGGGGAAGAACAGTGATGTAATGTTTGGCCAAAAACTCACGAGTTCTGAGGGCTGAATGGGCTGGAGCGTTGTCATGATGGAAAAACCAGTCACCACTCCTCCACAATTTTGGCCTTTCCCGTCGGATGGCATCCCTCAGACGTTTTAAAACTTCATTGTAGTAGGTCTGGTTCACTGTGGAGCCTTCAGGAAGGTACTCGTGGTGGACAACTCCACTTGTATCAAACAAAACTGTGAGCAGCACCTTGATTTTGGATCGAACTTGGCGAGCTTTTTTGGGTCTGGTGGATGTTTTGCTCGTCAACTGTGAAGATTAGACCTTTGTTTCCACGTCATAACCGTAAGTCCATGACTCATCAGAGTCATCACCTGTTATGATCTTTGACAAGAATTGTTTATCATTTTCTGAATGATCAAGCAAATCCTGATAGACTTGAACACGATGAGCTTGTTGATCACTTGTCATCAGACGTGGCACAAATTTTGCAGCAACGCGATGCATCTTTAATTTTTCGTCAAAATGTGGTGACAAGAGCCTACCGAGATCCCACGTTCTTCAGCAAGCTCTCTCGCAGTCAGACGTCGATTCGCTCGCACCAGAGTGTTGATTTCATCAATGTGTGGGTCATCAGTTGATGTGGAAGGACGTCCAGAACGCTCATCATCTTCAACAGACAGCCGACCATTCTTAAAACGTTTATGCCTGAAACATGTCGCTCGCTTCATGGCAACATCATCGTAAGCGGTGTTAAGCTTGGCAAACGTTTCCGTAGTAGATTTTCTCAGCTTGACACAAAATTTCACTGCAAATCGTTGCTCTTTCAAGTTATTCATTTTCAAAAAAATTTGTAAAACTTAAAACCCGACGAACTAAAAAACTAACGTTAACTTAACTGAACATAACCAGCACTAAAATAACGATATCTGCAATCAGAAAATGGCGTCATAATCAGCTGATCTCTGTGAACCTAGCGACACAAAGCGAATGCATCTAGAACAAATGAGAGATGCGCAGTTCAAACAGTCTACGAACTTTTTGAACAGACCTCATATACCGGTCCTCAGTATGCTCGCCGTATTACGCCGAAGCGTGTATGATGAGTGGCGGGGTCATTTCCGCAGCTTAGCACCTGAGCATCACAGAAATGTCGGAGCTGTGGCGAGCCGTTGGCAACGCTGTGTTCAATTTGGCCGGCCCGAGGATCGAACCCGGAACCTCCCGCTTTGTCGTTAACCACTACGCCAACTTGCGGGTTTGCAAACACACTGCAAATTTTCCTTATTCAACGCACACTAATTTCTTTTGTTTACCTAAACCCAGGAAGGGCATCTGGTATTGACCTGTAACTTATTGCCACCGGGACCTGTTTTTTTATCTCCGGTTTATCATTTGATCCTTCCACCTGCACATCAATTCGAACAGTTCCATCTGCGATAGAACATCTATAATAATTTTTGAATCAAAATAACTTTTATTCTACCTGAAGAGTCGGCAACAGAAAGAAGTGGTTTTTGCTCTACCGGTGGTGATTTTATTCATACCGTATGTAAAGTTTATCCACATTTTTCCGAAAATTTTTTAAAGATTATTCTTTAAAGGAATAGTAGTAGGAGCAGTTTATTTCATCCAAACGACCCAATTAAACACAAACAAAAACAAAAAAATGGTCGAAAATAGGCAGCAGCGGCGAAACGATATGGGTTGAAGCAAGCATGAAATAAACATTACTTCATTAAAAACAACAAATAAATTGTATAACAAAATTAAAAACATTTATGCATGAAAAAAACATATTTTCAGTAGGTTGGAATAGTAAGTAAGTCACTGCCTAGTATCGTTTCTTCTGTATATCATATAATCCCACGGTCAATTAGCACTAAGTGAATAAGCATTGATGTTACTGTGAGAAATGTGAAATACAGTAAGTCATGACCATAATTTTCCACTGTAGTTTATTCGACTCTTGGGGATTGCAACTTTCCAGTTTCTCGTCTTTGCACGACAAACGAGTGAACTAACGACGTAAAATGTGCAAAAACGATAAAAACTTAAAAGTAATCATTTTTTTCAGTTAAGCTTACCAATCGATATATAGTCTCCGGGTTTCACTTTCCCACAAAATCTTCCCTGGGATTTCCCATGATCAATGATCTGAAATTCAAAAATATATCGCTGGTTACTAGGTCAGGATTCAACCTTCATTATGCTCGCGGTACCGGCATTACGTCGAAGCGTGTAACGAGAGGTGGGGCCCATCATAAGCGGTGTAGCGCCTGAGCACTGGTGCAGCACAGCTCCGAAGAAACGTCGGCAGCGATGTCGAGCTGTTGGCGACACTGCGTCCGATTAGACCGAACCGGGAATCGAGCCCCAGACCTTCCGCAGCAATAGCGCTATCTTTAACCCCTATGCAAATCGGTCGGCTTATAGTAATATAAAACATAGACGATTGGTGGTACAGAATTTGAAGTTGGCAGCCTGTTGGCTTGTAGTAGAAGATTCATTTTTCCCAAAGCTTTTCATCTGACACTCTTAAGGGGAAATCGTCAGAATGAAGAATGAGTAAACCCAACTGACATATAAAGCGAAAGAAACAGTTGTGATTGGTTAGAAATAGAGAGCTCTGATTGGTTGGAAATAGCCAATAGAAATCTTCAGACGGAAGAGCCCTGATTGGCTAAATGTCCAAGGGAGGGAGAGAGTTAAGAAATAATATGAAACAATTTATTGGTGTCTATTACTCCAAACAATGCTGGTTTTCATGAAATACTTTGAAATGAAGGCTGTCAACGACATGATGGCCTATTAGCGTTACAAAGCGAATGTTACGAATTCTTGGTGATGGGTTTGATTCACGGTTGGAGCAGTTCACATTTTACATTTACATGCAGGGTGTATATTTACAAGAAAAAAACAACGTGTGGTCGATAGTATGTTTGCATGAAAAGAATTAACTTTTATACCATAGCGTTACGAAAAATATTGCCTAACTATAAATACTGCAGATGGTTTTTTTCACAAACTCCGTCGTTATCTTGTCGCCTACCTCTACGAATTGCTGCTGACATCGGCTTTCGTCCAATGCTCCGAGAGTGAGTTTTTGTATTGAAATTTGGATTTGTCTATTGAGTTTCAATCCGTCAGAACGGACAGATTGGATGCTAGAAAAGACTCACGTATTAAGCGTTTTTGGTGCATGATCTATTCTGTTATCATCCCTAATGTCCGGGTACATAAAAGCCTTATTGCTCCTGGACAAGCTTAGAAATTAAACCACTATCTTGTGACCAGCATAGCCTACTGTATCTATTGCCCATGTATGAGATTTTGATTTATACACTGAAGTAAAAATTCTACTGCATATTTTCATTGGAAATTTTAATAATGAAATTAGATCAGTTTGTAGCCAAAATCTATCATGCAGGTTGTCTCAAAAGTAAGTATACATTTCAATTTTGATTTGCTTTGCAGGTACTCATCATAGGGCATTTATTTTTTCAGAGAACATACTGTGGATAAGCAGTAACATTTAGGAATTGTTTAAATGCGTCAAAAGGTGACTGAAATGTCTCAAAATTATTGGTTCTCAAGGAGAGGTCTACAACCGTTAGCCTATGTCAATAAGTAAATTCAAGGAAATATTAGGGTGGTAATATGCTTTTGGTAGTTCGTAGAATGTTTGTAAACCATTGACAAATTTGAATAAGCCATTAAATTGTTATGAAAATTTTAAAGTGTGCATACGTTTGAGACACCCTGTATTTATTCATTAAAGATATAGTTAAAGAATCCCGTATTACGACACTTAGCACTTACATCCATGTGCATTGAAATTGACTTGGTTGTAGTCTCGGTAGATTGGTGTTGATCAGCCGCCATTGATCAGTAGCTTTTATAGCTTTTATGCAATGTCGCCCTGAAAAAATGTAAATTACTTTATTGCCTGTGCGGTTCTGACGTGAAATGCCGTGAAAAATTGCATCTAAAACCAGTAAAAAAATTTGGTGCTTTTTTGAAGGGAGAAAATCTTTTTTGAATTGAAGGGAGAAAAATCTTTTTTGAATTGAATTTTTTGAAGGGAGAAATGAAAGTTTCGCGAAGAGGAGTGGAAGGGCAGATCATTAAAAATGTTAGACCTGTAGGTTTTAACAATTTTAGAAAGTGGCATCATTTCATACCGACCGGTTGGCGTAGTGGTTAAAGACATCGCTATCAACGCGGGAGGTTTGGGGTTCGATTCCCTGGCTAGTCAAATCAGATACAGTGTGGCCAACGGCTCGCCTCCGCTGCAACGCTTCTGTGTTGGCCAGGCACTACGACGTGGAGATGGCCCCGTCACTCGTTTCACTCTTCGGCGTGATAGAGCGAGTATAATGAAGACATGATTTTTTATGCATCATTTCATAGTGAATGCCCCAAGGTTGTCAAACTGGGCCGACTACTGTGTAGTTACTGCTCCTTAGAAATCTTGTTTATTGGAGCAGTGGCAAGTTTAATCGGCTTTGATTAGGAAAAGCATGATTGAACAGAGAACCTCACATTAAACACAAAGATCTTACATCCAGGTGCAGGATGTTTTTTCTCTCCATTCTTGAGCTTCAATGGTGGTTTAATAAGAGGAGCGATGTTCACTGTAAAAGAAGATAATTTAATTCAACCACACTGTTTTTGCACACCTAATTATTTTAAAGTTATTTATTTTCCTGGCTTGTACGAGAAGACACAGCTCGTGTTTATTCATAAAACCTACCAATACAACAAGAAAACATATTATGCAAAATTTTGTATCTGAACACAAAACTGGTTCACAATGTTCTGCCGCGCTCTGTTTCGATTTTTTATTTCAAGCCACATCATTGCAACTTAAATTGATATATGAAGCAAGTACATGCATGGCGGAAGATGACCTAGCTGAGCAACGAACCTGCAAAACGAGATTCGCAGCCCAAGCACCAATTACTCGGCCAACTCCGACCTCTGCAAGATTTAATTATGCAGAGTAGCTTAGAGAAGATACGGTTACAGATCCAAAAATTGTATTGATCTTCTCCAAATAATTTTTTGCTTGTGGTGCTTACCACGAAGCCTGAAAATCTTCAACACAAATATTAAATTGACAGCTATGCAAGAATCGAACCTTATTCCACCAATGGGCACTATACTATTTGTGGTGATCAATTTCAAAGACAAACTAGAGGCGAGTGATGGTCGAGCTGGCCATTGCAGCTTCTGGTTATGCTAAAAAAAAACACTTCCTCATGTAGTGCCACTTCCTACCTCTTCCTCCACCGCCTGATCGTTTATGTCGTAACGAGACTCCCATTGTTAACGTCACAATGTAAGGAAGAATGAGATATATCCAAGCTTTCATATTTAAATCACTTCGAAATGATACAGAGTAAATGCTTCATTGCTTATCAAACAATTTCTTTATACAAAAGTCTATAACATTTGCTAATACAGTATTCTAGCTAAAAATAGAAATAGGAATTTTTTTCAAACTTACAGCTTATTTAGAAAATAGAAATTACTATTCACTTGCCAGCCGGCTACCTCAGTTGTTTAGCACACGCTATCAGTGTGGAACGACTGGGGTTCGATTCCCGAGCCGGTTAAATCTGCACAGTGTCACCAGCGACTCCCAACCGCTGCGTCGTTTCTCTAGGCGGAGACGGGTCCCGCCGCTTGTTACACACTTCGGCCTAATACCGCGAGTATAACCAAGATTTGATTTTTTTCGCGATCCCCCAAACATGAGTGGATCTGGAAAAGATAGGTAGTTGGCAATTCTGCTGCCGCCCATGTATTTTTATTCTGCCTTTACACTCTTTCATTTATTGGTAAAAAAATTTGTTGACCTGCTCGTTTATAATCTTAACATTTTTCTGAATTAAGCATCTCAACACATGACAAACATGTGCTCAAATCAATAAACAAATTAATTTAACAACAACGCAGTTTTGAAACTTGTTTTTCCACCGATGAGATTACGTCTAAAAAAAGCCACTCTTCCGTTTTACACATTACGCGCCGCAGTTTGCGTCAAATTTAGCCGCTGGCTTTAATTACATAATGCCTGTAGCTACGAGCGCTTTTTACAAAACACAAACCCGTTTACCAACTCTTGCAATGAGCGCTGGGTAAAAAGTTTTGAGCTGGATTCCCGGCTGCGTTACTTATCACGCTAAGGATTTCTTCAATTTTACAAATTGGAAAGTAAATATTGCAGTAGCACAATTGGCGATTGGTCCCACGATCTTTTATTCACATGCTGGAAAGTAAGAGATGATTTTCTCGTAAGTAGATTAATAAGAGATTTATCGTTTTCTTGACGTGGTTTAAAGATATTGCTATTGGCGAAGGAGGTTTGCAGTTCGATTACTTGGCAAGTTAAATCAAACACAGTATCGCTAGCGGCTTGCCACGCGGGCATTTTTCTGGAGCTGTGCTGTCCAGGTGCTAAGCCGCGGAGATGAGCCCCGCCATTTGTTACAGACTTCGGTGTAATACCGCGAGTATAATGAAAATTTGATTTCTTGATTTGATGTTTTTATGGTGCTTTACAGCAAATAAATCTGATAGCAACACCACGAATGCTTGATTTACTTCATCCGCTACGATGCAAGTTAAAATGTGAAGTGCATGTATCATAAAAGATGACCTACAGTAGAACATCAAACCCGCAAAACAGCTCCGGAGTCGATGCGCCAACCACTCAGCCAACTTTATTGTGCTTCTGCTTGATTCTAACCATTTCACTTTAATTCCTTACTATCTTCTCTTTATCGACCTCTAGCGGCTTAGCACCAGATTTTTCCAAATTCACAAGACGAACGGTGACCTTACCTAATTTTTACCGACAAGAGTCATCTTCCATGCACATGGAGTCGGCCGAGTGGTTGATGCATTAGGCTCCGAAGCTGGCTTTGCGGGTTCGATGCTCAACTAGGTCATCTCCATGATTCATGTACTTCACTACCACAAAAATCCAAAGCAGCAATTAAGTGGCTTGAAATAACCAAAAAAATGAGTCATCTTCCATGATGCAGCATGCATGTATTCTATTAACAGAAAAACCTAAGCTGCAATTATGTTGCTTAACATTTTGTTTTTCTGTTCATTGAAAGCAGAGCTGTAGTATCTCGAGACATGTCTCGGTCTCGAGACAGTTTCGAGACACGATTTTTCAAAGCCTCAGTCTCGTCTCGGTCACGAAGGTGTGATGTCTCGGTCTCGTTTCGAGACCTTGAAGTCTCGGAAAACGAGCGTGTCTCGAGGCTGTTTTTACGAGTTTGCTTCAAAATTAAATGAAGTAACTTAAGAAAATAACTTAAGAAAAACGGCAAAACTTAAGAAAAACTTAAGAAAAAAATTTGTTAATTCCGTTTTTCATAAACTGTTTAAAAAACACATATCGGTATGTAAATTTCGTTTGGTGATTAGTTGTATTTTAGTTGCTAGAAAGGAGCATTTAACCGGTTTTTTGACCGGTTGACCGGCCTGTCGAAGAATTTCAACGCGGCCGGTGCCTAACCGGTTTCTATCTCTGCCCCAGACCTCCAGCTCCGATAGCGGTGTCTTAATCACTGAGCTGACCCGCCGTTTTTTTTTTTTTTAGGTTTACGTCGAAAGTTCTCGAGACCCTAGAGAAAAAGGCCAAAAACCTCTAAGTTGAAAGCCTATTGTTCTACTAGATAGACATTCTTTTCATCTCAAGACAAAAAATGTCATCGGTAAACATAAATATCGCATTTTTCGTTCTCCGTCTTGTGGTACAATAACAGTTTTTTCAGCGGTTCTGCAAGACAGCTGTTATGGCTTGCCACATTCTGCCAGATGAAGAAATCGACGGAATGTCATAGGCTTTTATTTATGTTTAGAATGTTCACGACCTTTTAAGAACCCCTGATTTCAAAAGTCTCGAGTCTCGTCTCGGCTCGTTCATGTCTCGGTCTCGTCTCGACTTTTTGCTCCAAGTCTCGGTCTCCAGGTGCCAAAGTCTCGTCTCGGTCTCGGTCTTAAGATTTTGGCCGAGACTCCAGCTCTGATTGAAAGCAAAAACTAGCTTACAGCGAAGTTGATAATAGGCTGGTGTCAACACGAGTTTATTATTAACTGAACTACTAACATATATTTACAATACATTACAGTATATAAAATTTTACTGCAGAAACTTGTTATACCAATAGAAACAAAATTTGAGAGCATGATGATTTGAGCTGCTACTTTAATAAAGTTTTATATCTGAAACACCAAATGCAAACAATCAAGTATTATTTACAGAAAGATCTAGACGTAGACTATTGCTTGACCATCGTAGCATACCGTTGACTGTTTCGCTTGTCAATGATAGATTCCAAATTATGTTCAGTACACTAATTAGTTGTTCTCTTTCGGCGTTTATTAAAATTTAGTTTTGGTCAAAGTCAGTAATTTAAATAGTCATTGTCATGGATTCGACAGACAAGCTACTGCTACACAAACAAAGAAACGAACAAACACGTAAACACGAAATACGTTCACAATAACGAAAACTAAATTACAAAGTATATGACGATTCCGTATAACTTCAACAATGCAAAACATGCAACCACAAAAGCACCAGTACAAAATACAATTGTGCGATACCATGGTACACTATAGTGATACAACAACAAAAGGAGAATTGGGCACCGGTAATTGGGCATCTATGAACAGGTTTCTGGTGCTCTAATCGGCACACGACAAATTTTATTCGAGCCTTGCTCGTTTCAGATTACAGTTTATCGATCATGCTAACCCTGCAGTGACTGGCACAATAATCTCTTGTCGCAATGCTGGTTGTCGCAAGCTCGTATAAGTAACTTTTAGCAGGGCTGGTCTAGGGGGCATAGGGGCACTGAATTCGGCCAGCACCCTATGGGGGCCAGCAAATTGTCACACCTTTTGAATAATTTAAACCCTATTTTATTTCTGCTCTTTAAAATTTTATATAAAATGCCAACACGACTCTAGGTGCTCACGCAGAGGGTGGGTGACCTGATTTTTTTTTGGGGGGGGGGTATGGGTAACCTGATTTGGTATTTATTTATTGTTTTAGAGGCAGGCTTTTAATAGCTTTTTTATGTTTTTTAGAAGATGTTTTTCGACGAATTTATTTTTGGAAGACATAACAAAAGACATCATTATTAGAAAGCCGCTTTGGGCATCAGAAAAGTTTGGTATGCCCCCGTCTTTCAGGCTGCTAGTTTAAATGGTAAAGCTGACACTTCTTTGTCTCATTCCGGTTTGTGGAAGATTGTTTGAACTTCGTGGAAGAGCAGCCATTGATTGCGCTGGAAAGAGGTTCGATTCTTGGATGTTCTCGTTTCCAGCAATCGATAAATCCCCAACACTTCTTGCTGGTCGAAGTCGATTTGACGATGACTGAGAGTTTTCTGATTGCTGCTGTTTGTGCAGGTTTATGTCGTCCTGACTTTTGTGAACCTGCTTACTGGGCTGGGGAAGACGACCCTGGTGGTAATCGTCGTAAATTGGGGGTGGAACTTCAAGCTTAACGTCACGTTGAGATTCGTTGTAATTAGGGGGCATGATTGGGCGACCTCTAGTGAACGACTCGTGCCTACCCATCATCTGAGGATGCATGGGGTAAAAATTTCGTGGGTCGTGACATGAGGGCATGTAACCAGGATAGAATGGGGGTGGCATGTTATGTGGGCCGCCATAATGGGGTCCTTGGGAGCCCGTGTGGTACATTGGTTCTGATAAAGGTGCATATGTATCTTCGTTTCGTGCCCCTGCTTGTTTCATAGAAGGGCGATCTGGATGGCGATTGGTTGATCTCGCGGATGAATACGATGTCACAGATAAAGCGTCATCTTCATAAATCGGTTCTCTAAAAAAGCACAAAAGTGAGTGACCACAACAGTGAAGTTTAAAGTTTTAACAAGATTTTAAAGAATCTGAATCGTTTGTTTACGCTTGGAACTAAAAGGACGACTAATGTCAGCTTTAACAAACTAGTGGAATCAGTAAAAATACTTAACTCCGTGTCACTAGACTAAAACAGTCTTCCAGAACAGGAGGCTTCAGGTAAAGGAATCTTCAAAGCCGCTTCTATTAAGCCAGTCGAATCAAAAATTAATGAAATTTTCATTATTTCTCGTGGTTTTGTTCTCGTGGTATTACGTAGGCGTAAAGCGAGTGGCAGAACCCATCGTCGGCCGTCAACACAGTTCCGACGAAACGTCGCAGTAGTGACAAGCCGTAGGCGAATGAGCCTGACTCAACTGTCCCGAGAATCGAACCCCAGAATTCTCGTGCCGATAGCAGTGTCTTTAACCACTACTCCCATCAGCCGGTAGGCCAGCGGTGTAATAAAGCAATTTATCCATAATTGAAACAAAATTTGCAACCGCTTAATGTATTTCTACTAATCGACTCTCACCCATTGGGATAATTCCATCCTTGGAAGCGAGTGTTAGCATTTTCCTCAGGACGATTGCTTTCGTGTGGTTGAAACGCATTGCCTACGTCATTTTTCTTGACGTCATCAACCTGTGGTTCGCGACGAGGTTCTTCTCGGACTAAACCAGCCAGGACTTCATCTGAAGCAAATTTTTGTTTTAAATAAGCCCCGATCAAGAATCGAAATTGTGACGTCTGGTCCCGGAAATCCCCTACCAACTTGAACAACTTCATGTGAAACATATGCACCGTAGTGTACACAGAAGGGGGTCTTGTTTAGTATCCAACGCGCTGCAGTTAGTTTGGAAGTCCTCTACACTAACAACTCCATGGGCAATTAAATTACTTTTTTAAAAATAAGCCCCTTCAATTGCAGTTAAGATTATATGATAGTGAAGCACATGCATCGTAGAATATAAATGATCTTTCTGAGCATCGAATCCGTGAAGTCAGCTTCGGTACATTATGCGTCAACCCACCGGCCAACTTCACGTGGATTGAAAGTGATTGGTTGATGAATTTGTCATTTTTATTCTCCTGCCACGAGAAGGCGAAGGAGATGCTATACACAGGACCAATCCAAACTCTCTTAGGAGCTGCCTTTGTTTCCCAGTTTTCCAGTTGAGTTTTGCTTTTGACTTCTTTGACTTGCTGCTTGTTACATTCCACCAAGCAGAGACAATTGTCGTAAGACATCTTATTCTTGTGCGCAACAACGAGGCTAGGGTGGAAGTTGAACCATCAACCTTGCGATCATGGCCGTAGTAGAAACAACGCTCCGAACCATTTGGATTCGCTGCCGAATAATACTACACGTCTATGTCATGATACCAACCTTCAAACACTACACTTCTACGTCTTCCCCTCTCTAGCGACGGAGTTGTAGGACTTGATTCTGGAAGTTGAAAGCGACCATTCGAAAACGCTGGATTTTCATGAGCTTCGGGGGTGTCTTGTTTCTCATTGTCTGATTCTGCTTTGTTTTCTTCTTTTGATTTGTTTTCGTCGTCATCATTTTTGTTTTCACTTTTTTTGTCTTTTTTGTTCTTTTTGTGTCGTTTGTATTTCGCGTAGAGTTGTCTGCGTAATTAAAACAATTCTGGTCTTTATGGACAGATAAAAATATAAATGTCTCAAAGCAGATAAAAAATAGAAACCTAAAGGTATTGAAACATTTTCTGTACGTTTGTGTTTAGTTTAGGTCTTGTTTAGGTTAAGGTTTCGTTCATTTTATTTTACTCGCAACTGTTTGATTAGAAAATTATTGATTGTATTCATTTTTTAACAAGGAGTAGTATTAAAAAATGAAAAAAAAAAAAGAATCCTTCAAGGATCGGAATGACATTTTTTCGATATTTAAATAAGCACTGGCACATGTTTATTTAATCGACAAAAATACTTGAAGTTTGTTTCCGAATTACTACATATCAATCACTGCTGTTCAATTTTTCAGTTTTAACTTACTTTCGGAAGATGAAGGCCATTCCGGAAAGCACAACCAACAAACAAAATATTCCAATGAAAACATACAAAATAAGAGTGGTGTTAATGTTGCTTCCTTCATAAGTGTTCACTGAAAAGATAAAATAACAGTCAGAGATGGGCATGATCTTGATCTTCAAGAACAGATCGTGATCTTAAGTACTTCACGTATTTCAAGTGATCTTGATCTTCAAGATCAAGATCATGATCTTCAAGATCAAGATCACCGTCTTTTACAAACATTTCTACTAAAGGGCAAGGCCAGCAGGTTCTGAGCTATCATATCTTTACGCAGTTTCATATTATTAAGCAATAAATGGAATGGAATGGAAAAAAAGGAGTGTACTCCGCACATATTAGGCTACTGCCCTCTGATCTCCAAAATAAATTGTAAAATCATATCCTGTCCAAACTTAAAGCATGGTCTGTGGACAATGCAGAGAAAGCATCTTAATGACGCTAAGCTAGATTTTATGTTTGATTGATACAAGTTAGAGCTTGGAGCAAGTACCGGTAACAAACTGACACTGTTAATTTGAATAATAGTACAATAAAAAAATGTTGCACCTGCATCATTTTGTTTTGGTCAACTGCTCGGCCTAGTGGTTCGAGCGTTTGGATGCAGTTGGGAGACTGGGTTTGATACTCGGTCAAGTCATACCAAAGACTAAAAGAATGGTATTCACAGCTACCCAGCTTAGTGCTCAGCACCAGGGTTAGTGTGAAGAATGAAATAGAGACGATAAGTTGTGAGTCCTACTACAAATCAGCCACCGCGCTGCAAAACCGTAGCAGTTAAACAGCACTAAAAAGCAACCTAATATTTCATTTCAATATCATTATTATTTATTCATATAGTAATTACATTAGCTATTGTTTACTTGTAAACTAATCTCTACTTAGTACGCAGTATAATAAGTGATCTTGATCTTCAAGATCACGTTACTTTGGTGATCTGATTTTGATCTTCAAGATCACGATTTATGGTGATCTTGATCTTCAAGATCACCAAAAGTCGTGATCTTGCCCATCTCTGATAACAATAATACGAACTTTAATGTCATAACCTACTAGCAAAGATAAATCCGAAGGAAGAAGAGTTATTCTTCCGAATCCCTATAGCAGTCCTGCCTTTGCGATTGATTGATTTCAACTCGTTTTGGTATGACTTTTGAAACTCATGTTGTTATGAAGCATTAAAATTTTTCAGTCCTAATTGCACACATTTGTGTTTTGCATGGTCGGTTTGCAGTGAACGTTGTGGTTCTATTCAGTGATGAGATTCAAAATTTTGAGAGCAAGTCCACTTTTGCATCTAATTTACCAGTCATGTCATGGGTTTGGAGTGGACAAATCCAATCTCATAATCGGATCGGCTCTATATTTTGAAGAATTATTGATATAAAGGGCTGCAGTAACAGCTTTCTAGTTACCACCACAACATTTTAAGCTGTAAACTTGTCAGCAGCATTACGCTTTCTCAGCAACATTAGCACTGATTGAAACTCATTCGTAATAATGACCCAAATCGGTTTATTGTATAGACTACATACATTGTACTCGGGGAAGTGGTTGGTTGTCTGGTCCATATATGATCTGTCCGTGTCCAATGTAGTATGTCGTTGTGGTCAGTGTTGACGTCTCGCTGACTCGTTGTCTTCGTCTGGTTGAAGTTGGGCTAAAAACACCAAGGAGTTGAACTTAAAATTACGCGAAAGCTTGTATCTAGATAACTCTCATCACAAAGTCAATCAATAACAGCACATGCACACAGTTTACCTACTGGTAAGGTTCTAATAAAATTATCTGTGGCGTAACTAGGCCTTTTTTGTGGAACAAATGCCCAGGGTCTTTTTTCAGGTATTCAGGGGGGCCGCTGGAGCCGCATCTTTTTTTGCTCTTCACCTAACTTTGGGCGGAAAAGTGGGCATCTGCTGGCGTGATGACCTTTTTTTTTGCTCTTCACCTAATTTTGGAAGGACGTGGTGACCTTCAAAGAATCTGTCCTCCTTTTGCGAATTGAAAATATATCCGGCCCTGCTGGCATGGCTTTAAATTGCGCCCCCCCCCCTTCTTTCAAATCTCTGGGCACACCTTTGTTGGTGTTAGGAAATGTCCAGGGTCTCAGCTAATCCTAGTTACGCCCCTGAAAATTATCCCTGTTCAATGAAAAGCGGCTGGTCAGCGTAGAGGTTAAAGGCAAAGCTATCGTCGCGGGAGGCCATGGGTTTAAATTCTGAGTCGATCATTTCGGACTCCGTGGCGCCAACGGCTCGCCACCGTTGCAACGTTTCTTCGGAGCTGCGTTGCCCAGGCGCTAAGCCGCGGAGATGGGCCCCGCCACTCGTTACACGCTTCGTCGTAAAACCTCGAGTATAATGAAGATTTGATTTTTTTTAGTTAAGTGAAAATGATACGAGCAAGAAAATTTGAAACATTTGAAATTTTTCTATACGTTTTGATTTGAACGTGAAATCATTGTCAATCTTTTTCAATTGGTAAAGTGACCCAAGAAACTTCAGCACTTAGCCCTACCGTTTGGTGATCGGCCTTCTTGTTGGAGCTCTTCTTGTGGTAGTGGCAATTGTATCTTCCCCATGAAACATCGTACTGCGTTCTGTGAGTACATGTATCATCAGCAAAAAATTGCGTAATTATATAAGCGTAGTAAACTGCCCAGGTTTTCCACGTGAAAATCACAATATTCTTGACGGCACAATTACGTCGTTTCGGCTCATAACTCTTTTACTGTAAATTAGACGATATATTGACGTACACCACATGATCCAGAAATTGACAGCGAGACCGACTAGTTGTCGTAGTGCTTAAGGACATTGTTATTGGTGCGGGAGGTCTGGAGATCGATTCCCGGGCAGATCAAATTAAATACAGCGTCGCAAATGGCTCACCACCGCTACGACGTTTTTTTCGGAGCTGTGTTGTCCAAGCTCTTAGCTGCGCAAATGAGCCCCGCCACTCGTTAGCCGTTACACGCTTGACGTATTACCGCGAGCATAATCGAGATTTGATTATTTTGAAAGATGGACACAAACCGGATGCTTTGGAGATTGGCAACGTTTTTTTTTTCTTTTTTGGTATACCGGTATTTGTAAATCTGATTGTACAATTTACAATTTTTTTTTACAGTGTACCGGTATTCATAGGTCTAAACCATTATGCTTTTCTTGAGGCATTTGACGTAAATCTACACAAACGATTAAGCGCTTTTGTCGATATTGTTCTATCGATTACGGTAAATTTGTCTTTACTTGAATTAACTCACGTCGTAGCCCCGCTTGAACAGCCCGAGATACCACTCGAATGGCAGCTCTGAATCCTTTGTGTGGAGTAATCGTCGTATCTCCATGAATGTCTAAACGTAGCTTGCGACCTGCAATCAAAACAGAACCAAAGTAGGTTTAGATTATGATTCTCAACCTTTTATTGTTGGTAAACCCCTTCTAAAGACTCTCAACAAACGTGGCCCCTGCTCAGCAATAAAATTTTCTGTCGGTATTTCATTCCTAGAAGCTATCAGCCGTCCTCTGGTCTTAAATGGTTAATTTCAGTTAACAGGTTAATACATCTTGCGACTGTGCCCCCTGGTTAATGTCTCGTGGCTCCCTGGGGGGGCCAATGTCCCCGCTTGCAAACCCCAGGTTTAGATAACTTAAATGGCAATGCACCTGCTTTTACATGGCCCATTTTTAATTGAAGATTCGCATTGGGCACAAAAACAATAAAGGTACTTTCAAACCAGAGAATTGGACACAGTTCGGTTGGCAGTTCAGACTCAAAATCGTTAGATGAAAAAGTAGATCAAAATGGTTTTTAGTCTTAAACCAGTCGTTATCATCATGGATTTATAAATAATATCAAAGATGAGACGCTCTTACTATACACGGCCGAGATGATGGCACACACACACACACGAACACAGTAATTACTAGCGACAAACCGCAAAGAAACTTACTGCATTTTGTTAAACGCAGCAGCAGTTATAGCAGCTGGCAAACCACTTAATCTTTACCACTCACCTACAGACACATAATCTCCAGGAACTCGATCTCCACAAAAGCGGCCTTGAGATTTGAGGAGTTCCAGATCAATAATATCAATGAATTGATTGCCACATCTTCCACTGTTCCCACCAAACAAATCAAGAACATTGAACGATAACTGTACTCTAGAACCTCGAGCTCCTTCAAATCTGCGACGTAGATTATGAAGTTTTTATTTACAAACTAACAGTTTCAACAAAGTTAAGCAACAAGCAAACCGGCCGGTTGGCGTGGTGGATAACGACCACGTTATTGAACATAAGTTTAGGGTTCGATTCCCGGGCCGGTCAAATCTGACACAGTGTCGCCAACAGCTCGCCACCGCTGCGACAGTTCTTCGAAGCTGTGTTGTCCAGGTGCTATGCCGTGGAGCTGGACCCCGCTATTCGTAACACGCCTCGCCGTGATGCAGCAAGCACAATGAAAATTTGATTTTTATTTGATAATCAGCGGAAAGATCAGTCACGTAGCTAAAAGAACGTTAGGCTCAGAGTGATTCATTGCTCATGCAGGAGCAGACTGTCACTAAAATCAAAATGTCTAATAATAATAACTATTTAACCATACACAGACAACTGTTGTCAGATAATACTCACATCCATGTACATTGGAGTTGACCTGGGATCGGTTTGGGATAGTTTGGACTAGATATGATGGACCAACTCTCATCAATCTGAACGTTGTGTAGACAATGAGTCCCTGTAACACAAAAGTAACTAAATAATTTTAAGTGGAATCTTGCTCTGCTTGGCCCGCATGAGGTTCAGAAAGGGGCTAAATACTCAGTCGAGTCTCATTAAAGAGGTCAAAAGTGACATCTACAGTATATTGCTACCCAACGCTCAACTGCAGCTTTAAAGGCACTTTGGGAATGAAATAAAAGTGATAAAATGAAGATTGAATCAGTTCTAGAACTGCAAGACTACACCGACAGAAAGTGACAAAAGTAAAACTCCTGTTTCATGTAATTGAATAAGAGTTCAACCCAGTACGTCGCGATCATGGTCGTCGCAGAAACGAAGTTCCAAATCGCTATTCAATGATACCGATTTGAAACCACAGTGGGAAAATATTGGTGTGGGGGTTTATAAGATTTGATTTTGTAGTAGTAGTGGTAGTAGGCCTAATGTCTTTTATTTCTGCACCGTCAAAATAAATAGAACACAGCAATATAGGAGTTAAACCACAAACGGACACAGAAAAGGGAAGAAGCGATAAAACGATTAACGTTGTAACGTGCTAGCGAGAATGAAACTTGAAGATGAGGGAATTGTAGGCGTGGTCGCGTTAATTTAATAGGTAATCTTCTCACAGAATAATTTATTTCAGCTTCAATTTGAAAAAAAGCAAACATGCTCAAATTTCAATTTCTTGACGCTTTTAAAATCATTAATTTTCTCTGATACCTATTTTGTTTCACCATCAATCTATCAAGTGAAAGACACTATGGTCGCAATTCAATTGATGAGTTCGAATAGGTTAGTGTGCAATTACATTACTTACATGATGGATCTTGCAGCTCCACTTCGTTCGGTAATCTTTGCAATGGAGGTTGAATAAGATTGTCAAACTCAATGTTCCCTCCTCCTGGACTGATCCCACCGACTCCACTAAACCAACAATATTTTCAAGCATTAAAACTGTTTATCTTTTTGCATATTATAAACAAGTAAAACAGATACCAAACATCCAACACTGCGATCTACGTTATTATGGATGGACTTGAGTTCGATTCCTGGTCAGGTCAAACCAAAGACTCAAAAACTAGTATTCACAGCTTTCCTGCTTGAGGTTCAACCATAAAAAAATAGTGCTTGTGGGTATCAAGCCAGCAAATAGATTTGTTGTGCCGTTAGGAAATTCTTGTTAAAATTCCGCTTACTTTTGAATGCTACAGAAAAAACTTTTTTTATCACAATGCGAGCTCGTTAACGTGTTGCATTCTTGCAGTATAGAAAATAAAATAAGCAAGTGACCAACAACCAAACGACAAACTAATATAAACAAATTAGGTTACTTTTGTCTATTGTTTTGCTGTTTCTGCTTGGCTGCCTTTTGTCTTTGTTCAGCGGCTAATCTTTGACGTAAAGGAATCCATCTTCCTCCAACTAAAAAATATCCATTCAATCGAGAGACACAGTACGCACATTTTCCATTTTCTGCTTTTTACTATACATGACATAAACTACACAAGGTTACAAACCACTTTTAAAATTGGTAAAAACACTATCGAAAATTTGCTCACAATTATGACTCAATTATGAAGACAAAAATTACCTGGCTTTTTCGTTGGAGTCGGTCTTCTACTTGAACGTTGACAGTGTGCGTCAAAAACTCTGAAGATCAATAAAATTCCTACCCATATAAAGAAATATCGTACAAACATGTTACATCCCTGAAATATCCTATTCTACAATAATGGAAAACGAAGTTCCTAAAAATAACTTTTATCATTTCATATTGAACTTTTAACGTCTAGCTCTGCACAGCACGTACGCAACTCCTTTCCACCAAGCTTCAACGCATGAGCATTTTGTTGTATTCCCCTCCCCCATATATAACAAATCATGATGGCCTTCCGGGAAATTTTTCTGCCCGCGCCCACGTACTGGATTTTGGAGACAAGAGCTACCGGTTCGATACTTCAATCGGTTACAACATTCTCTTCGTTTTAAAAAGATTTGACGCTGGTTTTCTCAATAATTGGATCTTTGCATACCTGTTGTAAGACCTCAATTTGACTATAGACAAAACAAAAAGAAACTAGAATAAAAATGTTTTTCTTTTTGCGCCTCACTCAAAATAAACTCACTTACTTGCTCAATGCAGTTAAACTCTATTTTTCTGCAGATTTTTGTTTGTTTTTACTGCATTTAAATAAACCGAGTAATGAATATTTTGTGCCACCATAATCACCAGCTATCTATTATGCTGTCCACATGTCCAGTTTTGGTAGGCTTAGGGCCCACGGTCCTTGGTTCTAGCTTCTCCATCATAATCAATTTTCTGATGTCATAATCACTTTTTTTCAGGAAATTGATTATGATGCAGGAGCTAGAACCAAGAATCAAGGGCCTGAAGCTACGGAAATTGGGTTTGTGGACTGAGCAGGTTAAATATGGCGTTAAATCATTGCGAACATCAAAAATAATGACTCTTCAACACTTTTTTGATCGATTAATCCTCGCGTTGATAGTTCTGTAAGAACAAAAAAGTTGAAACAAGCGTGACGCAGAAAACACGAAAACTCGTCAAGCGGGTTTATGACGTCATTCGCTTCATGGTAAACGCTGTACTTACGTATCAATTTATTGCTTAAACGTCGCGCGCACGACGAGCACTCATTCATCATCACGGGTTCGAGCCCAAAGGACATTTTTGGCTAGAACTTCTGCAAGAGTTTGTGATTTATTCAAGAGTGAGTGATGTCATTGCTTTTAGTAAGCAAAATGCGGTGCTGCCATCTGAATAATTTTTAAACGCTCTTACAATTCTCTCTTTTCTACGTGTTTTACACCATGGTTTAACATTGTCAAATGAAATTATGAAAAAACTTGCTTCGAAGAAATTTTCAACTATGATTTTAAAACTAAAGCTGTGATGAAAAAAAAAATAGATGGCCGACTCCGAGTGGATAAACCGTCTGCCTCTGGAACGCTAAACTCAAGTGTGGTTAGATTCGCACTTGGGCAGTGTGGTTTGATTCAATTGAGCATTCTAAAGTACAAAATTCACCAGACAACTAAGTTTTCGGGATTAATAACAGCGTGTTAAACTTTTGCTCTCGTGCGTATTCGTGTAAAAAGGCTGGAAGAAATGAAGGCACGGCATGATTCCGCCTCGCAGGTGCGTTTACCGATAGGCGACCAGCGACGTGCGACAAAAATTATAACGTAAATTGCCTATATGTAGAAGATTTAAGCGTGATCGCTGAACAGTAAAATAAAACAAACAAGGTGCGATAAAACTTGTCGCGTTGTCGCCTGTCGCGTATCGGTAAACGCACCTTATCTTTCAAAACAGATTTAAAAAGCGCCGAAAACATCTTTTAAATTTAGGTAGTCTTGAAAAAGACTGTTTAAGAACCAAACATTAATCTATAAGGATGCTGTGCCCATCACTCATCAAAGTATGGTCGTATACCAATACGTGTGCCGCTGTGATTGCCGGTACGTGGGTCGCACATTCCTACGACTGCAAGATAGAATCAATCAACACATTCCAAAATCAATTAGAAACAAAAAAAATCCAACCAAAGTTCTTCCCAAACGTAACTGCAAAATTACTACTCCACTCAATCAACGAGACTGTGATTCAGCTATTGGTCTGCACTTAATCCAACATCCTGATTGCGCCTCTCATTATCATATTGACCAGTTTTCGGTTTTAGCCAAAGCGAGAACAATTTTCCACTTGGGGGCGCTGGAGGCAACTTTCATCAAAACGCTGAAACCTATTCTGTGCCGTCAAAAGGAATTTTTCTACTCACTGCAAATTCTCCGATAGTTGAGTTAGATTCTAAAATTCATCCGTATTCGACCAATCACAATCCGTCTGTCTTTTAACAACCAATCATAGCCCTTTTTCCTTTTTGTTGCAGATTTTTCGATGAAGCTGATGATAATATATAGACCACTTTTTTCCTTCTCAATTAACTCTCGCGTTGAACCCTGAAGAAAGCGAGACGAAAATGTTTGGTTCTTAAACAGTCTTTTTCAAGACTACCTAAATTTAAAAGATGTTTTCGGCGCTTTTTAAATCTGTTTTGAAATTCTGTACCACCAAAAAGCTTACCTTATCTTTCACAAAAAGTTTGTGGAACTCCTGCGAACGGTGAAATTCAGCACCACGGTAGTTCTTAGATTTAAGAATTTTGAAACTTAATTAAATTTTAGTGAAACTCTGTAGTGTAAACTGTTGAGCACGATCAAAATAGCGCAAAAGTGTAATGTTTCCATTTTTCTCGTGCACAAGAAATCAGCCTGAGATGATCTAGGCTTGGCTGGCGCACGGTTGAAAAATGAAATTGCCAAAGCAAAAAAATTTTAGAGCGTGACCAGCGAGTAAAATTTCACTTCATCGAAACTTCCTTATTTGCATCAAACAGTTTTCTCACGTATTTGCGCTTCAACGTGGAAGTTGCCGACTTCCTTTAATATTCAGTTAACCATAGTTTTGCCAATGCATGTTAATTTAGGATTTTTCGACGCAGCAATACTTGCACTTAGTTTTTACTGATTGCCGGTTTGCAATATTTGACGCGATCAACCAGTCCTCGTTACTCTTTTTTTTATAGATGATAAACTGTACTTTTGATACGTTTACGTAGGTATAGCGATAATATTAATATGCTACAACAATTGCCAAAAAGGGAAGTGGTACGCCGGTGCTCTCTCCTACTACGCCACTGCCTGGGACCCTCAGAAGTTCTCAGTGACAATTTAGGAAGCCCCCAACGTTTAGTTACACTTTCTTTGCAAGTTGCGCAGACAGAATAGGAATTCCTGCAGGATTAGGTGAAGAACCAGTTGTCTAAAATACCTAGGACAAAAATCAAAAATCAGCATGAAATCTTCATTGTACGCGCGGCGTTACGCTGAGGGCGAGGTGCATCTACGCTGCTTAGCATCCGGGCAACATAGCTCCGATGAAACGTCGCAGCGGTGGCGAGCCTTTGGCGACACTGCGCCGATTTGACCGACCTTGGAATGAAAGTCCAGACTTCGTCAGCGATTGCGTGAGCTTAAACTGTTTGTTGTTGCGTTATTTTGTTCTAGGAAGGAATCACAGGTTGTGAAACGCGTCGTTCCTGGACATCAAAGTTCACGACTGCACAGAGAGAAATGCACTTGGTGCACGTTATTGTGTTCATTGTTCTCGATGCATATCGATTGGCAGCATTAACTGGATGTGTCCCTACAAGGAAATGTGGCTGCAAAAAATAAAGTTTCGTTCCTATAATTAATTTCTGCATTACCGGTATATAAACCGCGCCAGAAAGAATTCTTTAACCATTTTTGAATCAACCCAAGGGCGCAGCTGTACTTGTTATGAATTTATGAGATGCAAACGAAGACAAGCCATCAGAAAGCTTCTCAATTTTGCAAAAGTTTTGCTATAGCAATTTGTCGTTTTGCGTACTACGAGGTTATAATGTAGCAGTTTTTTTTTTTTTTCGAAGATAATTGTAACGTGCAAAAAGAAATTATTAGTGAGACTCAATGTGGATCTGTATGGACCTATAATATAAAAAGTAATTTTTTTTAAATATTTTTCCGGATTGTAGCGACCCCAAGGGGGTCTCTAGAACGTCTTAATAAAACCCTGCGCTACACTGTAATTAAAATTACGATGCCAATCTCTTATCCATTGGTAATACAGGAAAAGAAAAGCTAAAATCAGTGCTGCTAATACGTGCTTTTCCCGGAGAAAAATTCGCTTTAGGTGCTTCACAGTGTCAGCATTTGCGTCGCTAGAATTAGGACGTGCACGTGAATCCAAATTAAAACTACAAGCTAGCAAAATGATTTTGAGCATCAGTCCTACACACGATTTCTGAACACTTTCCGTGCCAATAACCTGTAAAAATCTGTAGCCTAATCTAGTCTGTTTAAATTAAAAATAGTAAAGAAACTAGGCTTATTGTTTTTTCATTTATTGTAATCAAACTGTTTGTTTTTGATAGCTACTTTTTAGCTAACTCCGGAATAACTGCACAAAGTAGTCAAAAAATGAAGATTTTAGGTCTTATCATCCTGTTCTTGTTTCTTCTACAAGATGACTGTGGTGCTCAAGGTGAGATGCGTATTATGTCAAGCAAAAAGTTACTGCTTTCAACCTCAAATTAAATTGCAAAGTCTGCTGCTGTGTATATGTGAAGGTTTATGCTTTTTTGTTTATTGATATTTGTAAAAAGAATGTTCAGGGAGGAAAACACGCACTAAAGTTCTTTAGGATTTTTCAATACCAGACGCTGGAAAACTACCAACCTGTAGTGGTAAAATTAGGTGCATGGAAACACAAACTTTGGTACCAGTAGGCTACTTGTTTTGTAGTTCGTAGGTACAGGCCTACTACAAACAAAAAATACTTGATAGTCTAAAAATTGAATTTAAAGATTTCTAATGTGATCTTTCCCGACATAATCTATGGTCTATGGTCAAAACATAGTTTGTTAGAAGCAGTGACGTACGCACGGGGGGTAAGGGGTTCGGGGTCAAACCCCCCCACATTGACGATTGGAAAAGAAATGAAAACCTTTCTTTTTGTAACGATCCGCCTCTTTTCATGCAAAGATTGCCGAAATTACCAACATAGTTTTCCGTGCTATCCAACTTACCATAATCTTGAAAAACTTTCATTGTGATGCAATAATACCGATAGTCAAATTTTTGTGGTGCGGTGCGCTTGACGATTGCAGAAAAAGTAAAACCTTTCTTTTTTGTAACAAAACGGCTTTTCTTCGTGCGGAGGTTGCCGATATTGCTGTCATGTTGTTTCTGTTCTTTCCAACTTGCCAGTTCAATTTCGAGAAACTTTTATTACGATGCGATGCAACAATACTGGTATTGCAACTTTTCTGATGTGTTTCGCTTGAACTGCGTTTTTGTCATAAATGCTGCGCAGTAAAGAAATTGGTAAGCAGTAGTTTCCTTAAATACGGTGTATCTGCATTCTGCAGTATCTATGGCCGCGCACAAAATTGTTTTTAAAAAGACAAATTAAATCTTCACTGTACTCGTTTCATTACTCGCTGAAATATTGAAGCGTGGTAGCGAGGGGCTGGGCCCGATCCCGCGGCTTAGCGCCTAGGCAACGCAGTTCCGAAGATACGTAGCAGCGGTGGTGTGCCGTTGGCTGCGCTGTGTCCAATTTGACCGGCTTGGGAATTCAACTTCTGACCTTCCGCATCGATAGCGACATCTTAACACAGCGCTATAACCGGCCGGAAATCGAAATTGACTCTGCCCCAAGTGCTAAAAATAGAATAAAAATACTGTCAAGGAAGATTGGACGAACGAAAGATTTAAAGAAGCCTCGGGGCGGAACAGGAGGGGGGCAAAATTGCTTTTACGCACCGTAACTGTCTCCGGAGCTGGAGTGCTCCGTTTCCCAGACACCCCGATCACCGGTATGTACTTGAGAGTACGTGGTGATATCGACGCTATGATTTGGGTGAAAAATGCTTCGATAATATCGACGCTGTTTTTGACCATCGCATGATCAGAGATTCCTCTCGCGCGTAGTTTATTGTAGTTTAAAATTTTTTCGGTAGGGAGGGCTTAGTGCATATCAAGTGTTTATATCAAGGTTTATATGCGTTGTTTATATCAGTGCTCCGCAACCTTTTCTTACTCACGGCACACTAAAACCATGTCCAAATTTTTGCGGCACACCTCAGCAAAAAAGCGCAGAAAATTTACACATCAAATCACTCTAACTACAGTTCAATGGGATCAGCAGTTCAATGGGATGCTTGGGGTTGTCGTAACGAGCTCAATCGCTGCATGTTGGGCTCTGTATTTGAAATGGCAACTCGAAGTTCCCGATCAATTTCTTTCAAGCATGATCGTTTGTCATTTTTGATCAACACCAACGTCGAAAAACTTTGTTCACACAAATGTGTGGTGCAGAACTGGAGAAGAATTTCGAGAGTTTTTTCCGAAATTTGCCTATATTCTTTTCCAACAGCTATCCAAAATTCATCCAGAGTAATATCACGGAATTTCAATCGCAGTGTTCTGTCATTTCGCAGTTCAAGAAAGTTTTCTTTAATAGGCAATGATAATTTTTGCGTTGAAATTTCAGCATCAACAGAAAAAGGATTTCGGATCCAATCATATTGTTACGAGTTAATTGCAAAAAAATAATGGTCATACTTTTGATGTAACAAAGCCAAATGCTTTGTTACATCAAATCCGTAAGAAAATTGTAGCAGTGGGCAACTGGGCGTTGGCAGTCGCAGGACTTGACGCAAACGAGATCGCATTGGTCGTGGCGTATCACAACGAGCTCAGTGTGCAGCCGCCTTAACGTTGTTCAAGGTTGCTCGCACTTCAAAATTAAGCTAAGTTAGTTGTAATATCAGCTTCCAGCTTGCGTGAGAAGAAAAATCAAACAAAAGCGGTTTCCTGAGGTTAGTCAAAGGTTAGCACAACGGGATCGACTCGTCGAGTGAAAGCTGGAATTTTTTATGTTTATATTTCCAAGACTACGTGAATAATTCGTAATTGGCAATAAAACGCTCCTTATCATCAAGAATGCGGGAAAATCTAGATACATTTAAGAAAAAGGTTCGGTTGCTAACAACAATAATCTGTTGTACAACGTGCGGGTCTCTTGGTAGTTATGCAATACGAGAAAAATGTGGAGATTAATTAAAGTGATGATAATCCTTACGCTACTAAGCGAAACTTCAAAAAGATCGTTTGAGATAGATCGGTGCAATTCTGAAATAAATCGGGAACCCATATACACTCTTTTCATTTTTTTTTTTCAGTTTAGTTGTTCAAAATATAATTATTCCGCGGCACACCTAGGATCGCCTCGCGGCACACCGGTTGCGGAGCAATGGTTTATATCAATGTTGATTCTTGAAAAAAAATTTTGGAGGGAAGCAATTGCCTGTTTTACCCCCTTGGCTACACCCTGTTTGTGACGTTGCGAAAGCCAACCTATCCTTTAGTCAGTTATTCTTCCTATGGCCTAAAAATGAGGTCAACTAAAATTTCTTCGGTAAATTTTTAACCACGGCTTGACAACTTGAGTTTCTGTGAAAACTTTTCTTTCCTTAAACGATTTTTGGAGGGAAAAAATCAAGCAAAAGTATATATGAAATGTCTTGGTTGTTTCCTTCATTATGGCATTATATACCTTAATCATGGTTAACTGCAATTGCGCAATAATTTAAACTAGAAACAAATCAATCCGATTCACTTTAATACCTCTGAACTGCTGTAACTTTAGTATCTTTACGTCATCACGATGTGACGTCACTGAAACCCCCACCATTGAAAAATCCTGCGTACGCCACTGGTTAGAAGACTGAGCTTACCCGGCAGCATACTTGTGTATTGTACCCAACACCAGCAAAACCGCACATTCCTATTCTATGTGCTTGTCTTCACGAACCTGATTGTTAATCACATGTCACAAGCGAAGCCGCGACGAGAATCGAACCTAAAATTAGTGCGGCGCTTCCCTACTTTGCTGCGATCTAAGTCACCGAGCTTTAAAAGGTCGTAGCAATTTCGGCGTTTATAAACTAAAGCTTTGTCAGAAAAAAGCAAGGTTCTGCTGGTGTTGGAAACATTACTTAAAAATGCCACCCGGCAATCATAAAGCTGTCACCTTCTGTTAAATTTACCACAGAGATGGAATCTCATTCATCGACGCTCTTATCAAGCGAGACAGCACAGTGTATTCGATACGAAGAAGATGGAAGTGAAACATCTACTCCGTATGACGTGTGCTTATCTTTTTGCTGTGGTGAGTATCTTTCATGGTGGATTGTTGTTGCTTTGTTCATATTTGCATTTGGTTTGCCAGATGCTGCAACATGAAGAATATTTTTAGGTGGAAACGTCGTGCTCAACTCCACCAATCAAGAATGCTGCGGCTCGATAGCATATGGATCTACCTATGACCCAAGGTAAATTGACCTGGGGCATCACTAGCGAAGGGAAGTGGTTTTCTCCTTTGGTTAGGGGCATATCCAGCAAAAATGGGGGAGGCAAATTTAAAAGGCCAGAGAATACGGTATTTTTTAAGAATGGTTTAAGCGTACTTCGAAATGGCTTCATCAAAAACAGCTCAGATGGCCATGTGGTAAAAGAGCCTCCGCCTCCGGGGCTGTAGACTCCAGTTTGATTCCGAGTCAATTCCAACTAATTAAACCAATGACTTTAAAATTGGTATTCACAGCTTCCTGCTTGATGCTCAGCATTAAAGGGGCAGTGTGGAGTACAAGCCGGCAAGTTTGCTTGTGGTGCCGTTGGAAAAGGCACTTAGCGGGATTCCCCCATCTTGTTGTGATGAACAGGTGGTCGGCAACTCCTAAGCGAGTTCGTTATAGTGTTTTGATCGCTTTCTCGTGATAAAAAAATAAATATGCAGACAAAAATACAAAAAATGGTGCACCCCAAGAAACATTGGTTTCACTGAAACTGGTGCCACTAATTATGCTATCAACATTGCCCAAATGACTCGAATTCCAAGTAATGCACTCAAACTGACTGACTTTATTTGGCTTCAATTCGTTTGCTGCATTAAGCAGCTGGCCTGCCGCAGTACCTAGTCATTTGATTGATGAAGAGATTTTGCAGTCACCGCATTTCGGTGCCAACTTTGCTTTCACATTCATCGTTTGAGCAAGTTTTGGGTTTAAACTTAATGGTTTTTGGTGGAAGGCCAATTACGGCAATTAGAGCATTTACGAGCTATGCGAAGACAAAGGTTAGCCGTGAAGACGATGAACTTTCATGTTGATGACATAAAACTAGACTTACGGTGTGCATTTCTTTCCCATTTAAGCCGCATGCGTGGCCACTCGAAACGAATTATCGCGAATTACATTTGTTTCGTGTTACCAGCGGCGTAGCGAGAAGTATGTTAAAGGGGAGGCATCAACAGCAAAAGCCGTCAAAAGAGACTGGTATATTTCAGTGACTTAACAATATTATTTTGATCTTTTTTACTAAAAGACAAAGTCAAAAGGTCATACCCCCCTCTAAATACGCTCGAGCGTGTAACCTCCTACTCAGCGTAAAATAGCTTTCACGAGGCGCCGTTTTGTGACAAACTTGATGCCCATGCTATAACTTATATTTTTATTATTAGGTTTGAACACTGCTGTCGTTGGTGGACAGGACATGGGGCAGGGATAGAGCGCCAGTATCCTAACGAGAGAATAAGCTGCTGCGGCATATCTCGCATCCACAGAGGATTGCAAGCTTGCTGCCATTCTAGCCCACATGTACCGAAAGTATATGAAAGAGGTCGTGATCTCTGCTGCGATTCAAATGGGGTATGCACGAATATCTAGTTACACCGGCCAATTGGCGTAGTTGTTCAAGACTTCGCCATATGTGCGGGAAGTCCGGGGTTCAAACCCAGGTCGGTCAAAACGGACACAGTGTCGCCGACGGCTCGCCACCGCAGCGATGTTTCTTCGGAGCTGTGTTACCCCGGCGCTGAGCCGCGATGATGGGCCAGCCCAGGGCCGGATTTTGACAATAAGAAGCCCTACGCTATTTCTATTTTTTTCACCAAAAATTGGGGAAGATCAAAAAAAAGGTCCTCATGTCCGCAGATATCGTGTTTTCACTGAAAATATCGGTGACGACCAAAAAAAGGTCTTCATTCTCGTGATGAGGCCCCTCATTTTCTCCGAGGCCCTAGGCTTCAGCCTGCTTAGCCTATTGGTAAATCCGGCTCTGGTCCCTTACTCGCTACACGCTCGGCGAAATACCGCGAGTATAATGAAGATTTGATTTTGGTTTCCAATATTCTTCTCGACCAGTAGCTTCGACTTGGCTGTGTAGATGAAAGAAATTGCAGGTTGCTCCCACATTTTTTTCGGTAGCGTTTATGTTTCTACTGCGTTATTTTTGCTTACTTCGTTATTCATGACGCCAAACTGACATGAAAACAAAAGTAAAAGCTGATCTCTCTATGAGAGAAAAAGAATAAAATAATAAGATGAGCTTCCACCTCTGTGCGTCCATTTCTCAAAAATTTTTTCGTTATCGATTTTTTTTAATGTCTGTTAATCTTTATAAGATTCGACTTCCCGCTGGAGTGCCTCAAAAACACGCGAAATGTTGCGGGAGCGATCAAACTTACGATGTACGAGTTGATTCGTGTCCGTGCAATGATGGTCAACTTCTCTACAACGTAACAGCATCTCAAGCTGCTTGCTGCACCAGCCCAGAAAGAAAAACAACTCCTTATGCACCTGAAACTCAAATATGTTGCAATGGAAAGGTAGGCTTTTTCAAATGTCAATTGCCTCATTGCTGCAACAAGTTTCCGTCTAAATTTACCCAGAAAACAATCTTTATTCAACTATAACCAAAGTCTCGTCAGCCTTGCTACGCACAGCCAATCCAGGCTAAACTCATTGCAGACTGTAAAGACTGTTTTTTTTTTTGCATTGCTTTACCTGTACATCTCGACTTCATCTCTTTTCTAGGTTGTGCCCTATATATAGTGCACAACCTAGAAAAGAGATGTGCCCTATATATAGGGCACAACCTAGAAAAGAGATGAAGTCGAGATGTACAGGTAAAGCAATGCAAAAAAAAAAACAGTCTTTAGAGTCTGGAATGAGTTTAGCCTGGATTGGCTGTGCGTAGCAAGGCTGACGAGACTTTGGTTATAGTCGAAACATTAATTTGTCCCTTGCAAATCTTTATTCAGTTTTTTTGAATAGCTGGCATAGTGGTAACGACATCACTTGAAACGCAAAAGGTATGGGTTCGATTCCAGAGGAGGATAAATTAATCACAGCGTCTTCAATGACTCGTCACCGCGACTTTTCTTCGGAACTGGGTTGTCCAGGCACTCGTGCCCTACCACTATGTGCCCTACCAGAGATGTGCCCTACCACTCGTAGCACGCTTCCACGTAATACCGTAATGATAATGAAAATGGAATACATGATTTGGAAAACGTCACAAGTCAAAAAAACAAGTTTTGAGAAAATCAAAAAAAAACTTTCTGTATTTTTTGTGATGATTGCATAGAGTATTCAAGTTTATTAGAAATACTTACTAACCTAGAGGTTCCAAAGCAATGAAACCCATTGCACTATTATGTTTAGTTCACACGCAAAAAGTGTTTAAAATTTGAAAACTTGGGTCGTTTTTAGTACATAGTTTGAAAACGAAAAAAATAGTAACAGCGCCATCGCCTAGTGGTTAAGAGCGTTCGCCTTGGAAGCTGGTAGACTGGGTTCTATTCTGAATCGGGTCAAACCAAAGACTTTAAAACTGGTATCTGCTGTTACACTTGCTAAACGCTCAGCGATTAAGCGTAGCGCGGAGGATGAATTGAACAGAGAATAAAAATACGTGAGTTAATTCTTGACAAAATTTAGACCTGGCTCTAAAGGACCTGAGTAGTTATAAAGTACCATAAAACCACACAACATTTCACACTTGCGGTGACAGAATTTCACTTGAGGTATCAACAAAAAGTGGTTGATTGGAAGCTTGACATATTTGACTAAGTGTTGGTGGAAACAATCAGAGAGTTCACAATACTATTACCACTCTGCTTCTTGTTTGAAAAGTACTGTCTATTGCAATAAAAAAAGACTCACCAAAATAATAGGGTGTTTCGCTTTTACAAGTTTTTTTCGAAAACTCTTAGTTTGTACGATTTACAGGGTACAAATCGGCACAGAAACCAATTGCAAAAATTTATTTGGAAAAATTATGAAATATTTTTTTTTGGAGGGAGGGTGGAGAGGTAAATGACGTAACTCGAGAAGTGCACATGCTACAAGGCTGAATTTGGTGTCAAACGACTCGGCAAACATGATTTCCTATCTGTCTGCAATACATTTTGATGCTCTATCTCAATCAGAAAACAACTTATTCAAAAAAAATTAAAATTAAGAAACCATAATTTATTATGGTATATGAAATCAAAAAGAGGCCCAAGTGCTGTGCTTGGTTCCTTTCATTTCACAATAATGTTCTTAACGTTAATTTTTATATTTGTTTAAGGAACTTGGTTTTGCTTTTTGCACACATTAGAGCCAATGTCGCTATAGGAACGTAATGATGCAATAAAAGTGAAATGACAAAATGGTGACTTTTCGTAATCGTGTATTCAATTATTTTTTTGCTGATATTGCTCCAAATTTTTCAGCGTTGTTTGTCTTTGTGATACATTTTAACTAGCGAGTATCATTTTGGTGATTTGCTTCTGTGTTGCTGGTAGTTGAAGTTGAAAAACAATGCTAGTGCTAGACACCAATGGACAGTGGTGTAAAAAGTAGTCCAGAAATCTAGTTAAGTAAAAGTATTGTTACTGATGGCGGAAACTACTTGAAGTAGAGAAGGAAGTAGGGGATGTAAAAAGTAACCAAGTAAAAATAAAAAGTGCCAGCAATTTGAAGCTACTTAAGTAAAAAGTAACGTTGGCAAAACCAAGGTAATAAAGCTGAGCTTTGAGTTTGACTAAAAATAATTTGCTCACTTCCAAACTTGACATGTATTTTGCCGATGCTTAAGTATATTTAGGATAATTAGCACATTAAAAAAGTGAAGTGTGTCATAAAATCTGAAAAATGCAACCTCGTTGTCCACGCCAAACAGCAAAAGACCACTTAATATCACGACATTGTAAAGCTTAAAAACAATACACCTAATACTAATGTTGCCAATTTTATTATCAAGCGTGATTGTTTATCATTTTGCGTGATACATTGCTTAATATTAACTACTTATTATTTTTAAAGCCACTTAAGTAGCGTTACTTTCTGATTGAATTAAGAAAGTAAAAGTAGAAGTAGTCGAAATTTAAATCACTTAAGTAAGTAGTAGTACTTAAGTGATTTAAATTTAAGTAGTCTACTTAAGTAAAACTACTTCGTTACTTTACAGCACTGCCAATGGAGACCTAATTAAACACAATTATCTATTCAGCAATAACTTGCTTTTTTTGTTAGCTATTTTCTATTACAGGTCGGCACGAAAGGAATTAATTTTTGCTGTGGTGACTTTGGATTGGGTACAATTGGAGACAATGTTTGTTGCTCTGGAAACTTACTTCCAATCACACCAAGAGATGTTCGCAAAACGGAATGCTGCAATGGGACCTCGTTTGATCCCAGTAAGGAACTATGCTGTGACGTAAGTTTAATTTTTATTTGTTTCTTTGTTAAAACTTTGCATCAGATTTTCCAGGGATGATACTATGATGTCTCTTACGACTACAAAACCGAAAGAGTGATAGCCAGTTCAGCAAAATTACTTTCAGACGCAATGATTTCCGAATTTCATTAACTCTTGATAGATGCAATATGTTCTTTATTTTGAGCCACAATTCCAAGAGTATTACCAAAAAGCTATATATAAGTCTTAGCTACAAAACATTCCGCTAGATGAGAAACAAAATATAGTTGTGATTGGTTTGCTAATAGTTTCATACTTTTTACACTTTGTGCAGCCTTCTTGTTCTTTCATGACAGTGGAAGCTTGCTTTCATGCAGTAGTTATACCGTAGATACAATACATTTTACACCGTTCACAATATCTAATTCTGCGTCATAATTAAAGTTTTGATGTCAATGTCATAATCACTTTTTTAACTATGACATCGGAAATTTGATTATGATGCTGAATACCCGTGGTCTTTTGTCGTACTTTAATTGGACATGTGGACTGGGTAATGGTTGCTTCGATGCTTCAGGAAAGGCAAAACGGCAAAACAAACATTTGTCCATTCTTCCACTTCTTTCCCTTCAAAAATCTAATGTGCCCGCCCCCTAATTGGAAAGTCTTGAAATTTCTTGATGCTTATATTTGATGCAGAATCAAATTCTTAATATCACTGATGGTGCAGACCAGTGCTGTGATGGTGAAGCCTATAACCCTACCCCATCAATTTGTTGCGATGGAAACTTGCTGAACAGAGCAACAACCGGTGATACTTGCTGTGGGGGAGATGCATTCTTTGAAAGAAAAGGTAAGACTATTGTTTTTAGTTTAGCACCATTTTTATCTTTCTATCACAAAAATGAGATAGAAGGGCCATAACGAATTAACATCCACCAGCAGCTGCTTACCATTCATAGGTGGAGAAATCTTATCAAGTGTCTTTCCCAAAACAACAAACATTAAACTTGCTGGCTTTGTTCTCTTTAATGCTAGACATCAAACAGGCACGCTTTGAACATACATTTTTAAGTCATTGGTTGGACCAGACTCGTAATCGAACCCGAGTCTACTGCTTTTGAGGCAGACGCTCGTAGCCATCTGATCAGTTACGAAGAATCGTACTAACTGTTTATTACCACAAGCTAATTTTGTTGCGTCACACTGCTGTTTGTCAGAACGATCTCTCCATTTGCATCACATCAGAGCGGTTTTGGACCGCGAATCTTATTTATGATAACTTAATGTATCTGTATTTAGTTGCATAATTATCCTGCTGTCATAAGAAAGCGATCAAAGCGCTATAACGAGCTCGCTTAGGAGTTGTCAACCATCTGTCAACCAGACCAAGATGGGCGAATCCTGCTGAGCGCCTTTCCCAACGGCTCTACAAGTGAACTTGCCGGCTTGTTCTCCACACTGCCCTTTAATGCTCCAATTTTAAAGTCATTGGCCTCCAATTTTAAAGTCACCCTAAACAAGGAAGCTGTAAATACCAATTTTAAAGTCATTGGTTTGATTGGTTGGAACCGACACGGAATCAAACCCGAGTCTGCAGCTCAAGATGCGAACCCTCTTTCCACTCGACCATCTGATCTATTAAATGTTCTTAAACAACCTCAATAAATACATTTAATTATTTTTTAGGATCTTTTTGTTGTAATGGTGAAATTTTGCTCTCTCAAGTGGTGGGAGGAGACGCTTGTTGTGGGAAAGGGGAAGACATAGTATTTTATTTTCAAGATTCCGCTGAGTTTATTTGCTGCGAGTACGTCTATCTTTTTTTTTTCTTTGCATGAACTTGAAAATCATTTCACTTTTGACACGGTTCGAACTTTGAGTAACTTATTGGTGGTCGAAAAGCGAAGCATACGTCGGCGACATAACTTCTTCACCATGCCCTTTTTAAAATAAATATTTCCTTTATAGCGTGGAGTATCAGGGGCAAAACAAATTTTTTGTTAAGGAGACCATGGCACGTAACAATGTATGAGGATTGGGCTTCCTAATTCTTCAATTTTCTCTATCAACACTGAAGAACTCCCTGCTGTTATAAACGGTTAGGGGAGGACAATCGACACTTTTCAGAACTGCTCCTGCGTAGTATTGACAAAAACGACGTTTCCAGTTTTTGTTTTGTGTTTGTAATATTGTTTTTCGCGACCATTCCAATAGCTGTGTTCTAAAAAAATGCTGTTGGGGGCAAGTGCAATAATTGCCTTATCAATAAGTTGTGATACCGGTAGTAAAAATGTGTTAAATGGTTTCAACATATTTTTGAATCAACAGTGGTTCACTGAATTTCAAATCTGATCATGACTCATGTTGTGGAACCCAACCATATAATTCGGAGACCCAGATCTGTTGCAGCGGAACAGTGTTGGAAAAATCTTTAGGTAAATTAAAGTTTTCATGTCTTACGAAGCAATATGGTCTACACTGCAAATCAAAACCGCGGCTCTTCTTTATTCTACCTAAATATGTTCGAACAAAGTCAACGAACCGCTTCATAAGATACTCATTACTGCAGCCGATTTTACGTGGTCATTCCAGTTGATATATCGTATTTGTATTAGGGTTCCATGAATCCCCTTGGGTACCTTATTCAAGGACACCTTAGGTTTTTTAGAACCCCTGAATCAAAACTTTAATGTAGTATTTGCTGTTAAAAGTTCCAGCTATAAAGTAAAAAAAAAGATCTAAAGCACGCGAAGGATTAAAACATGTGACAGCGTTCAGAGATACGCAGCCAACACGAATCATATCCTAATTAGTTTTATCTTTAACAATAAAATAATACTCAATTTTAGACCGGCCGGAGGGCTCAGCCGTTGAAGACGCAGCTAATGATGCAGAAGATTTTCGGTTCGATTCACTTCCCGGTCAAACCGGATGCAGTGTCGCCACTCGCCTACGACTGCTGTGTTGGGTGTTGGCCGGGCGCTAAACCGCGGAGATCTCTTCGCCAAATTTTCGAAATAACATCGAATTCGCAGTTGGGACAAACAGACTAAAGAGGCTTCTTCTTAATATAAACTTCATGTGCTCAATTTTAGCACAAGTAGCAACGTACCCATTGGAGGATCCAGGGGAGCAAGGGGTCTCAAGCCCTTTTTAGAGCTAAGCTTTTGCTCTTTTTTGCTGTTGCTTTTTTTGGAGAAGTTCGTCCTTATAGAGAAAATAGGCAAAATTCACTAGGTAATAGGCGTGGTATCTAATAAATTTAATATAATTGGCTTTGCGAAATTGTAACATTGCCTTGTCAGTTGTTATTTTGTACGATAAAAGTTGAATTGTCTTTTTATTTTACCAAAGGGGCAATCGGCGCTTTCGGGGGTAAAACGCACATGTGGGCTTTCTGCCCTCGGCATCTGGTGGGTGTCTTCCCCCAAACGCTAAAATTGATTTTGGAAACTAACTGCTCAGACTGTTCACGCTGATAGCTGATCTAACTATATGCAATTCTAACTATATGAAATACTTAAAACAACTCAGTATTTCTTTTTGCTAGAATCAATGAACTATTTTGCTGACCCATTCCTAAAATTTTTAGAATATTATAATTTTGCCACCTAAAATAAACTGTACGATTTTAAAACTTAATAATGATTGTTTGCGACACCGAGGAATGCAAGCACGACATGGGCCGGGTGTACACTATCGCTTAGAGCACGAAAAAGGGTAACCGGTTATCATTTTTTTTGTCCTTCCAGACTCATCAGGTGCACAACTACTAACTAAACTAACAAAAATCTAGCTCCAACTAAACTAACAAAAATCGAAGCTTATATACAGTTTGCTTCAATACCAAACGTCCTGCTACCTCATTTGCAAATGTTCAGTAACAGAATGGCTTTTCTTTCCAATGTACATTCATAGCAATTATGACGTGGTTGCTAAGAAACAGCTCGTGGGCGTATTACCCCGAGTGGGCGTCTTGCACCACTTTACTCTACGTATTTCGACCAATTTTCTAAAACCAATGTTTCGACCAAATTACGTCTCATCTGAGGAGCCCAGGAAATACAAATGGTTGTTAACAATGATGTTTGTGCAGGAGACAAATGTTGCCATGGTACGGCCTATTTTGAAACCCCACAAACAATTTGCTGTGCCGATGGCCCGGCCGGACCGTTCCACGAGCCAACTTGCTGTGGTCGTCAGGGATACGATAAACAAAACAGAAGCACAGTATGCTGCGATGATCAAGTTTATGGAAGTTTCAAGTACAGTTTAATAGATATTTGTAAACATTTGAAAAAGCTTGTAAACAGTTCTTAAACACATGGGAATTGGTGCGGGAGGTCTGGGGTCGGGAGGTCTGAGGTGCGGAAAGTCTGGAATTTAACAACGGCTCGTCACCGCTGCGACGTTTCTTCGGAGCTGTGTAACCAGTCCCGGAGATGGGCCCCGCCAGTCGTTATTCGCTTCGGCATGGCGCCACGAGTGTAATAAAGATTTGATGAAGTAAAAGCAAAGTGCAACAAATGTAGCTCACAGAAGAAGGTTTTTAACACTTAATTTGCAATTCAACAATCTTCCCAGGAACATGTCTTGTGCAAGTAAATATTGAATTAGGTAAATATTACTTTGATTGAGCCCAAATTGTTTGAAAAATACTGCAACTAAACCCTACACAAGGGAGTTCAACTGTCTCGACTGGTGAATAATGTTCTATGTTGCACCCTTCGTAGAAATCTTTTTTTTCCTCGCATTTCATTAAAAAAATTGAAAATTAACCTTGTGGTTTACCTAAACTTTCGGTATTGTACTGCCTTGCTTACACTGCTGATGATGACAGCTCAATCTATGTTGTCGAAACTGTATTAAGAATTACTGGGGCTTTACTTCTTCTCCATAAGTATTTTCGTCCCATATTTATCGTATTGTAAAATCTAAACTTTTCCGCTTTATATTAAGGTCACCTGCTTGTTGCCACGGTGTCGGTTATGACAGATTCAACCAAACCTGCTGTAGGCAAACTGTTCTTTATACTCCTAATCAAAGCAACAGAGGTAGATGCTGCGGCGATGATGCAATGGACATTAATACACAACTGTGCTGCAGTGGAGAGATTGTCAATATACCAAGCGGTAAGCTATAGTGATAACCAGGGGGAGGACTAAGAAAACTAAAACTCTACCTCCAGTTTTTTCTGTACCGTGGCAACGTTGTGATAATTTTTGTACTGTAACTTATATTAAACTGAAAATTCAACAGTAAGTGAGGGAGACTGCGAAGTGAGCTTGCGCTCTTTGGGTCAGCAGCTACCCGTTATATGTGTCAAATGCGATCGGCTCGAGCCGCGAATCGAACCCGTCACGTAGGAACTGTAACATGCGCGAGGTACCGCTTGGCCATGTCCCTGACTTAGTTACATATTTATGTTGCATTTAGTTGCACATTTAGCCTTTTATCACGAGAAAGCGATCAAAGCGCTGTAACGAGCTCGCTTAGGAGTTACCGGCCATCTGTCTATCACACCAAGATGGGCGAATCCCGCTAAGCGCCTTCGCAATGACGCAACAAGTGAACTTGCCGGCTTGTTCTTCACACTGTCCATTAATTTAATGCTAAACGTCATGAATACCAATTTTAAAGTCATTGGTTTGATCCAAGTCGGAATCAAACCCGAGTCTACAGCTCCAGAGGCGGACGCTCTTACCACTCCGCCATCTGAGATGTTTCCGCTAAATAAATTTTAAAAGCCAATATTTATTCAAGGAAGACAATGTCAAAGAGAGGGACGTGGCACAATGCTACCTAAACACGCTCCTGTTTACAAGTCGTAGACTACAGATAAAAATTTAGTGAGGAGCGTGGCCCTTCTTGAACCAGTCCTGGATCGGCCAGTGCATGGATGATCACAAATCTTTGTTTATTCTTTTTCATCCTGATATGTGGAAATTAGAATTCCTAAGTGGTTTGTAATTATTGACATTGCTATTTTACGTTTAGACATTCCTCGAAGTCGAGCTCAATGTTGTGAATTTAACGTTTTCAACACTGCCACCCAACTTTGCTGCTCGGGAAGAATACGCGAAAAGCCGAATCCGTTTACAACTAAATGTTGTGGAATTGAAGCCTACAACGTTACAGAACAGATCTGCTGTGAAGATCCGGTAAAAACTTACTTAAAAAAATTGTAACAGTTGATAATGAAGCAGTAAGTTTATGCTTTCCCTGTCCAGTGTCCAGTGTCCACATGTCCAATTTAAGTGGGCGCGAAGTCCACGAACTTTCTGCATCCAGGGTTGGAATCGATACCCAAAAAAGTAAAGAAATAATCGATATTCGATAGTTCAACAAAAAGTAAAGTAATATTGGATTTATTTGGTAGTTTAAAAAAGTAAAGAATAAAGAATATTGTAATCGATATTCGATATTACACTGAGCATTTAGCGGTGTACGCCAAGCATTTTTTGTAATGTCTTACATGCATGCGGTAACTTACAGACAAACGACGGACATAGTATGCTATATGTGAAGCAACTTTGCTGTTAAAAATCTTTTTTTTTGTTTTTTTTTTTTTGTTTTTGGCACAAAAATAAATTTTTCAGCAAAAACAAGGGAATGACAAACCGACAACTACTGTATTTTAAATTTACTAAAGTGAGATAAAGCAACCTGGAGAAAAAGAATCGAATATGGATTATCGAACTGCGCCGAAAAAAAAGTAGAGACAAGGCAATATTCGATACTCATTCAAAAAAGTAAAGGCTTCAGTGCATTCGATGAACAAAAAGTAAAGAATATCGCAATCGAATATCGATTACAATCGATTTTTCCCAACCCTGTCTGCATCATAATCAAATTTTTGATGTCATCATTGAAAAAAGCGATTATGACAATTACAATGGACTTGTGGACAGGGGAATTGAATCAAGAGCCTATAGGCCATAGCCTGTATAAATCGAAATGTTTTGAATTCACTACGTAGCAAGGTCTTTTGCTGTAGCATTTAGTTATATAAACATTGAGTAATAAACACACAAAAAGTTTAATAAATGTTTCTGCATTTTACATTGTGTGATACTTGTCCTAATATAGAAAACTGCGTTTAAAACCGAATTGATTGACTATTTGCAAAGGATTTAAAAACTCGATGTTGTTTGTTGCAATAAATTATGCGGCTTGAAACTTTTACACCAGGATACTTCCGCACCAGAGCTGTTTGAGTTCGAGTTCGGTAGAAGAAACACAGGTTGCTGTGGTACAAGTCTGTACAACACAACTACCCAGTTCTGCTGCGACGGATTCTTAGAAGACAAATTGTACAAGCACACAGAATGTTGTCAAGGAAAAGCGTACAACAGAGATGAGATGATTTGCTGCGAAGGCAATTTACAATCTGTAAGTTCGAAAACTGTTTTCTTTTGAAAATTTTGCGTTTCCTTTCATTTAATTTCAAGAGCCATAATTCACTTTAAAAAACGTATAGGACTATGCAGAGTTTTGGAGACTTGCAGAACAAACTACACTATATCATAAAAATTTGTACTAGACAAAATCAGTCAATTTTATTCTTGCTTACAGTCATGTATTATAAATCGATTTCGGTTAATAAAAACATCATCAGTAGCCTATTCTGCAAACTTGCAATGAAAGCTTTTGAATTAAAATAAATTAAATACTACAAAAGCTTCGGAGAAAGCAAAGATGAAAAGCAATCATCTAATAAAATTGATCTTCAGCAAATTTCATTACTTGTTTTTGAAACTGGTTACGTCATGGATATTTGTAGTTCTACGAAGACACTAGCAAAAGTAGCAACGATAGCAGCAACTTTTTTTCTAAACTTCTTTGGATCGATCTAAGTCCAGAAAAGTGTAAAAAAAATATTAATATTCTTTCACATAAACTTGGCTGAAGCTACTCAGCCCCTCTTCTGAAACTAGTATTCACTTTACTCGCGGTTTTTAGTACGCCGAAGCGTGTGACGAGTAGCGGGGCCCATCTGCGCGGCTAAGCAAATGAGCAACGCAGCTCCGAAGAAACATCGCAGCGATGGAAAGCCGTTGGTGACACTCTGTCCATTTTGATCGGCTCAGGAATCAAGCTGCCGCTGCCCTGATAGGGACGTGTTTGATGGCTACGCCAACCTTAATTCCGCTTTACTTGATCTCACGACCACGATTCATTACTTGTAGATTGGAAACGTTCCTCCGAGAAGAGCGGAGTGCTGTGGAGATAAATGCATTTATTCTGGAATCCAACGATGCTGCAATGACCGGGTCTACGAAGGCAACGCTCTCAGTAGCAACACTTGTATGAATTATGACTGAGTTTTGCTGACTGATAACGATTAAAGTTGAATTTTCTGTCTTGCCAGTCATCCTGTATGTTCATTCCTGCATTATACTTGCGAAAAAAAATTGGTAATTTCTGTTTGGTTGGTGTGATGAATTTCTATTTAGAATTATAAGACGATTGAAACCCTTCTCCCGCAATCGACAGACTGAATTAATATTTTGGCAGTTATTGCGATTTCCAGCGGAAATTGTGAGATTGTATACATTTTCATTACATTTAAGGAAGGCTTGTAACGAGTGGCGAGTTTCATCCCCGCACCTTAACGATTAAACAACACAGCTTCGAAGAAACGTCACGGCGGTGACGAGCCGTTGGCGACACTGAATCCAATTTGATCGATTCGTAATTTGAACCCCAGGCTTGCGCACCGATAGCATTGTCTTAACAGCTGAGCTACCTACCCGTGTAGTGAGATCATATACATCGTCATTACATTCGCGGAAGACTTGTTGTTACGAGTGGCGAGTTTCATCCCCGCACCTTAACGCCTGGGCATCACAGTTTCGAACTCCGACAAAACATCGCAGCGGTGGCGAGTCGTTGTCGACACTGCGTTCGTTTTGACTCGCCCGGGAAACGAAACCCAGGCCTCTCGGACCGACAGCGATGTCGTTACTATACGGCAAGCGGCCGGTCAAATACCGAGATCAATCCGTGAGTTTTCTTTAGTGATGTCATAGCAATTGCGTAATCAGGGACGGATCCAGGAAGTTTTAGGAAAAGGAACCAAGAATTTAAAAAATGTTTACGTTATTATTTCGTATGTTTAAAAGTATCGAAGTACAAATACATCAACATTGCCGAGATACAAAATAGGATTTACATAACCAAAAGTTTAGGAGGGAGGACGTGGATCCTTTTACCCTCCTCCCTGGATCCGCTAATGATAATACTCTCGCATAAACTTGCGAAACTTTTGAAGTTCTCGGTATTTTCCTGCATATCTGTTGCTTATCAGTCAAATAAAGATGACAACGGTGAAGCAATAAAAATGAATGTTCCTTGCGGCACTATACTAAAGAAAACACGTAAGACCAGTTTTTATTTCGCACTTGGTCGTTTCGACAAAGAAGCAGCTTTAATTTGAGCCAAAAAAGTTTGGTAAGACAAAATAACAGACAATTTGCTTGCAGCGAAAAAATTTGACGTCATTTCATACCAAAAACGTGAACTGTTTTGAATCTTTGGTTTTATTTAGACTTGTCAGATTTCGATAATAATAAACAGTTTTTGCACCGACAATAAGACCTACGAGTCGATGTTCAGGTCAATATATGCCGATATTCAGAATCGCAGAAGTGGAGATCGATTCCGCATAGTTGCGCCTAAAAGAAAGAAATGTGAAAGCAAAAACCTTGGGTTTTACACAGAGCTGTAAACTCGCAGCGTTTTTAATCTGGTTCAAATTCTTGGTTTTTATTTTTGTGAGTTCAAGTTGAGTAGTAACTGTTTTTACCGGATTCAGGTTGAGTTCAAGCAATTTTTGTCAAGTTTTGGTTAAGGTTAGAACTCACTCCACTTTTCTCGAGATCGAATTCGGGAACAGAGTTTTGCTTTTCGAGTTCAAGTTCCAGTTCGGCAAAAAAGAGCAAACTCAGCGAAATCGAGTGCGAGTTCGAGTTTCAAATGCAGTTTCCAAATCAAAAAAGGTTTTCAAATGGGACGGGAAAAAACTTTAGAGGAAGTGGCAGCCATGATTTTTTTATTAGACTACAGTGTCGCTCCACTTGGAGGAGTCGGTGTAACGAAAATTAAACCTAAGCTGCAGAAGAACTGCTCAGATGGTCGAATGGATAGAGCGTCTGCTTCTGGAGCTGTAGACACGGCTTCGATTACGAGTTGGGTCAAGCCTATGACTTTAAATTGGAATTAGTAGCTTCCCTGTTGAAGCTCAGCTGTAAGGAGCAGTGTGAAGGAGCATGCAAGTTCACCTGTTGCGCCGTTGGGAAAGGCACTTAACGGGATTACCCCATCTTGGAATGGTAAGACAGATCGCCGGTAGCTCTCAGCGAGCTCGTTATAGCGCTTTGATGGTTTTCTCGTGATAGGAGAATGAGTGCGCAGCTAAATACGAATAAAAATATACAATTTAAAAAAAGAAGGTAGACTGACTTCTAGGTCATGGAGTCAAGCATCCACCTAAATTTGAATTTTGACTTCAAAGTGAGTTACACTAACTTATTGAGAGATTGCAGATAGTTACATTTTTCAAAGTTTTTAGTCTCGACCAAGAATCAAACCCAAATATCATGAGCAAAACAAACGCTTTAACCATTTGACCAAAAATGGTTTGTCGGTTTATCAAACACTGTGCACTCGTGAGTTTTAAACAAATATATCAATGTTACTCCACTGTAAATAGCAAAATGGTCGCTTTTAACAACGCAGCCGAGCCACTGGTGAATGAGTCAGTCGGTTTCAATTTGCGGTATTTCAGCGCAATAACAGGCACACTGAGGATAAGAGTGAAAGAGCAATGCTCACCAAGTCTGCTGCAACCACGATCGTGACAATTAAAATTGGTGTTACCATAACTATTTAGAAATCCATGCCATAAGTAACTGCACACTAGTACGGTACTATAAAAGTAAAAACAGTTGGAAAAATAATCAAATGCATTAGTTCTAATGAAACCTAACTTGAATTAATCCCATCAGTTTATTACTACAAAATTGTGCAAACAAACATGAAATGCATCATCATAAAAATGAGGGCAAAGCAAAAATTTTGTCGCCTCCAGCTGCTAGCTAGTCTGCGAAAGATCATAAAGAAGCAAAATGCCTGAGGAAATCAAATCAGACAATATTAATTCGTAAGCAATGCGTTCACGAAAATTAACTGTGCTTTTTTTCATCTTCGTTTCCAAATTTGCCAAGGCCAAAAAATACAGTGCAACTAATTTTCCGCTTTTAATTGCAGTGATCTGTCGATTAGCAGCACGAACACCCTCAAACAAGTTTCAGATAAGTTTTTGTTTCTGTGTCAGTGTGTTGTGTTTTGTGTTACGATTAGCAAAAAGTTAAAAATACATCAAAAAAAGTCAAAACTTCATTACACTCGCGGTATTACCTCAAACGTGTAACGAGTGGCGGGCTCATCTCCGCGGCTGAGTGCCTGGGTAGCACAGCTCTGAAGAAAAGGCGCAGCATTGGTGACGCTGTGTTCGATTTGACCGGCCCGGGAATTGAACCCAGAACTCTCGCACTAATAACGATGCGGTCAACAACTGAGTAACCGCCTAGTTTTAGCAAAGCTATCAACAGAAAAACATTTCTCTGTTCTGCATTGTGCGTATCTGTGAATGAAAAGTGATTTATTTTATCATTTATGTGATGTTTTGTTTATGTTTTTGACTTTTGTTTGCATCAAGCACCTTTAAAAAATGAAGGCTTTAGGCATATTTCTATTAATATTCTGCTGTTTTCTCTCCGAAGACGTTTATGGTCAAGGTAAGAAATGCGATTAATGAACGTGGTACAGCATATTTGTTAGTAGTTGCATTTTCCTTACACTTACAGCTCTATAGATTTTTAATTTGGTAGTGGAGCCCATGATCAAGACACTCGTTGTTTCCTTGATATTAGTTTTGCACTGTTTCGTATTTATTGATTAACTTTTTTGACTTTTTTCGATCCATTTGCTTCATGCATATGTTCGAGCTCATCAAGACCAGAATGTGGACAAGGGGCTTAGAGGGTGGCGCGACAAGAAATTTTAAAAGGGAGAGAGCCAAAAACTGTAAAAATCCTCACAAAAGATTCTTGAATATTTCAGTTACGAAGCAACTTTTGTTCTTTTTTACTAAAATGCAAAGTCAAAAGAGGGGGGCCTTGGCACAATACCCCCTCCTCCTAAATACGTCCCTGAGCATATTGAATCGAATATATTAATTGAATCAAATATATTAATCGAATATTAATCGAATATTGAGCATATTGAATCAAATATATTAAATACGTCTCTGAACATTTTGAATCGAAGTTGTATAATGAACAAATACGCATTTGCATAATCCAGCCATTGCTTTCACAAGCGATTTTAAAGGTGGGGTAACGGGTTCAAGCGCATCTTCCCTAAATTTTTAGCTGTAAGTGGTAATAGAAAAAATTCTTTGATGCCTGCGGAAGCACAAAACTGCTGGATAAGGATTTGCTCATTCCTCACTTTCTGAAAATACGGGACCTGCCTCTGGCTTTGATATTCAAGCTACCCCGACATCAGATGTCTAGATGCCAACTTGACAGTTGTTGATATATTGTTGAGGTGATAAATCAGAAATGTATTTAACCACCACATTTTCTGGCACAGAAACGCTCATTTGATTTTTCAAACGCTAATATTTGTAGATGACCCTCCACCAATGGCTGAATGCATTCGTTTTGAGGACAACGGGACAGAAACCGTAACACTTTTTGACGTCTGCACATCTTTTTGTTGTGGTGAGTAGGCTGCATGCAATGTTTGAGTTATGATTATGTTTTAGAGCCAAGGGTTGTGTTAATTATTTGAAATATACTGGTGTGCTGCAGCGACAGCGATGGTGAGTCAGGACATGGTCTTGTGGTAATGCGCAGTTGCGCACAGGTTACAGATCTTACGTGACGGGAACGAGCCAACCCCGTTGAAAACCTACGCCAGGTGGCTGCTCATGCGAAAAGTGCTTGCTCACTTCACATCTTCAATGGCTGTTGAAATTTCGGTTTAGTTCATTTGAAAATCAAATCTTCATCTTACTCGCGGCATAACGCCGAAGCTTGAAACTAGTGTCGGAGCTCTTCTACGCATCTTAGAGCACCTGGGCAACACAGCTCCGAAGAAACATCGCAGCGGTGTATAGCGTGTCCTATAGTTGACATTGTGTCTAATTTAACTGCCCCTAGAATTGAACTCCAGACCTTCCGCACCGATATCGATCTTTTTAACCATTGTACCAATCGGGTTTAATTTGAAAATAACGTCAATTTGAAAATAACGTCAGTTACTGTATTTGTTTAAGTATATTTATTTGCGTAGTTATTGATATGACTTGATCAATCGGCATCGAACCCAGAGTTCTTAATCACAAATCCTTGCTCTCCAAAAAATACCGTAATTTATGCAATTAATATTTCAGGAGGTACAGTAGTTAGCAATGCAACAGACCAAGAATGTTGCGGCTCAATATCTTTCGGAGAACCTTACAACCCTAAGTAAGTTGTTTTTCGGGTGCTTTGCGATAACTTTTCAAAATTTGTATCAAAGTTGCTTTACTTAAGTGCGGTTTTCGTTGTGTGGTAACTGTGGTCGTTGCTGCGCAAAATTTGTCGGCAGCGTGACTGAGTGGTACGGAGCGTCGTTTTTACGACGGCCACGATCGCAAGGTTGATGGCTCAACCCCCACTCAAGCCCTTTAGCTGCGTCTTTGGATAAGATGATAATGATCACTGCTTGGTGAAATCAAACAAGCAAATTAAAGAAGTCAGAAGCAAAAACTCAACCGGAAAACTTGGAAAGCAAAGGCAACTTCTACGCGAGTCTGGATTCGTCTCATGTAAAGCGCCTACGTCGCTTTCTCGTGATACGGGTACAAGGAAAGAAATGATGAAATCAAACTTTTATCCGATTTGTGCCTCAGCAAGTTGACGGAGACGTCTTCCTACGTAGAGTTTGAATTGGAAAGATTTTGCTGTAAATCGTTTATTTGTAAAGCGCCCTGGAATGGTTACTCACTAAGCCGTGAAGCCAACGTAGGACTACGTCATATTCTGTCCCGCAACCTACGTCACTTTACTCCTGACTAATCGTGTCTTATTTTGTGTGAATCACAATTCACCACTTTCAGATACGAACATTGCTGTTCATGGTGGACTGGCGCAGGAAGTGGTGTCGTGAGACAGTACGCTGGTGAGGACATCTCTTGTTGTGGGACCCACAGAATTTCTTGGGGCATCCAAGCGTGTTGCTTTGGCCATCCCGACCCGCCAGAGGTTTTTGATTTCCAACGCTCAGTTTGTTGCAATGCGCATGCGGTAAGATTTTTTCACACTGTGCTTTATTCAGGGGTAAATTGAGAAATTGTGTTAAGGGGTGCGACTCATTTGCATGATAATTATGGCACGCAGTAACACTTGGACCTTTGTCATTGCCACTCATTTATCCAGTTTCCATGTCCATATTTTATAGGCTTTGGGCCAGAGTTGCCAGATTATTTTTACTTTAAGTAACCAAATAGTAGCCAATTCCACTTAAAAGTACGGTAGTCCAAATTTTTTGACGCACTCTTCATAGACACGAAATCCCAGAGAACAGCATAATTTTAGTAACCATATAACATTTTTGCCACGTCATGCAGATATTTCGTAAGGCAAGCTTTTCAAAAAGGCAATAAAATGTTCTCAGTTTTGTTATTTGTCATGAAAACAAAAATTCATGCTAAGCTGAATGCGTTTGTGCGTAAGCCGTGCAGCTTAATCCAACGTACTATCTCTTTGCGCACCTTTTGCAATTGTACCTCTTACCTCTGTACCTGTCGGTATAGCTAAAATCTGCAGGAGCGCAAGGAGCACAAGGACCGCCTTTGCGAGTGAGTTGGGAGCCAGAGGGGTACAACGGAGCAGGATACGAATTTTAAACAACCGGATAATTGGGCTGTTGCTCCGGATCCGGATCGGAATTGTGATTTTTTGCTTTTTCCGGATCAGGATGAGGATCCTGATTCAATTTTGGATGATAACCAATAATTTTGAAAAGCTACTAATGGCCTATTGGGTATATATGTAATTTGTATATAATGCCAATTGCCAATACACGAATTGGATTCGGAGTCGGATTTTGTTTCCTGAATTTTTTAGGATTCGCAATCGGATTCGGATTTTAACGCTTTGGATTCGAATTAGGATTCGGATTGAAATTTTTAGACTCCGGACACCTCTGTTAGGAGCACAAGGACCGCTAGGGGCGCTAGTGAGTTATTACTAAGAACTAGGGTTCGATTGGGGTTAGAGGTTAGGGTTAGTAATAACTCACTAGCGCCCCTAGCGGTCCTTGTGCTCCAAGCTCACTTGCAAAGCAGAGTTGTCCATGGACCGGAATAGGAATTTGTTCCGGCAGGAATACATAGATATTTTAGGAACAGTTGCCGGAATGGAACTTTTTTGTGGCTTACCGGAACAGGAACAGGAATTCCGGTTGACTGTTTCAAAAAATGTTACAGAACTCTTGCCTTGATTGTTTGTTTTAATTTTCATCTTTTCTCTAAAAAAGTTGGTTAACTAGCCTTCATTGACTACAGATCACAATTAGGGATGACCCGCAATGTCTCTGCAGAACAGTAACTGTGTGTATAATAATTTTTCATATTGGTATTGACATAATCGGTATTTACCGGCACTAAAAATAAACATAAACTGGATGATGACACCTTTTGCTATTGGTGTAGATTTAGGAACATTTAGGAATTGTTTTTTTCTGAAATTTAGGAACGGATTGGAATAGGAACAAAGGCTTTAAGTTAGGAATGGAATTAGGAACAAAATTCTTCGATCCGGATAACTCTGTTGCAAAGGCGGTTCTTGTGCTCCTGCAGGTTTTAGTAAGACCCACCATGGCCTAGTAAGTAAGTCATGGACCCACCTAATGCGCTGGTAAGGGTTGGCTGATTGGCTCAAAAACCTCACGTGACCTCAGCAACTTGTAAAAAGGCATCCAATTATTCCTTCCCATTGTCACGTAATAACAAATTAGTGGTACGAACACCTCATTCGCAAACCCAGTGTTGCAAAAAAACACTTCTCTTACCATTCAACGTTGTTTTCTTTAAAGAAACATTTTTTTAAAAAGGAGCCAATTGTTAAAAAAATCGCCAAAGCTTGCTCGCAAGTAGTCCAAAAAGTCGCAAGTCGCTAATCCAAAAATTTCAGTCGCCAATCATGATTAAAAATAGCCCAATTGGCGATAAGTAGCCCAATTTGGCATCACTGATTCGGGCTCGCGTGCTTTGCTCGAGCTAGGTAACGTTTTGTTTTTTGTGGGTTAATTTTTGCAAAGTCGTGGGCTATCACAAACCTTGGGCTTTCAGAAAGTTGTCCTTAGCCCGGCCCACGTTGGGAAACTCCGCGTTTTTTGTGGACATGGAAACAGGCTAATTATGTTTTACAAACGACTCCAGCAAATAATTCCTGTTATAACTTGAGGAGGGTGATCGCCTTGTCCCCCTCCTCTGGATGTGGATCTGCTTGTGCCCAGCAACGGCCAAATCAAAATCACCGGCTATAATTTTTATTTCCTGAAGACACAAACTCAAGTACAAAAGTTTAGATACAGGCCTATTAGTAAGTTTATTTTTACCTTAATTTTGCTGTGTTTTTTTGTCCCAGTAATTTGAGTAACAAATACTTATAACAATTTACAAGACGTTAGATTTCGGGTTGCAGGTTCGAGCCTGACGGGCGTCAAAAAGTTAGATCTGCTCTAACCTCAAGTGCGTTGTGGCGTATCAACACTGAACTCGAAAGTCACCCAACTTTTTTGAATTTTTATTCTTTTGATTTCTCTTTTTTAATTTTTTTAATCAGATTTTTCTCAATGGAACTCGACCGGAAAACGCGATGTGTTGTGGAGATTTTGATGCATTTGATCGTAGGTTTGATTCCTGTCCTTGCGAAGACGGAACTATTCTCCGAGGAGTGACTGCGTCAAGATCTGCTTGTTGCGAAACTCCGGAAGGATTAAAAACTCCTTACGTTCCGGAAGAACAAATCTGCTGCATGAGTGGAGAAGTAAGTAATAAAGTTATTACATGACTGACTTCCAGGTGCGCATTTAGAGAGGGGTACATTGTGCCACGACCCTGCCCCCTTTTGACTTGACTCATTTGCAGTTTGTTCCCCTCCGCCCCCTTTTGAAGTTTCTCGTTACGCCACTGCTGACTTCTTCAGTCCCAACAACGCAACGGTTAGCCTATGCACTCAATTGACCATGAATCAGGGATGTAATCAGGGGAATTTAAGAAGCAAGTTACAATTAAGAAAACAAAACTTCAGGCATTTTTATGAGAGTGTTTTAAACACACTTCGGATTAGGTTTCGCCCAAAAGGGAACCGGTACCCCACCCTCTACCCTGACTACGCTTAGTTGAAGTCAACCTTAAAAATAAGATCCAGAAAGTTCGTTTATTAGGTGGAAAATCCCGGGATTACTTCAATTAAGGCTTATTGGAAAGCTTACATATAGGCCGGTGCTTAGGACCTGGTTACACGATGCAATTTACTCGTGGAAGTAATCACTCGTCACACGGGGAGAGTTACTCGCGCGAATTTCAAGCTGTGGTGCCTGAGAATGCATATGAAGAGTGGTTGGTCATGTGGTTTGCACATTGGACTCCGGAGCTAGTTTTGCTGATCCGATATTAGACTATAGGTCTCCTACGGTTTATGTGCTTCATTGACATAAAACCTAAGTTAGCTTAAAAATTCAACTCTACGTGTTCAACTCCACTCGCGCGAGTGATTTTTTGTTGCAAGTAGGCGTTTCCACGTAGCGAGTTGCGCGCGCAACAACTCACCTCGTATGACCAGGATTTTACTGTTGAGTAAAATTTTCAATCCGGAAAAGTGAATTTTTTTGCCTAGGTGACGCCTATTTACTTTCAAGCTTAAGTATTTATATTATGTCAGCGACATACTCAGCGGTACCGCGAGCAGGCTGCAGATCCTACGTGACGGGTTCGATTCACGGCTGGAGCCGATCGCATTTGACATAATATACCGGGTGGCTGCTGACTCGAAGAGCGCAAGCTCACTTCGCAGTCTCCCTCAATTACGGTTGAACTTTCTGTTCAATAAATTGAAAATAACCTTAATAGTTACTTGACAGGTTGGAGAAATTGGCGTTAATTTTTGCTGTGGTCAGCTGGGAATAGGAACACTTGGGGATCAAGTCTGCTGTTCGGGTAAATTGATGAATGTTATTCCCAGAAACCCCAATTTTACGGAGTGCTGTAACGGAGTTCCTTTTGATCCGATGGTTTCCTTGTGTTGCGGTGTAAGCAAATTATTAGTAATTGCTGAATATGTCATATTCCAGTAAATTTGGGAAACTTATTTATTTTTGCAGTTTAATTGCCAATAACACAACCATCAACCAAGAAACAGCTAAAAATGCGTGCTGAGCAGATGTTTGGTTAACTTCTGGTGCCATTGTCAACGTTAAGCCTTTGCTGAGTTAAGTCTTATGCCATTGTGAGGCAATTTGCATGGCGTTGAAAATGGCTCCAGAAATGAGTCCGTTCAAGTATGTTTAGCAGTTTTTTGGATGTGTTATTTGCAATGAAATTGCAAACGAACTCCTAATTTACCAATTTATTCAAGTTTTTTTCCTTCTTTCTTATTCTTTAGTTAAATTGTACCTATTTATTTAAGTTTTTTCCCTTCTTTCTTATTCTTTAGTTAAATTGTACCTATTTATTTAAGTTTTTTCCCTTCTTTCTTATTCTTTAGTTAAATTGTACCTATTTATTTAAGTTTTTTCCCTTCTTTCTTATTCTTTAGTTAAATGGTACCTATTTAATTAAGTTTTTTCCCTTCTTTCTTATTCTTTCAATAAATTTTACCTATTTTTTAAAGTTTTTTTCCTTCTTTCTTATTCTTTTGTTAAATTTACAATATTTAACTTAATTGTTAAGATGTTGCTATTGGTGCAGGCTGTCTGGGGCTCGATTCCCGGGCCAGTCAAATCGGAAGCAGTGTCGCCAACGGCTAACCACCGCTGCGACGTTTCTTCAGAGCTGTGTTGCCCAGGCGCTAATCCGCACATATGTTGACTCCCCCCACCCCACACTTGTTTACGCTTCAGCGTAGATTGCGATTATAAAAAAGATTTGATTTAATTTGTTTGTAGGATGCTGTTATGGAGATAATAGAAGGAGCAGATCAATGCTGCGATGGAATTCCGTTCAATCCGGTAAAATCAATTTGTTGCATCTCAAATTTATGGAGTACGGAGACCCAAGGAACAGAATGTTGTGGTGGAGTCGCATTTTTTCCGGACAAAGGCACGTGAAAATGAATAAGTAGCCTCAAGAAAACTATTTATTAGCAGGGGTTCTAGCCTGGGTCCGCGAGGTTTGCTACTAGGGTCAAATGAAAACGAAACCTTCATTATTCTCGCGGTATGACGCTGAAGCGTGAACGAGTGGCTGGTTCCATCTTAGCACCTTGGAAACACAAGCTCCGAAGAAACCTCGCATTGGTAGTAAGCAGTTGGCGATAGGCCTACTGTGTCCGATTCGACCGAATCGAAATTCGACCCCACACCTCCTCCACCGATAACCATGAGCCTAACAACTGAGCGGTGAAATCCAAATATAATAAGACATATACCGTATCTTCTTGGATGACAGTGAATATTATGAAAACAGTAAAGTCATACTAAACGCACTCCGCTAAAAGCTCATAGCCCATTTACTACAGGTTCGTTTTGTTGTAATGGTGAAGTCACTGTGGAAGTCGAATCTGGCGGGAATGCTTGCTGCGGAGAAGGAGAAGAAATCTCATTTTATTTCGATGACCAAGATGAGTTTCTTTGCTGCAAGTAAGTTAACCCCCTCAAAATTCAAGATAAGATAAAAATTTTAAAATGCATAGGGTGACAATCAAAAGTGCTTGTCTTGTAAATTTTTGCGTCAGCAAGAATTAATACGTATACTATTTATTAATACAATAAGATATAATGATATGTTATTGTACTTCATGTATATAGACTTATATCGGCTTCACACATTTCTATTTATTGATACGTATACCATTTATGGGAGGGTTTAAGACCCCCTCTGAGTCTGCTCAAGAGTTCGACATCATAATTACAATTATTTTAAGCGATCCAGTTCTGCTATCATGCAGCGAAATCTATGCTGAAAACATCATCGCGTTGCGCCATCTTAATAATGCAGGGAAGTTAAAAATGGAAAGCTAAAAAGAGCCAACACAGTGAACAAAGTAAAGGTCAAACTACAGTGCTCGCTTTTGCTCAACTCGTCTGTTTTGCCGATCTCAAAACTCAAGAAAAAAAATCTTGCACTCAAACTTGAATTCGATCTGGAAAAAGTTGATTTGAGGTTTCAACATAGCTTGAACTCGATAACATCCGCTTGAACTGAGCATGAACTGTGTAGCAGCTACCAAACTTGAACTCGAAAACATTGTACTTGAATTTGCAAACTACTTGCGAAATCGGATTAACGCGCTTCGAGTCTCGGCCCTGCTCTAGCAGCACTATAGTTGTAAACTTGTAGTTGAACCGCAGTGACTGCAGAGTACCACAGTACAGAATAGCTTATTTTAGTGTTGCCAAATTATTTTTTCGTTTTCAGTGGAAGTCTGAACTTCAGAAATGAGGACGACTCTTGCTGCGAAACTGAGACTTACCTATTAGCAACAGAAATCTGTTGTGATGGAACAATATTCGCCAGGACGCTAGGTAATCCTGAAAAGCGAAGTAAAGTTGACAAGACAACGCAGCGCTCATTGCAACTTCAATCAAAGAGGAGGAACACTGCAGGGTTAACCTCTCAAACTTTTTTGTGGTATTTTCAGTCATAAATTTTATGATGTGGAAGGTAATATCAGCAGCCACAAGGATTTACTACTTCATATAGGAAGATGTCACATCCACCTATCGTATAAGTTCTGATCCTCCACCCTATGTTTAGGTGATGATTGCTGTATGGGTACGGCATACTTCAACATACCTTCCATGATTTGCTGTGAAGAAGGCCCATTCGGGCCTTTCAGATCTCCAAGATGTTGCAATGGTGAAGGTTATGACATAGAAGGGGGCCAGGTGTGCTGTGCAGGAAACGTGTTTGGTCCATTTAGGTAAGGATTGTATCATATGGGCTTACAAAAATGAAGCGCTTGAAATAAGCATAGCGTAGCAGACCATTCCGACGTAGGCCTACATTGGCAAACTTTTCTGGAAAATGAAAGTCGTTTTTAAAGAAAATAAGGTCAAGATGATTTGTTCATTTTTTTATTCAACTTTGTTGAATTGCTAATTTTTATTAACAACGTCGTTAGACGAACAATTTGATTTTGTATATGTTGACATTCACGAAAGAAAAACGCTATTGCACGAAACACGAAGCGAATAAAGAGCAGAAACATTAATTCTATCACAAGCAGGCTACTTTGTTTGTAGTTGCACTATAGTTACCTGTCCACATTTCCAGCTGAAGAAGGCTAATAGATACCGTAGAGCAAGACAGCGCTGTTTCGGGCTATTAGCCCTCACCTTCCAGAGTGAATGATCTTGCCAGGATTACTCATCCCTTTGCATAAATATGTCTTAAAGAATTTAACCTTTGTGGTACGCATCCACTCTTGTGGTACGCATCCACTCTTGTGGTTACGTCACCGCGCTGATCAAATCCTTTACGTGACCAGGGTAAGGAGCAAAAACAAAAAAAGCAATGTCCTTCCTGGCCTGCTGGCGAGAAGTCGTGACGACTTCCTCTTGTTGGGTCAAAGGCTAATAACAGCTCTCCATCGCCAACAGTGCAAAGCACTCTAGTCAAACGTACCGTAAAGCGGGACAGCGCTGTTCTACGGTGTCCCGCTTTACGGTACGTTTGACTAGAGTGCTTTGCAGCGCGCTGATCAAATCCTTTACGTGGCCAGGGTAAGGAGCAAAAACAAAAAAAGCAATGTCCTTCCTGGCCTGCTGGCGAGAAATCATGACGACTTCCTCTTGTTGGGTCAAAGGCTAATAATAGCTCTCCATCGCCAACAGTGCAAAGCACTCTAGTCAAACGTACCGTAAAGCGGGACAGCGCTGTTCTACGGTATGTTTGACTGAAGTGCTTTGCACTGTTGGTGATGGGGAGCTGTTATTAGCCTCCGATCCAACAAGAGGCAGTCGTCATGACTTCCCGCCAATAGGCCAAGAAGGACATTGCTTTTTTAGTTTGGGCTAAAAGATGCCCACGGGTTTTCTACATCATATCAATTTTTGATCAACAATTTAATTGTGATGCAGAAAACCCGTAGACTTTCGGTCAACTTACACCGGGTATGTGGAAGGTAAATAAACTTGGAAGATTAAGTACAATTAGCGTGCACAACGCAGTTAGACGTAGATCAACAACATATGCTGGCACGCCGCTATTTTTGGTAGCTGCCAGTAAACTTAGATTTGATGGCAGAGTGGATAAAACATTAGTATCTCTGGACTCCGGAGCGGCGGAAATGCTGGTATCATCTCACTTTTGTGAGGCCTCTCATTTTCAACATTACAGCGTTTACTAACCAATGCTGCCACAGATTTGGGGCAGACAAACACATTACACAACAGAGTTGTCCAATCGGGCTCCGACTTTTCGGATCGAGTCGGGTTCACGCCGGGCCCTGGCTTGGATATAAAAAATTGTCGGGCTTCAATCGGGCCGGACGCCTGAGCAAAAATTGAAATTTTCGGTGAGTGATAGAGTTTTCGCGATTGCTGGAATACTGCAAAAAACACCGTTAGGACTTTTGCTGTTCGCAATTGGTGTGACTGTGGATGGATAAAACTCATTTTTTTTATTAAAGCTTCTAAAAAATTTAAAGTGATGTTTCTAATTTTGGGTTTAAATCGGCCTCAGACTGACTGATAAATTAGGATTCGGGTTCGGGTCGGGTATGGACTTGAAAAATCGTGTTCGGGTCGGGCTCAACATCTTCGGCCCGTTGACAAGTCTGATACACAAACAGCAATGTTTTGCTTCTCTTTTCCCATAAATTTGCTTTCAGGCACAGCAGGTTTAATTTCGGGCTCAGACTCGTATGAACTTTATAGCACGACTACAACCTTTTGCAATGTGACTGTGGCCTACTTGCAATGACCAAAATTATAACAAAAACGTCAAACAAAATTTCCTTATATTTCGCTGATTTTAAACCGGTAGAAACTCGTTAGTATTTCTAATCGAATTCACAAAAAAATTGCGAGACGAGTTCAAGTTTCAAATTATATTGAAATAAAAATTCAACAGCAATGGAGGGAGACTGCGAAGTGAGCTTGCGCTCTTCGAGTCAGCAGCCACCCCGCCAATGTCAATGCGATCAGCTCCAGCTGTGAATCGAACCCATCACGTAGGATCTGTCACCTGCGCGCGCTACCGCTAGTCCATGTCGCTGACAAATAGAGTTCAAGTTTTTCGCTTTGCTTTTTCCGACTTCAAGTTCGAGTTCAGTAAATTATTTTTCCGAGTTTGAGCTAGTTTATAGTTTTTGTCACGTTTAGGATAAGTTCGAAGCTTTTTCAACTTTTCCCAGGACGAGTTCAAGCTCAGAGATTTTTGCTTCTCGAGTTCGAGTCCGGCAAAAACCACCGAGTTTTAGTTCGCAACTCTGCTAGAAACATTTCAATTTGTCAATACATTGTTGTTTTAGATGGCCTGCCTGCTGTGTTGATACAGGCTACGATGCTTTCACTCACACTTGCTGCGGAGCAGTTATTACTCCTATTCCTAACGAAAGCAATGCAGGAGAATGCTGCGGTGATATTGGTATCGATCGTCGCACACAGCTGTGTTGTAGCGGGGAAAATGTAACGATTCCTGAAGGTAGGCTAGAATTTATAAGTACTTTTTTCAAAAGTTGGTCTACATTTTGTAATTCGTCTACAAAAGTTGGTCTACATTTTGTAGTTTCATCGCTAATGGTCCACACTACGGGCACAATATACTGTACTTAAAAAGACAAACTGATAATTTCGAAAGTAATGCAAATACTTTTGTTGCTGAAAAGGGAAATTTGTTGGAATTACAAAATGTAGACCGACGGATTGACGTAGTGATTAAGGCAGCGGTTCTCAACCTTATTTTCTTCTCTACCCACTTTTGATGTGACTGATCCTCAGTCACCCACAACGCTCTATTGCTAAAGTTTGCTTCAGATATATCAATCGGTGAGGTGCAAAAAAAGGTCCTGCACGTCTGCAGGTGTCCTGTTTTCGTGAAAATATCGGTGAAAAGTAAAAAAAACGTGCCTTCATTCATACATATTTTGATGGTGTCACATTACCCACCGAAGAATCACATATTACCCCTCGGGGGTAATTTACCCCAGGTTGGGAAACACTGGATTAAGGACATCGCTGTCGGCGTGGAAGGCCTTAGGTTCGATTCCCGGGCCCGTCAAACCGGATGCTGGCTCCAACGGCTCACCACCGCTGCGACATTTCTCCCAAGCTGTATTGCCCAGGCGCTAAGTCGCGGAGACACGTCCGGCACCTGGTTATACGCTGCGGTGTATTACCACAAGTACAATGAAGATTTGATTTGATTTTTTTGCGTAATACGGGCGCCACATTAAACTGTCATAGTTGGTATTTACTTTAAAAAAATTGCAAGCTAGGAACCCTAGTGCTTTATTGTTTTACAGTACATTATACTGGAAGACCCACTTCGGCCCTCATAATCTAGCAATAGAAATTTTGCAGTCTTGGGTGTTTCGTGCATAAAAATAGCTTAGTTTGATCCTTTGTTGCGATTGTCTTAGAAATTCCTCGAAGTCGGGCCGAATGTTGTGACCTTCAAGCCTACAATAATGCTACACAACTTTGCTGTGCCGGAGAAATCCGTGAGAGAACGGATCGTTTCACTACCAGATGTTGCGGGACCGAAACTTACAATACAACCGAGCAGATCTGCTGCGAAGGAGCGGTAAGAATTTGTTGGCGATTTTTAAGAGAACAGTAGGCCTATAGTTGCCTTTAAGAATGTGAAAACTGTGTAAATGTACAATACAGTACAGATGGTTTGTCTCGCTAAAGGGTCTCCCCACATGATTTATTGCATGAAAATTCAGATACAGAGTTTTGCGTTGTACCTCTATTTTAGGAGGAAGAATAAAGCTGAGGAAATTCATATAACTGGACGCTTCAACAACATATACTTTAGGTTCAGCGGTCATCATTAGCAGTGTAAGCAAGGCAGTAGGTCCTGTAGAACTGAAAGTTTTACTTTGCTTTACACAGAGCCCACCCTTTAAAAAGGAAATCACTGCAACAGAACATCAGAAGCCGTTATGCCACAATGTCCTTGAGATAAAATATTAGGGTTAAAAAGTCGCCACTGCCCATTAATACGTTACTCATTAAATCAAAATGTGGTTTCATAGCGCAGTTGCACGCGCTTTCCCAGAGCCTCGATGGCGCAGTAGGCAGCGCGTGAGTCTCATAATCTCAAGGTCGTGAGTTCGATCCTCACTCGGGGCAAGTTTTTTCCCGCTTCTACTTTTTTGATCCAACTGCTTCCATATCGCAACATTACTCGTTCGAATTTCACCTAAGGAAGGGTCAAGAATCATTGTCAGCAATCATTGAGTCATTGAATCAAACGCTTGACGTCAATAGGCCACTTCCGACCAACAGCCTATCAACAACCAACCGAAGTAAAATTTTACAAAACACCGGTATTAGAAGGAACAGCAAATTTCAAGCCTTTTTGCATTAGATTTGGAAGCATCCGGTCATCTTTTCTGTCTTCTGAGATGGTGAAATCCCGTTAAGAGCCTTCCCAATGGACAACAGTAACCACCGATGTTAAAGTTATTAGCTTGACCCGAATCGCAATCAAACCCCAAGACTAGCGTTTGAGAAGCAGGCGACGCCCTAACCTCGTCGTAGCAAAAATAAAATGAAATGTTTGATAAATTTAGGAAGGGACCCAACCTCGACTCTTCGATTTTCAATTCGGCATGGAAAACACTGCTTGCTGTGGAGAAGCGTTATTTAACACATCTGCTCAGTTCTGCTGCGATGGATTCTTGGAAGAACAAGAATTTGAAAACACTGAATGCTGTGCAGGACAAGCTTACAACCGAGATGAGTTTATTTGTTGCCAGGGGAATCTTTTATCAGTAAGTATACTAGGCAGGGGCGAAAGCACAATTTTTTTTAGGGTGTTACTTAAAGTTCACCATGAAAAGCCCCAATTTTTCTGGGAGAATCCGAACGATAACGGCTTTTCACGTGTATCCAAATTGGCCTGAATCGGTAGCGCGAGTGGGAGCCCCTTGCTTCTGCCTATGGTAGCCTACTGGGGTTGAGACTAAGCCTTGGTACCGCGCGCAAGCTTCAGATTTTTCGCGACTGCTTCCATTCGACGCAATTTTAGGGTGGATGCTGATTCAAAAAACCCTGACACACTTCGCAGTGTCTCTTGAGGATTAATGAATAGACCTATTTATCATTTTATTTGTAGTTTGCTTTCAGCAAACAACGTATGTGCAATTTAGACGCACAGTACACAGTTCACCTTTCTGTAACAGATTGGAAATGTTCCCTCAAGAAGAGCAGCTTGTTGTGGAAGCCGTTGCATGTACTTAGGTGTTCAACGTTGTTGCAATGATCGTATTTATCAAGCCAATATGCTCAGCAATTCCACCTGCATGGACTTTTAGAACTCTCCCATATAACAAACTAAATTTGCTTTGAACCTTCTTTTTGTTTATCAATTCAAACCGATTTTTCACCACGAACATTGGGCTTGCCATGTCATCAAGCGCAAATTACACAACGGATTTCAGTGGATTTTTTGACAGCCTTTTTAGATCCAGAGCTTTATCCACCGATTTGCCAATGCTGCTTGAAATAATTTCTACGTAAAACGTTTCCAATTTTAAAAAGTTCGAAAATTAAACTGTAAATAAAAGAAAACTGCTTCTTTAAATGCTGTGTGAGTTGAAGATTTAGCAATTATTTGAAAAGAATAAACTAGCCAGTTTCAAACATAGCTAAACCAGAAGTGTAGCGAAGAAGATTTTTTGTCTAAGCTTGGTAATTTTTGAAACCGGTTAATTTAAACTGCTTTGAAGAATTTCGACAGTGCATTAAATCAAAAATCAAATCTTCATTATACTTGTGATATCACGCCGAAGTGTGAAACGTGTGGAGGGGCCCATCTTCCCGACTAAGCACCTGGGTAACACAGTTTCGAGCTCCGCAGAAACGTCGCAGCGGTAGCGACACTGTGCCGATTTGACGAGCCCGAGAATCGAACCGAAGATCTTCCGCACTAATTGCAATGTCTTTACCACTATGTCATACCTTTTTTCGGTGATATTCTTTAATTTTTTAGTAAGCACGGTACGAGGGAAAAAGTTTGTAATTTTCCATCTCTCTGCGCAGGTGGCCATCTTATTATGTTCGCCAGACTAATCACCTCAATAAAAAGTCGATGAGCTCATAAACAAATAACATACTTTATTTACTACAATATCAAAACAGTTTACAACGTCACAAAAACAGAAACAATAGCAATCAAAGTTTATAGTTACGATAAGCTACTTAATTTTACCGGATTTTGTAGATTTCTTCAACTTAAGCAAGTAAAACATTTATTTTCTCGCTGAAGAGGGACAAAGGCGACCGAAATCTGAAGGAGGTTGAACAAACAAATTGAAAACTAACCAACCATCGCGCTTGAGCTTTTCAGGTCGAGGTTGTAAACTTAAAACAAAAGTCTTTTAAAGCAGCAAGTTATTTTTTTCATAAAGGCTAGTGAGTGTGCTACAGCCTTCTTTAGCCATAGCCTACGGTTTGTGACTTCTTCGTTATTCTGCCACGAGAACAAAAGAGAACGCGATGAAACCAAGCCTGCAAGCCTTCTGCAATACCTCTAAGGGCAAACATACAAGTTTTCATGAGTTTTCCCGCATGACAGTTCAGCTTTTCGAGAATAATCTTACTGAGGAAGAAGCGCGTTAAGCATACGCAGCTGAATGGTACGGATAAACCTTTGGCTTACCTATTTTTCAAGGCCCTACCGTTATTAAAAAATGTGATTATAATATCCTGCGACTTCCCAAGGATAATCGGGTCCAGAAAAGTTAGTAAGTTATGATCATAATTTCGAAAAATCAATGTGACCGAAATACGCATGAACCCTTGGCCGACGAAATATCAGCCTGCGGTATCTGCACTTCTGTTATGCGCAGAGTCTGTAGTGCTGTACCACTACGTCATTATTCTCTTTCCACATGGCGAGTTTAAGTGATTCTGAACGCTCACTCACTTTCTTCATCACAATAAATTTTTTGATTATGATGAAGAAAGCTCATGGGCCTTTGGACCACTTAAGCAGGACATGTGGGCAGCGTAATTGATGCTGGCTAAGCTCACCAGAACCTCAAATTAGGCCTGCTTGTATACGCATGCACGCTATACGCATTACGCAAGGGATCTACAATAGATAGTCGTAGCAAATCTTTTTTTAAACCACTTTCTCTTTCGAAATGCACAAATGGTCAGAAACACTTTCATTTCGTGTTCGCAAACCTGCGTAAATCTGCTGAGTCGGTGGGCGGCGGACAAAATTAGAATTTTTATGCAAACAATTTTGAGATTAAACGACAAATATTGGCTTTAATTTAGAAAAGCCACGAAAGAAATTTGATTGGTTTATTAACCATAGAAAATCTGCAGTTTGACATTAAGCTTCTTTGTGTGCGAGGTTTGTAGCATTCTAGTTGCTGATACTCAAATACCAGCTTGTATTTGCTGAGTTGGTTAAAGGCGTGTATCTTCTGCCAGTTACTTGTGTCTATCAAATGCAAACAAGACATCTTTGAGAATGTTTAAAGGAAGTAGTGTTTGATATCCCGGAGACGCGGAAAGCATTGTTGAGCCAACGTTCTTGCAAGTTTAGACAAGTTCACATCAATCAGTTCTAGTTAGAGGCGTCCCCCATCATTTCTGCGAAAAAGTCGAGTTGATGGACAGTTGCAATTTTATTGAGAAATCGCATACCGCGTGCTCGATGCCTAAGCGACGCTTAGGTATTTCGGAAAGGTATTGCACATAGTGCTTTTACCTAAAAAGCTATAATTGACAACTCTTCTTTTAATAGCTCAATTTGCTTTCTGCATAAGACGCAAACCTACTGCACGCACGTGTAAGCTTAAGGTTATACAGGCTACGACCGAGACAAGAACGTAAAAGTAACAAGTAAGAGTTACTTAGAGGTAAAAAAAAAAACAAGTAAGTGCTAAGCAAACGGCAATTTCGCTATTTTCTCGAAGCTGCGAGAAATTCTAGCAAACAGCAATTTAACAAAACACCACCAGAAGCGAAGGTTTTCTAAACCCCTATTCTAAGCTAGGTTAGGCTACCGTTAAAGTTACGTTTTTGCGCAGCAATTTTTTTGCTCTGAAACTTCTAGCCGATAGTGACTAATGTAAACAATCGAAAGAATTAGCCATATTATAGCATAGCAACAGTTAATAATTTTATGTGAAAATAAGAGAAACATTTTGAATAAAATTTTAAACGTTGTCAGCCTTTCGTCTAGGTACAAAATTGTTAGGAATGCTAAATGCTTAATTTTTTTCAACAAATTCAAATTTAATTTTACTTTGAGTTTTTGTCAGTGAAAACGCGCTGCTTTTTTGTTTCTCTGACTCTGAAGAGGGCCGGATGAAAGACGGAAACGTTCAGAATTTGAGTGCAATGTTTCCTGTTTTTAACAAACTGCTGTCGTTCCATTATGGCTTCTTAAAACGAAGTCTCTACCGAAGCTGTAGTTAAAACTGAAAAAAAAAACTACACTAGCCTACTACTGCTATGAGACCTTTTTCATCAAAATATATTGAATTTGACCCAGCTTTGAAAAGCAATTGAGCAAAGAGGACCTAAACATTGACATTCATGCTGCGTGAATTATTGGGCTAGCTAGAACATTATTGAAAAAAATCTAAAAAGAAAATTACTAATAAGCCAGGTCAATGAACTTATGTTGGTGGAAGAGATAGTTTAACTAGTGTTTACCTTCGGTCGTTGAATTCGGTAAGCCTGCTCTGTGTACAAACAAGCGGTTTTAAACATGCTTTGGTCTTAAAATGATAAAACTGCTTCGTAAAATGTATTTATTTTCTTTGCTGAAATAACTTCAGACGATATAAAAGACAAGATATTACCGTTAACTGAAATTATTTGTCAAAGCATAATAAGCAGTGTCCTCAGTTTAGAAGCCTACAGGACTTAAGTTATTTTGTAGCAATGCTGGACGTTTCAGTTTTTTTTTTTTTTTTTCTGATAAAGTTGGCTATTTGCTTTAAAATACTTTCAGAAACATAATAGAGTTGTAGCTGTAGCATAATTAGATAAAGCGTAAGGCATTTTGTGATGACTCCACAAATTATGATTCACTTGAGCAAAAAACCTGCACTATCGTTGCAGAAGCTTTGGTTTAGATAAAATTTTGTTGTTTGGTTCTTTCACCGACATACAACGGTAAGACGGCTCGCTGCTATACCCGGCATGCGAAGCTTGAATGCAGTTTCAGAAGTCGCAACTATTCGCCTGTTCGATTATAAAAAATAAAACAAATTTAGCGAGAAATACAATAGTCGTACGTCGCAATATCGCTAATCGCCTATTAGGAAAAGTGTTTTTAAAATAAACGCAGCAGCGACTGGGGTTGCTTAGGGTCTTGCAACATCTTATTTCATTTTAAAAACTGTGGGTCCGCTTCGGTGCAGATCAAGGTAGAGCGATAACTCCAAGGTCACCCGGTGAATCGCGAAAAAGTTTTGCTACAAGCGTCACAGTCAGGTTTGCACAAAAGCATGGGTCTCCCCCGAAAAATCAGTTCTGGGGCCCCAAAAGTCTTTGTACGACCGAAGGTCTGCTTTAGTTACGGTGCGCAACAGAAAACGTGCAAAGTTGTTTTTCAAGTGTATACTTTTTCAGGTCTAGTTAAAGTTCTAAGTTTGTGTCTAATACTAATCATATACAATGGCAACCGCTCTTGTCGGAAATTGGACTTTGGATCACAATGAAAATTACGATGACTTTCTCAAAACCATCGGTGAGCTTTTATAGCACTATGGTTGTCAGTTATCATGGCTTGAGATTACCAAGCTTAATCAGCAAAGATTCTTTTACAAACGAAATGCGAATAAAACTAATAAATGTTTTGGCGAAGCTTTCGTTTTCTGACTAAGCTCAGATTTGAAACTGAGCCTCGCACTGATTCAAACCCTGGATTTTGGGCCCAATTTTAACATTGTGCAAGCAAGAGTAGGCTACGCTTAAGCTCAATTAATCCTATTCAAAGATAAGTTTTACTGAATATCACTTTCCTTGAAAAAGCGTCGAAGGCACTGCTAGCAAGTTTATATAGCTACAGACTAATAGTCAACATAGTTAATTGCAGCTGGAGAGTTTTAGTTGTTTTGCCAAAAAATTAATTTGCAAATAAACCAGCCACTTCCGGGAATCAGACTTGTTACTTCAGTGACTTTACCTTGCTAATGGCAATACTGCTCATTTGCATTGTATGCTTTGCTTTTCCACCGATCAATTCAAAGTCGGCGCCAAGGGAGGCCGGCCCAATTAACAAGCTTAATTGTTAATTGTAATCGACATACTTGGCCCCCCCAATTAACAAGCTGAAATTTTTGATGCTAGCGGCTTTTGTGCTTAATTTCAAACTTCGCCCCCCCCCCACCTGATAAACGCTTGGCCCCGTTAAGTCGGCTGCTCTGGCGCCGGCTCTGGAGCAATTGCAAAATATTCACTTTATTTAAGCAAGCAAGTCGGACCTTGCCTTCGACTCTTGTTTTGTGGAAAATGGTGAATTTAAATGAATTATTAAATTTTGTTAGGAATGGGGGCGGTGAAACGGACCATGGCCGTGAAACTCGGGGGAGGAATCACCATCTCCGCCAACGGCGGTAATGAGTTTCAAATCAAAACAGTGAACGGCCCAAAAACAAGAGACCGGAAATTCGTGATTGGCGAGAACGTTGAAGACGAAGGAGCGGACGGATCCAGTGTTACAGTAAGTATAAACAACAAAAATACACCATAAACGTGTTTAGTTTACATTTGCTGTGGCTATTTAATGTGTTTTATTGACTAGACATAGGTGAAGCATTTTCAGTGCAGATTTTACGAAGAGAACAGCACTAGCGTAGAGTGAAAAGTGAAATCATGCCAAGGGCTTTGCTAAAAGCTTAAACAAGACTTGGTTAAACCTCTATTCTACCACAATGTTCTGCTCTTGTCGCTAGCTCATCATGAAATAAACTTAGGTCCATGTGGAATTTAAAGTTCTGTTTAAAAAGGTTAGTTTTTAGCAAATGTGTTTTCATTGGCACAATTTCTCAGGAAATCACTAGCTTCGAACCTAGGATATGGAAGGCATAAATCTTGTGTTTGGTCAGCTGCATGGATTGAAATTTAAAAAGTACTCTTCTTTTTTTTCTTTCAGGGCAAATTTTCAATTGAAAACGACAAACTGGTTGGTAGATTTGTAACCAAAAAAGGCAAAAATCTTATAATTACGAGAGAAATCCAAAATGGCCAACTTGTGCAGGTAATTTTAGAACTTTTAGTGGATATTCAATTGTGATTAGCTTTTTGTAATTCTGACTGCATTAGTGTGTAATTTGATTGACTTTGTGTTATTTGATTGCCCAAATAAAGTTAAAAGTTTTTCAGTTGGGACATAGTTTAAGAGAAGCAAATGAGGAGGTAGTAAAACGTAAGTAGAAATAAGCGTATTGGTCTATTCCATAACAGAATCAGTCTACATTTGGTTGGGGCGTGGCCCCGCATGACCACAGGGCCGATGTTGTTCTGGAATGTCATCATGCTTGATGGGTTTTCAACAACTTTTTTGTCACAACTGTCCAACACTCAAAATCAAGCAATGAATTGTATATAATAGGATATTCGCGATATTTCGCCGAAGCTTGTTACGAGTGGCAGGGTCCATCTCCGTACCTGAGCAACGTAGCTTCGAGATTCGAAATAACATTTGATCGGTAGCAAGTTGGTTATGACTTCCTGCGCCGTCTGGCGATGTCTCCATCCACTGCACCAATTGGCTGGTTAGATTTAAACATTGCTGTTTAAATTTGACTTCGCATAATCGCATTTACCTTACAGACTATGGATTTCGATGGAACTGTTTGCAAGAGATTTTACAAGAAGAAATAAACCGTTTTGCTGCTGTAGCCTGGTGAAGATTTTTGGGTGGATGCACCGTCGATATTTTTGTTTGAGTGAAGAGATTTTCAATATTTTTTGTCCTAAACACCCAAATTTTAAAATTCAAGCAATAGTTTTGCCGCAACTTTTTAGTTATTGTTGCACAGCAGAAATTGGTAAAATTACTGTATGAGGCCTACCGCCTAATGGCTGCTTTTGAACACGCAGCCTCTACATTTAATTACCAATTATATGTAGAGGCTAATTTAGGTTAGGTTTAGCCTCTACGTATAATTGGCTATATTTTAAACTTCTACGCATTCAGACACACGTGCTCTTAGTACTTGATAAATTTGTTTCAGTGAATAAGGGCGCGTATTTGCTTCTTGTTTGTTCTAAAAAAATCATGAGGTTTTATGTTGCTAAAGTTGCAGCGTGTTTCTTCGAAGCAAGTTTGAAAAGTTGTTGAGTTGCGAAAAATAAATTCTAACAATACAGTGGAAGCATTGATATACTAATTCAAATGTAGGCAAATGAATTATTTTTTGCTGGAGAATTTTCTGCGGCGCTACCGACTCAGTTGCCAAGCCATTGCTATCAGATCTCTGGGATTGGAATCCTGGGAGGTCAAATCGGATACAGTGTCGCTCATGGCTTGCTGCCGCTGCGACGTTCCTTCGGAGCGTTGTTGACAGGCGCTATGCCTCGCCACTCCTAACACACTTCGGCGTAATACTGCGAGTATAATGAAAATTTGATTTTTTTTTCATTTTCTTCATCATATGACAGATGTACACTAAGCAGGAAAAACAGAGATTGCTACGCCCAGACTTTATAGCCTAAGCTGAGTGCATTGTTTTACCTTTTTATCCTCATCACTGAATTTGATGCTAGTTGAAAGTCACACGGGGCATATAATTATAAAAAAAATAGAAGCCACAAAGCTGTCAATAGCAACTTTATTTGATTACTGAATTAAGCCTGATTTAAACATCTTTCTCATTACTGAAGTATGGTACTCAGTAATTATGCTAGCAACGAACGCAAGGACGTTGACATTGACTAGACTCAATTTCGAAATTGTTCAAAGCTTGCGACAAAACCATCGAGCTCAAAAATCGATAAAAATCAGTTCAGCGTTCTACAGGATTCGCGGTTACATATTCATCAAAGAAGCGATTGAATTTAATGGCCTCGTCTGTTATCGAGAAGAACAAACAAACTTAGTAGAACTTAATGTTTACACGAAAGTTTAAAACGATTAAGACGTTAAACCCGTTCATTGCGCAAATAAACTTAATAACAAATTATGCGATTGGTCTAGACCAGTCATTTTTAACCAATGTTCCAAGTTAACGATTTCGAGCTGAATTCAAGTAAACTAGAAAGTTTAATTCATGCACAGGGTTCCTCCAGGCCCTGAAATGTTTCATTGGAGTTCCGCTCCATGAGAAAGATTGAAAAAGATTGGTCTGGACTGATCGCAGATGACATTTAGCTTAAATTGGACGTCCTTTACCTGTATGGATTTACGAAAACTCCAAAGGGGTCCGCGCCGGTGATTCGAGGCATCCGTAAAACTAAATACCTATCTAGAGTAGCCTACTTGTACGACTATTTAAGACAGGCCGTTATGACATTTTTGTTGCAAAGGTGTCAGCATGTTTCAAAGGAGCAAAGCCTAAAACAAATTAAAAGCACTAGTGTAGTGTACATGCTTCGATAAACTGGTTCTCAAAATCCTGAGAAACTATCATCTGCCTACTTTCAAATTTTCCAAAACCAATGACACAAACCTAACATTATTGTATAATAACAATGTACTGTGGAATGCAACCATCAAGTGCAAATAAACAACAAAGAACATAATTTCAAGAAAGGTTTGCAAATTTTTACTTATAGGCAGTATACACTAGATGACTACACAGCAAAGTGGCTTTATAACCAAATCCTTCAGCGAGAGAATCAATTAATTGCTCTTCTCCCTAACTCCAAACCCCATAAGTGTTAAAATGTTAAAAATGAATTAAATTCTAAATAGCAATATCAGGCGAGCAATTTCAGCCCTTTATGTTTTGATTATGAGTGAAGAATTGATTTGACAAAAATTCTAATTTAACCAAACCCTTCTACATAGTATATAATATAAATCACAAGTGTTACACAGAATCATGTAGAGGACGCAAAACTTCACCATTTAGCAAAAAATAACAGTTTAAAAGATAATATTACGGTTTAACAAGTTTCGTCAAGAAACTTGCACTACGACACACGATAAAGCGCGTAATAACAATAACACAAACAATAAATCATTGTACACTGCTCAAATAAAATAACTGCAGTGCTAAAAATTCATGATCTTAAGCCAGTGGTTTTCAGCTGGGTATTTGCCAGTACAGCGCAGGCCGCAGGAGTTCCACAAAAGTTTGCAATTTAGAGCTAGGTTCACGCAAATCAGTAAGTTAAATTAATGCACAGGGTTCTCGAGTCTCTGACATGTTTCATTGGGGTTCCGCTCCACCAAAAAGGTTGAAAACCACTGGCTTCAGTATGTGCAATAGCAGACCTGGCTTAACAATAACTTAACCAAAATCCTAGCGGTAAAGGTTTGTAAAAGACAATAGAAGCCAAAGTCTGCTGATTAAAGTTGAAAGAAACTGAGCTATTTCCATGCGCAATAAGGAAGTGGATTATGCCTCTCAATGGTTTAAATATAGATGACCCCAAAGGTTATTTAATACTCACCGATGATGACTTGGTAATACGAAACACACTTTTTTAAACTTCGGAATACAATAAATATGAGACGAAAACAGCAGCTTAAGGAGAAAAATAAAATCTTTTTCCTCCTTAATCTTTCAAAACAATGCACGCACATTTTACAGATCATGAAAAATGCCCAAAAATTTACAGTTATGCTACGCTATGGTATGAATTGTACATTTACAGGGCTACAATTTAATCAGTTTTTAAATTTACTGAAAGTTCGTTCAAAGCAATTTCAATTCAGACGAACATACTTCAACTTTTAAAGAATTTTTGACATTTTTTATGAAATACCGACTCAATTTTGCGTGACTATTATGCTTACTGCATAAATATTGCACTTTAACCTACAAAGTTTAACATTAGCGAAATACCCAATCATAACGCAGTCTGAAAAAAAAAAAAAAAAATGGGCATTATTGAAGATATACGGCATGAAAAAAGAAAAGCAAAACTATGTCTAAAAAAATATTTCAAAAGCTCACAAATAGACAATCTGAAATATGCTTAACTGACACAAAATGAACACCGCTACCTTAACAGAAGCCTTAAAAATCGCAGCATAGAAATAGAAATATACTGTAGGGAACCTGATTATTTTGGCAACTGACTACATTTTCCATCAAAAAAACATCCGCTAATTTCAAAACTTTTTGCACCTCATAAGAAAAACATTCTTGCTTCATGAAACGGGGTTACCAATTACTATCGGCACCAAAATTCGGAATCGTGAAATTTAGCCCTCCGTCGTCCTCAACAGAGCTCTGGGGGGTAGCTCCCTGACTTGACAGAGGCTGAGTAGAAAAAGATGGATTGGAGAACGGATTACTCAAGTCCATTGGGGCGGAGTTGTCGGATACCTGAGAATCATAAAAATTAGGAGTGGAATATGACATCCGCATGGTGGCATCCGTGTCAACCAAAGAACTTTGCTTTGAAAAATCAAATGAATCCGGCGTCGAATACAACGGATTTTGATTGGTGGAAAATGAGGTGGGGTTCATACTTGACAGCTGATTGGCTGAGCTCAGCGAGTTATAACTTCTAGACTGACCAACAGTAGACGTCGACGTGGCATCAGAATAGAAGGTGTTGGGCTGGTATGACGAGCCACCATTGGAAATAGAGGGTTGATCATAGACCGGGTTTTGAATGTACGCACTTCTGGAGTAAGTCTCAGATGATGCGGACATAGAAGGCACAGATGAAAAACTGTTTGTGCCCATGTACTGTTGGGAGTAAGACATCATCGGGGTGCTGTTGTACGAAGGCATGGCGCTAACTCGCGGATCATTGTTGGATGACTGAGATGAAGACGACATTGCGCGATGATTTGCGGTGCTGTTTAAATCAATCCAGGACCTAAAAATTCGACTTTAATCAATTCTGCTTCTAGATTAGTATATCGTTCATTGACATTTTAGTAGCAAGGACGTTACGACTGCGCACTGCACATACAAAGACCTTCATCAATCATCACAATTTTTACTCTATTTTTTCATATACTTACGTGGGAGTAGGATTGTTGGCCATGCTGCTTGGGTTGTTCGGAGATGGAGGCAATACTGCAGGGAAAGGAGTCTGCAACATAAAGTTTACTCGTGAACACATGAAATAAAAAGTTACAAGATTACAAAAAAAGATAACTACAAAAAATTGAAGAAAATACGTAGTATTTGCTTTAGAACGGCCAATTTCTAAAAAGCCACATGCCCTGTTGCAACTTTACATTTTGGCGCATCTTTTGAGGCAAATTTGATTCCTATCAAATCGATAAAATTTTTCAGGCTGCATAAAGATTTCAGTAATACTCTTTTTAAGCCACATAATTGCAGATTAAGTTTTTATATTAATGAAGTGTATGCATCTTGAAAGATGACCTAGTTGGGCAACAAACCCGCGAACCAGTTTCACGGCCCAATGTACCAACCACTCGGAAAATACCGATCTACTCACCACAGCAGAAGCTTGAGAGAGTTGTGTCGCGGGTTCAGATTGAGCGCTAGTAAACCGCGAGGTGTCGTTCAAGCGCACAGCAAAAATTCTTCCCTGTGATGTCCTTATGTATGTGCCTTTACGTCCACGTATAACACAGATAGTGTCACCTAAAAAAAATGGATTAAAAAAATTAATTACTGCGCAGAGCCTTTTCCCACACGGCAAAAAAGTACGAGAATGAAAATCTATAAAACAAGATCTAACGTTAAAGTTCATACAAATGTATTTATGTCAGTAGATATAAATGCATTTATAGATAGTAGATACGGTGAAAGCGCGGAAAAACACATCCTAGTTCGAAATCCCACATGATGCAGCAATACCACCGCATCTACGCTAAAACAAAAAACATACAATTAAAATGGAACTTTTATTATACACGCAGTATCACGCCGAAGAGTGTAACAAGTGTCGGGACCTATTTCCACAGCTTAGTGCCTGGGCAACGCAGCGACACAGCGAGCCGGTGGCCAAAGCGTACGATTTGACCGGCCCAGGAATCGATCCCAAGATCACCTGCACCGATAGCGATGTCCTTAACAATTACCAAGTTCGTCTTTCCAAACCAAATCTACTGCATTACAACCAAAAGTTATTAGTAGCAAAGGGTGTAGCAATGCAGCCTAGGACATACCGGCATGAATTTTCTTGGGTTGTTCTCCTGCCATTGTATTTGTGCTTGTATGTTGAGGAGGTAATGGAATATCCATGGTAGCTACGACTTTCTGAACAGTGATGCCAGATTTATGGACTGTTGATGATTGATTGTTGCCCTGAAAAAGAACAACACTACTAGCAAATTGTCTTAATGCACAAAAAGACAAATAACTACAATACGACTTAAAAAAAAAGATGCTGAAAAGATATCACCACAATGCTTCTTTTCTTTCATAACGCTTAACCTTTTCTCTGCTCCAAAAAAAACTTTTTTTTGTCATTGTTTCAAGCCACATAATTGCAGCTTAGGTTTTACTTACACCTTATGAACACATCTATCAGAGAAGAAGACTTGGTTGAACATCGAACCTGCCAAGCCAGCTACGGAGCCCAATGCACCAACCTCTCTGCTACAACTACAACTTTGTTAATTAGTTTGAGCATTTAAGTGCGGCTAAACGAAAAAGTGAGAGACATAGACATCTTACTAGACTCCGATACCAAGAAAACTGACTCTCACAGAGTTCTGGCTTCTCGTTTTTGATGAAAGCTAGATCACTTTACCAACGATTAACACATCCTGCATTGAAGGTCCTAAAACTTGAATTTTTGAATGAATTTTTTAAGTTTTACTACCGAATAAAACCCGCTACAACAGATTTCACACATCTAGTAGTAGTAGTTTAGTATGCACTCCTACCGCAAATGGCGTTGGTATAGGTGTAGACTGCATTGGACGGACGTTTGCGATTGGTCGGTTTTGATCATGTGACTGCGAAGATGGCGGAAAATTCGAACTGAAACAAAAACCATTTTAGTTTTCTCACCATAAATCTCTGATAATTGTATATTAATACCAAAGTGAAATCATTTGTTAAGATTACAAACCACACCGTAAATTATGCTGTCAATCTATTGTCTAGAAGAAAAACATTTTGGTTCAAACTTGCGCAAAGTTCTCTAATAACGTTTTTCCAAAGAAAAAGTGACGTCTAACCGTTGAGTCACGAGCATCAAAAAACTGAGAAAGAGTCAACCAATATTGTACTTTTGTGAGATCTGCTTAATCATACTCGACAAAATCAGTTGATATACGTCGTAACTCCAAAAAAGAATCTACTATATGTTGCAGAATTATTGGAAACTCCCACCTTAACCGATGCCTGCAGAATTCGGCCAACAAATGAAAAAATCAACAACACAGATAGTACACTCTGAAATGAGTCTGCACCTAGCAACTTCATAGCTCTTGTATCAACCCGAAAAACATACCCAGGAGGCGTGGCTCCATTTGGCTTGACTGATGATCCATAAAACCCAGCATATGATTGGCGACTGTAAAAAGAGCTGTTAATTCAAGCTTAACGCAACGCAAATTAAAATAAACATGATGCGATATAATCAAAAGGGTTTTAAAAATTGCAATTCTCAATATGCGTGGAGTAGCGGTGTTACGAAGCTAAAGGTCACAAGGTTAGGAATTTCACCCCAGTCAAGCTTAAAAACCAAAAATCAATCGAAAAATTAAAAAACAAGGACAACTTCAACAAAAGGTTTGAACTCGTCCTATGCATTTTCGTTGCTTACAAGTGATTGAATAAAAACGCAAGAACCAATCATCAACTTTGGTCTATAATTCAAACTGATACAAATAGACCAATGGCTGACACTTTTTCCGGCTCTAGTTGTGTGTTTATTCTGCTACATGAGACGCAACCAAAGCACTGCAGAGGACATTGAACTCGCAACACCACAAAGAAAAAACAAGCGTTTTTATCAGTCACAATACCGTTTACTTACCCATAATTGTATGCAGACGACGCCATCTTGTCTTTTTCATACCCCTTCTCAGCTAATCTTTTCTCAGCTTTCGTTAACCTCTGGTCTTTGCAATCCAGGAGCAAAGACTCATGTGTGAAAGGTTTCTTGGTGAACCAGTGTCCGGCAGACTAAAAAAGACAGGTTGTGACTAACATGTACACAAAATCAAAAAGAGTAACCAAAAATTTGAAGAAAATAAAGTTTTATGGTTGAATATTTGAGTAACCGCTTAAAATTTGCTCGCCTAATATTATTATTGGCTAGGGTTCCATCCATATGAGTAATTGTCGCAGATATTGCTTGTCAAAGAAAAACATAAGGTATAGACTATTCTGTAAGTGTAGGTACACACTAGGGTAAAACGTTACAAATATCTTAACCACAGCATCTGCACTTTTCTGCAGTTCTACACCACAGGTTTGTATCAAGATGTTGCTATTCTAATTGTGGTAGATAATTAAAACTGAGATATTAATTCGCCGACCATATTGGCGAAGTATTACAGACATCGCTATCGGAGCGGAAGGTCTGAGGTTTGATTCCCGGACCGATGAAATCGGCACAGTGTCGCCAACGGCTCGCCACCGCTGCGATGTTTCTTCGCAGCAGTGGGTTGCCCACTTGCTTAGGCGCTAAGCCGTGTAGATGAGTCTCTCCACTTGTAATACACTTCAGCGTAATACCGCGAATGTAATGAAGATTTAATGCATTTTGAGACCGACCTTACAGACATCGATCAACACAGGGTCGCTGAACTCCTCCTCAACATTATCGAAATCCACACGAGGTAATTCATCATTGCTGTATTCCATCAAACTTAACACATCTTGTTTGGTGAAGACTTGGGTAGGATTCAATTTATCCACAACTCGATCTAAAATAATGAAATTCGGAAACTCAATACACGAGCAAAATATTAATCTAAACAAAATATAAAGCAATTATCAAATCGATACCACAATAAACTCATCTAAAATAAAATGAACTTAAGACTGTTTTCATCTCACAGGATCTGGAATATAGCTAAGACGTTTCGATAATTTGAATTCTAGAGTCACAAATTAGCTGAAATCGCATACAATTGCTTTTTGAGTATGAAATGCATTTCAATGACTATTAAACAACACTGATGATGGCACCTAAATCAGTCAAAATGTCCGGTAAATGAGGAAAAAACCCAAATCCTCTCATTACCTACTCGTTGCCTTTTAGATAGAACTAATACACCACTGCAAACGACATCGCTATCGGTTCGAGAGATCCGGGGTTCGATTCCCGGGCCGGTCAAATCGGTCACAGTATCGCCAAAGATCTTCCATCGCAGAAGTTGTGTTGCTAGACACCAAGCTGCGGAGATGGGTCCGCCACTCGACACACGCTTCGGCGCAATCCCGTGAGTATAAGGAAGATATTTGATTTAAAGATTTACCTGACATTCCTTGCTTTGTGACTTGACGTTCGTATATCTTTTTCTCCATTGCTTGATCGCAAACCAATCTGAATGTAGAAGACAATGAAATAACGACCACCTTAAAAACTGGAACCACAAAACTTACCTGTATATATGGCAAGTCTTTCGTTGTCCGTACCGGTACACCCTGCACACAGCCTGGGCATCATGACAAGGGTTCCACGAAGCGTCGAAAACTACAACTCGGTTTGCACCGATTAGATTGATGCCTAAGCAGCCAGCCCTGTTAGAAAATCATCATGATTAATAGTCATAAAAACAAACAAAAACGAATCAAGTATAAAAAACATAACAAGCATGAAAATAAAAAAGGGATAATTTGAAGCGAACGTTTTTCCTATATAAAAAAGAATTTAAAATAGTTGGGGATACGCAGCAGCATCAGCGGTACAACTAAAGCAGTAATTGAGGCCGAGTTATTGTTGAAGAAGTACCCAGTATATCTAACGAACAATAAGAGCGGTACTATAAAAACGGTCATTCAGAGGCACGCACTCTGGGCCGGAGTAGTGTTTTTCTTCTGCATTGTAAACACGGGAACTACTCAATAAAGTGGTACAGCGTGTAAATTGAAAAGCTAAGAAAAACTATTAACACAAATGCGACACTAGAGACTATTGTACAGCGACCAGCAAAGGTATAAATACTATGTTATGTTACATTATAATATACCTGGTTGAAAGCAGGAAGAGATGAATGGATTTATTCTGGTCTGAATTGAACAAGTTGATCATTTTTTCTCTATCCGCTGAGTGTGTGTTACCGTCCAATCGCAAGTAACTATCATTTTTGCTCCATTTTCTAAATCGAAACAATTACGACGTCACAATACAATAACCAAAATTTAAAACAAAATTAGAACCTCCAAAATATATAACCCTCCTAGGCTGCTACGTCGGCATAGAGAGGCAAATTGTGTTTTTTATGAATTTTTTCTCTGTGCAAACTATGCCTTCTGCCGGAGAAAAAATTGTGATTGACTCGTCTGAAACTTTTTTAGGCAACGCCCTTGAGAGTCAAGCGCAGAATATTGTCCATTTTTCACTAGTTAATTATATTATTGCAGTAAAATCACTTTTACTTTAATCACTGAAAAGTATACCTTGTAGGTTGCTCTGGGTCTGTCCTAGGCACATACTGTTGACCGAGAAATTCTTCAATTAATGACAAAGTGTTGAGAGACTGACTGAAGACAAGGATCCGATCTCCAATATTGACAGATAGATTAATGAGACGCATTAATACAACCATTTTTCCGGACATCTCAACCATTCCATCACAGTAACCAGAAAGAAGATCCTTGGCCTATTGAGCAAAACATTGCAATGACAAATACAGTGGCCGGTATAGAGAGCACAGATGCCCAAATTTAACATTTCAAAATCCTAATTTTATCCAAATCCGAATTTTAGCTGAATAAAATCTAAATCCTAAATAATTTGCATTTCTTGCAAAAATCGAATAACGGTTCTGCGTCCAAAATCCAAATTTGCAATATCTACCGAAATTAGATCCGTCTGATTCTAATCCAAATCCATGGACATTTTTAATAGAAAGTAAGCTGGCAAGTCTCTTACATTGTAATGAAAGCATAGGCGTTCAACACTGTTATTACTGCAAGACTGGATTTAAATTGTCGCCATTTACGAGACAAAAACGCAACTTCCTTATGTTTCAATTGCTGCGTATTTTTTATAAACGAACAAAATGTAATAACAATTCTTACCCATTCTAGGCTCATTCGCCGCTCTTTATCATCACCAAACGGATTTAAACCAGGAGTTGGAAGGACAGATGATGGCGTGCTAGAAAGCGACGAGGGAAAGCTGTCCTCAGTTGGTGTACTGCTGGAAGAGTCCCCGTTTAATAACGCTGTAATGCTGCAACACAGATAAAATTAAAACCAAACGAAAGAAGGGTAAGACTCATAATTAGATGTTGCATTTTTAACCCTGAAATACAAAAAAAGAAAAACCTAACAGTTACTGCTTTCTTTATACGTTTCACCCCATCTTTTTATTATTTTTTCCTGTATCTCAATATCTTGTTGACAAATTTCTTCAAGAAAAAATGAAATTATGCCCGCTACGCTTCGATGGGTTGCATACACCGCACGAAATCACACATACGACGTAGCAACTCAAAAAAATCAATCTTCATTACACTCGCGGCATAAGTGGAAACATGTAACGAGTGGCGGGGCCCATCTCCGCGGCATAGCGGCTGGGTGACACAATTCCCAAGAAAATCGCAGCGACGGCGATGCGTTGGCGACACTACGTCCGATTTGACCGGCCCGGGAAGCAAACACAGAACCTTCGTCACCGAGAGTGATGTATTCAACCACTGTGCAAACCGACCGGTCAACGTAGCAAGTAACCGTCAAATTAAGCTGTTTTTTTTTATTGTTTTAACATAAAGTGCCAACAACTGCTATACCTGTTTGACGACGGGGATTTATTCCGGACTTTTTTCGCGGAAATGGTAGATTCCAAAGAATCCGGAACATCAAAATCCGGATCCAACTCACTATTCTCCTCCTGACGTTCTTGCACAGCTCGATACAACACATCCGGGTGATTCCAGATCTACATACGGGAGTTTGTACATTATAATCATGATAGTTGTTTCACGTTCTCGAAACCAATCAGATAAAGAAAAATATTTCAAACTTTTAAGTTTCCCGATTTCAATTTTAAACGCATCTAGGTAACTTTTTGAAAATTAACAAATTGTGGTGGCTAAATAGTAAATACATCCCTTCTGGAGCGGGGTTCTGGAGTTCGATTTCAAGGCAGGTCAAATCGGACAAAGTGTCGAGTTGCTAAGGCGCTAAGCTGTGGAGATAAGCCCCGCCACTCGTTACACGCTTTGGCGTAATACCGCAGGTACAATGAAGATTTAATTTTGATTTGATTTCTTACAGTTTTAGAATATTTTCCTGCTTCCATAACAACAACTCGATCACTTGCCTTTATGCAGACCGAGAAAGCTTTGATTGGGTTGATGTTACTACACCAGCTTCCAGATGATCCGTTCATCTTCTTCTGCCAGAAGTTGTTGTAAAGTTTCTTCTGCCACTCCGAGAGTCGCAGCATAAAAACGTGCTCCTCTTTATGAGGAAGAGTTTGTCGCAGAACACTGTGAGATCTGTAAAGTAATAGTTGATCATAAAGTGGTTGAAGTTGCTGCAAAACTTAAAAAATTTCGAAACATCTTGATTATTAATTCTAGAAGCGTTTCGTTTGACACTTTCTTGAAGAAATCGCCAGAAAAAAAAAACTAGTAATAAAACTTGTCATGTATCAAAGTAACAAAAGAAGGCGAAAGTTTCTAAGCATTTAATGCTTGTTTTCGCTTTTTTATTTCAAGAAAAGCCAGAAAAATGAGTTTTTAGATTGCAAGAAAGACTAGTACAAGGCAAAAATGGTCCGCTTATATAAAATGCATTTGGTACGGCCGGTGGCACAGAGGCTGAAGACATTGCTGTTGGAGCGTGAGATTCTGGGTTCGATTCCCAGACCAGTCCAACTGGACAGTGTCGCCAACGGCTCGCCAACGTCGCGACGTTTTTCTGTTTCCGAAGCGCTATGCCGCGGAGAGGAGCTCCGTCACTCGTCACACGACGTAATATCGCCAATATCATGAAGATTTGATTTTTTTGATTTTCATGATTATTGGCTTCAATTCAGTTGCAAACCATTTTCTAAACCATTGGTAATTTTTAAAATCTAAAACAGACAAAATTTATCAAATTACGAAAATTCACAATAGAGTTCGATAACAAATTTTACCACTATGGTCAAAACATCATCACCTTCTCTGCACAAATCCTTTGAGCAAACTGTGTAAGACGTGCGAACGAAATCTCATCAACCTAATATCTGATTCATTACTATCTGCACATTGCCCGTTCAATATCGGCCTCTCAAACATGTTGGAAAACTCTTGCTTGGTTCCCAGGAAGTTGGGACGAACAAAATCAACCATGCACCAATATTCCATCAAATTATTCTGAAACGAGCAAAGAGTTAAACTCAGGTTTGAATCTCAGTTCCGTTAAAACTGTTAATATATTATTTAAAGACCTGGAACGTTCACATTTTCTTTGCTCTTTTATTTCCGGTCGCAAGCAGATCGCTTCAACAAAAATAACCACTATAAAACTGAGCTTCCGAGCTTAAGCGCCTAAAATAAGCATAGCGAAAGCGAGCCTCTAATGCCGTAATTTGGAGTTATGAGCATAAAAAACAGGGTCAGGTGACAACGGATATATCCAGCATCATACTCACACTGATTGTGAAATGTGAATGCTAGAACAGAAGTCCAGTCGCTCTCACTGCGATTTAAAACTTACCTGCAAGGGGTAACCAGTGAGTACGATTCTTCTTTTAGTACGAACTAACTTGAGCATTTTGGATATGCTGGCATGGCTGTTTTTAATCCGGTGACCCTCGTCACAAACTATGAGATCAGGACCAGGCTTTAGTAAGCTAGCTTGCATGCCTACAAAAAAGTACTGTGATTAGTTAAGCGGTTTGGCGCTCACTGAGTGGACATAAGATACGAAAGCCTTAGGCTGAGAATTAAGCAAAGCTTAAATGTTTTCTCGGCTTTGCGCGACTGCACGGAGCACATGTCATGCGCCGCGCAAAGCTCAATTTCAATAAAACAAATTAGCTTTTGCGCCTCGCACAACCCCAGTGCATACAAGCCTTTGATTCGAGAAGATTGGCACGGCACTTGCATGTATTGCTTTGAAAATACATTTTTTTGCAAATAAGTTGTAGCTGGAAATCTAGTGACACTATGTAGTAGTGTACTAAGAAATGGGAAGGAATCTCAATTCCCAATGAAAACAAATGACTTAACATTGCTTGGCTGTATAACGCAAACTCTGTTCATTGAAGCCATAAGACAGTAATACCGCGATCAATGATGAGACAAGACTCCTTTCTCCAACAACATTATAAAAAAAATCAAAGAATGTCTCCCTGCGCATATATTTCACAATCCAAACATGCAAAGAGCGATGCATGGAGCGACACAAAATCAAACTTTTTAAAAATATTTTTTTAGATCAAAAGTTTTTAAAAACGAAGTCCAAACAACAGTACAAAGCATCGGTTTGCTTCACATAAGCCTGCTTTCAACCTACACCAGCAAAATGGTTGGGAAAAGTTAGTTACCAGTAGCCAAGTTAAGCAATCTGTCCTCTTCTTCAACGTCAATCGGTTCGTTTGGTTTGGGAGATTTTTTCCGAGGACGTCGTTTACGTTGTTTTCGGCTTGCCAGTTGTCGATACATTTCGTAACCCAACAGCAGCACCCCGCCTTCATCGTACCACTGGGTCACCACTTTGGACCTGGATGTGGTTTTTAAGATAAAAACGACGTCAACTTTAATCTTTCATCAAACTTATTACTGCATAACAGTGGTTCTCAACCTTCTGAGGTTGGGCCCTCGAAAAATTTCTAATGAAACCTGTGAACTTTTTTCACTATAGCACGGCCAACTGAAGCAGTAGGTATTAGCACCGCATAAGAATTTGGGATTTACGAACCCCTTGAGGCACAACTGAGGACGTCTAGAGGTTTAAGGTTCCCAAGTTAAGAACCCCTGCTCTATAAGAGAAAATTACATTCATGTTACCAACAATGTTACATTCTAAAAACTACAAAACGGATGAAAAAGTAGTGAAGCGCATGAAATAAAACTCAAATACTACATTAGGACATTCGGAAGCATTGAAAATCAAAACCATTCCTACATATGAGTGGGCAGCAAGTGGCGCAACGAACTATTGCTTATATAACAATAGCACTGTCGAAACTCAATGACACAGAACAGCAAACAAATTTGAAATATCCCTAATTTTTAAAAGTTAGTTCCTCTTCTTAAATTCTAAAACACGAATGAATGGCCCATAGCTAAGTGTATCGTCCAATGAATTGAAATAATAAACAACTAAATTCCGGGACCTTTCTATGGAACAGGAGCAATCTAATTTAATTCAACTTATGAGGTTTATTCCGATGAGAGTTGATACGCTATCAAATTTCAAACGACAAATATCATTTTATCACCAGCCAACAACAAGTTTATTTGCTGAAGAGTGAAGCAAAAGAGTTTCTAAGAGGTTTAAATATTTCACGCGACAAACAGTTTTTCAAAAATTGGTAATTTCCAATGAAACCTGTAGAACCCTTTTAAAGAAATACGCAACGGCCAACTAATGCAGTAGATATTCGTACCGCATCTGCGCTTCGGGTTTACAAACCTCTTGAAGCACATTTGCAGAACCTAAGGTGTAAACGTGTGAAATTTCTGATAAAAATCGTTTCTACAAAACACTTGCTTTGAACAGTTTTAATACCCGTTACAATTTAACCTTATGCAAAAGGCGAATACCGCTAATAAACATAATCAATTGGCTTGTTCGACATCTCAGTTTAATTATTGTTATAGCTGTATAATATCTTCTCTCAATAGCTTACCTTGATTCAACCGTTTTGTGATTATCTGACAGAATATGAACGGAAAAAGCTCGGGGCCACACAGCAGCTGGGTTGCTGTCCAGGCATTTAGATTTCGGGGGAAGCCACATGTTAAATTCAGATACCCAATTCATTAATGTGTTGACCTGGAAAAATATTAAAAATAAGAATCGGTGAATAGACAAAATGAATTTTTAAAAATGAACCAGTAATGAGTACATTAGTGCTAATAGACTATAGGTCATACGCTCTTTCGCAAATCATAAATTGTTAAAATATTCCCGTAACAAAATAGCAGCCAAAGCATTACAAGTTGGGGCAAATCTAGACTTGCATTTCTAAAAATACTGTCACTAATTTTTCATTTTTATAGGGGGAACAAATTCTCAAAATCAAATGATATCCTAAATTTCTCTAGATCAACGAAATCTTGGCCTGCTGGATGGGAAGTCATCACGACTTCCAAGTGCTGGGTCGGAGGATAAAACATCCTTCGTCACCAACACTTGCAAAACAACTCCAGGAATAGGGTACCGTAGAGCAGGACAGAGATGTTTCGAGTTATTAGCACTTATCAGCCGTTTCCTAAATGCGACTGATGAGGGATAATAGCCCGAAACAGTGCCGTCCCGCTCCATGGTACCATTATAAAATAAAATAAGGAATAAAATAAAGTAAAGAAAATTGTCAAAAGCATTTAAAGACACCGCTAACACTAATAATGGATGTAAACAGGAGCTAACATAAAAAATTACATAAACGGATGACGCAGCCAATTTTACGCCGGCCTAATACTCTTCACGCATTCAAAAATGCTTAGTCATACATTACGACAAAGTGACCACGCAATGTAGCACGGCAATAGAATTTCACCACTGCTGTGTAAATAGTAATATAAATAGCGCAATATTGTAAAAACACACAAAAACGTCGCGTTGAATAAAACGCTAAAGTAACAGATTTTGGACGTACTATAAAAAGCCCCTTCGCGCATAAAAATTCGCAATTTAAAATAGGTTCTATTCAACTAAAATAAAATCAAATCGACAAAGAAAAATGAAATTTTAAGGATGAAAAATAAAGTCGCAGTAATTCTCAAAACAGGACGTTTCGAAAACGAAGATGACAGCTGAATCTATGTTGTCGAAGCGTTCACTTTTAAGAATTACTTGTATTTTAAAATGAAGTTGAACGACGAGGGGTGTACGTGCAACCTAATTCAAAACTTTTTATCGGTGTGACTAAAATGGAAATTTACAGTTGTTAGATTGAGTTGATTTCAAGGACAAAAGCAACGCACATGTACACGATTACATGTATGGGGAGTCTGAAAAGGGTTCGCTCTTATCAGAAATTTGAACTTAAATTTAAATGAGCTTATCACCGAAGCTTGTAGTTGTAGTGTGAATTGTCATTAACTTCTGGCTAGTAGCTGCCATACTCGTTATGAGGTTGATTGCGGTTATAAAACGTAAAATATGTCAAACTCACAAGCGCGACTCTAATTTAAAAATACAGCCAGTAGAGGAACGCCAGGGTATGTATGGTGTTTCAGGGTCCCTGAGTCTTCCTCAGTCCCTGTAACAAAACCCCATATCGGGGCTATCCGCACACGCTAAAATTTTTCATCTAATAGGCAACAAAAGCACTCGTGGGTCAATTATAGTAGCATTGTTTTGAACAGGGTTGGCTAATAGCTTGATTATCGTGAATGCTATTTGCGTAATGTGATTACGTAAAGTCTTGACGCAAAATCTTAATTAAGTTATGATCCAAAATAGCCGAAAATAATTTCAAAACAATTACAGTATCTATCAGTAAAAATACAACTTTCAGATACGATGGGCAAAAATATGAAATACTAAAACCCAAAAGTCTGTTTCACCCGAAACCGGCATCATCAGGGATAAGGGTGAAACAGACTTTCGGGTTTTTAGTATTTTATATTTTGATACATTTTATCTGAAAGCGGTATTTTTAGAAAGCGGTATTTTTACTGATATACCGCTTTGATTCCGTCATCGATAACTTTTTAAATAGCTCAGATGACCGAGTGTTAAGAGCGCCCGCCTCTAGAGCTGTAGACTCGGGTTTGATTCCAAGTCGGGTCAAACCAATCACTGAAAAATTGGTATTCACAGCTTCCCTGCTTGACTATCAGTATTAAAGGGACAGCAGTGTGGAGAACAAGCCGGCAAGTTTACTTGTGCCGTTGGGAGGGGCATTTAGCGGTATTCTCCGTCTTTGTGAGAAAAAAAAAACAGTGGGCTGGCAACTTCCAAGTGAGCTCGTTATAACGCTCTGATTGCTTTTTCGTGACAGGAGGATAAATATGCAACTAAACAAATATAATCAGAAAGTTTTGAAAAAGCTGCTTTCAAACACTGTCAATATTACAGTAATAAAAAATCTGATATAAAACAATGCATTTTAAATGACTTACTGGTACCACGATTAACGCTGTTCTTGCTTTGGTGTGACGAAGAAAAATATCAACAAAAGATATAACTTGTAGGGTTTTACCAAGACCCATTGAATGCGCCAATATGCAACCGAAACCGGGACTTGTATCGAAATGGGAGAGTGTCTCTACTATGTTATCGTACATAAAGCGTACGCCTCCAATCTAAATATATTGAAATAAGAGTAGACTTTTGCTGATATCAGCTAATCGAAAAGCTTTAAGTTTTCAAATAAAATCAAACCTTCATTATAGTCATGGTATTACGCCGAAGCGTGAAACGAGTGGCGGAACCCATCTCAGCGGCTTAGCGTGTGAGTAACACAGCTCAGCAGAAAAGTCGCAGCGGTGACGAACCATTGGCGACACTGTGTCTGAGGAATCGAACCAAGAACGTCCCGAGCCGACAGCAACGTCTTTGACCACAACGACAACTGGTTGGGACAAGTTTTAATAACACTAACTTTTATTGTAAACTTTATGAACTGTGCAAATATATCGCTCTGGCCACAATTATTGAACTAGCCTATAAGCATTGCTAAACAATATCCAAGACTTATAATGTACACTAAAAACATGTTTCCTATATCAATACACCAATACGCACTTTTTAGAGTAACTTAAAAACTTTAAATCTAAGTGAAAAAATAATTATTAGCTTCAAGGTAATAAATAATAATTTCTATCGTCAACAAAAACAAAATTTCGCTATATTCAGATTCATTTTACTTTGAAAGAAAAGGGAACGTTTTAGCTTGCTTTACCTGATGTGGGAGAATTGCAGAAGCCAACTGAGGAGCGAGGAATATTTCCGGTTCGCTTGTAGGACGACTAACATTGACAAGTACTCGACCTTGGCTATCGCGCTGGTTCTTCGCATCTTCAATATGCATGCCACTACATCAAATAAATCAGATCGTCATTATCGCAACGGTATTACACCAAATCATATAACAAGTGGCGGGGTCCATCTACGCGGCCAGACACCTGGGCAACACTGCTTCGAAGAAACGTCGCAGCGGTGGCGATTCGACAACGCTATGTACGATTTGACCGGCCCGGGAATAGATTCTAGTCCTCCCATCGACAGCAATGTCGCTATCACTACGCCCAACGACCGGCTATTTATTAAGATACAAAATACAACTTCAGTGATAACTGCGTAACGAAGAGAAGTGGTTAAATGCGGACGCTAAAGCGTGGAGCCTATTCAGCTCTTACCTGTTATTTACATCTTCTAATTCTCTCTTTTCCTCCCCGATTTCTCCAGTGCATATGACGTCATCAGAACTATCGGAACTGATGTCAATCATGTCAGATTTAGGTGGAGGCGGAACGGGAGTTTTTTCATCTTCGCTGTCGCTGCTGATACAGATCACATCCTCTGTAAATGAAATTATTTGAAACGAAACAAAGCAGCAGATGTAGAAACGCACCAAATTTATACAAAAACCGTGAATAAATGGAAACTAGACAAGGCAACAAAATCCAAAGCAAGCAGAAAGATGAAATTGCAATGACGGTTACAGCCTCTTTCCTCATGTCCTTAACCTTGAAGACATTGCTGAAAGCCTACTTTCACCTAAGAAATTGAAACAGTAAGTAAAAAGTAATTAAGAGATCAATGAAGAGCTATCTTTTTTTCCTGTTAGGACATCAACGCTATTACTTCCTGGTGTCAACTCACAATCGAAGAACCTGTAAAAATATTTAAAAATCTTAACAAAAAAAAATTGCCCTTTGGTGATCTCTTCATTAGTCACTGCCAACTTTCCTTCCATATAATTAAATAAAAAGTTGACACAAAACACTATCTTCCGGACTTACGACTTGGCTTAGAGGAGTGAGCTTGTGGAATTTCTTGTTTGGTCTCAGGGGCGTCTTGTTTTGGTTGTGCGGCAGCTTGTAGGTCTTCTTTTGAAGTGAGCAAGTTCGTAAGGTAGGTCGCTGCGGCACTGATCCCCATCGGTTGCGGTGCGGAGTTAGGAAACCGATTGTGATCGGCCAACACATCATGACGCTCAACATCCGGCTTTTGTTCAATTTGCTACAGAATGTAAATGCTATGGTAATTAGCACAGGCAAAGTATATCCAAAAAGGAAAACTGCAAGTGGATCAGGATGTTCGTGTTTCAGGGTGCGTCTACCGAAAAACAACGTAAGTAAATGTAGAGGGTTTTGCGTGAACTACAAAATAACAGAAACGAGGAGTAAAAAAAAATCGCATTGCCGTCTACTGCGTATCGGCGAACGCAGCGATCAATCGCTACAAAGTTATATCACATTGGTATCACCAACTGAATTGTTTCGTCAGACTCATGCTAAACTGGATAGCTTTAAGTCAGTCAAATTTTCGATGGTATATACCTATATTTATTAGAAAGAAATTGTTACTGCACTAGACATTGCATTTATAAGTTTGCAGCACTCGAACACTGTGCAATTTTAACCAATTGATCGACTTTATTGATTTTTGTGTTTCTTTACGCCAAAGCAGACTTAATTACAACCGCAACGTTACTTGAGCTATTCTAGACTCCTCCAGACGTTTTCTACGCTCCTCTTCTTGACGGATCGCTTCGAGAGTCTGAGTATTCAGTTTCTCCTCCGTAAAAAGTTTTCTAAATTGATTGATTGATTAATTATTTATTTATCCAAGAACTAACAATAAGACCACCAAATACAGATAACAATGGAAAAATAAAGCAAAATAAAATAAAGGTTCACGTAAAGGTATTACGAAAGTAGATAATACAGCATTAATATTATCAGTCAAATTTTAAGATCGTATATAAACGATAAAGCCATCAAGATACCATTTTCAGGTATCGTAATATTATGATTTGAGTTTGAATACGGCAAAACGAACGCCGTTTGTTGTATACGTTTTATGCGCAAGGTTTACAGTAGAAAATATGAATCAAATAACTTTTTTCTGCAACAGCTGATGGTCGTAGTGATCAAAGACATCGCTATCCACGCGGAAGGTCTGGGTTCGATTCCACGGCCGGTCAAATCGAACAGTGTCGCCAACGGCTCGCAACCGCTGCGACGTTTCTTCGAAGCTTTTTCCCTGCTGTGAAGATGAACCCACGACTCGTTACACGCTTAGGCATAATACCGCGAGTAAAATGTGATTTGATTTTTTCTGCAACTATCGCTAATAATAATACAGCAACATTTTACGATTAAATCACCAATGCGTCACCTGATTTTTCTTCGTTTGTTCGGGTCATGTTTTTTTCTCTTCTTACTCTTGCTTTTTGCCTGAATAGCTTCTTTTTTCTCTTCCTGTTCAACCACTGCTTCCTCTTCTTCTTCTGCTGACTCAAGATCACTCATTTCTGAATTTGATTCGGCTCCGAATGCAAACTCTATAGATCGCAAAACATAGGTGTCTTTAGAAACAACAAACAATTCCTGTTTAAACAAAGCCGGCGGGTTGGCGGGGTACGGTAGGTCTTGGGTTTGATTCGCGAAATCGGACACCACGACAACGACTCGTCATCGCTGCGATGTTTTCTGTGCAGCCAAACGCTAAGCAGTAGAGATGAGCCCCGCCACTCGTTACACGCTTGGGCGTAATAACGCCAGCAGTGTTTTTTTAAAGCGTTTCAAGGAACCGAATTAGTCTCTCAAAATTGTCCAGCGGTGTCTCAAAATCTGCTCCTACAATAGCGTAGAAAGCTGTCTTTTACGTTATAAATTGATTAATCGTTCCTCAAGCCAAATCTTAAAAAAACACTGAACGCGAGTACAATAAAGATTTTTTTTTAAGTAACTTAACCAAAATCGTTCTCAACCGTGATAACATCAAGGGTACTGAACCAAATTCATTTTTTATGAAGGTGTTACCAACCCATTTTCGATTGGGCAAAGACGAAAAATTTGGCCTAAGAGCATCCATGCTTCAGTAATAATGCAACCTGTTATACAGTCTACATGCCATTAACCGTTAAAAAAATAAACTGAGAATGTGCAGAAGTCGGTCAAAATTAACCACAACTTTTACATGGATGTTATTAGAACAACAACAACAACAAGTTGATTTTGTCTTCACGTCAAAATCAAACGCGAATAGCGCGACTAATACATAAAACAGGGAGGCTGCGAACAGACCTCTCGGTCACCAAAATAAAATATACGAGCATAAAAACGAAAAAGATACACTTATATTTGTCTTGGGCCCTACTACACGCCCAATTACGAAAAACCTTAGTGACAAAAACAGCACTAGCTGAAAGCAGTCTAATCAGCTTTTTTACTTGAGTGTAAAATGATACATAACATACCGCAAGGAACAGAAAAGGAAATAGCGTCTACACGTCATACTGCTTTAGCCGTTTGAGGAAGTACAGAGTGAAAAAAACGTAACGATGTAGCATCATGGTACAAATCGCGCGAAACAACGCGTAATTTTGTCTGAACTTTAAAGTTGTACCAAAAAAATATGTAGCGCAACAGCTTAAAACTGGAACAGCAAAAAACTAATACCAACTCGCTGTGAGTCATGAGCACTGTGCATATCACGACAATTTGTGGACAAAAACCATATGCCATAAAACGTTCAATCAGATGCCGTTATCATTCGCTTCATCTACCGGTACGCACAACTAATGAACTGAATTGACCCGCAAATTTAATTATGTATGACTAGCACGGAGCCGAAAATCTGTGCGTACCCAGAACATACAGGTCAGGCTTAAGAAATTGAAAACAAACAGTTAAACCAACCAGATAATTGCTACTTTGTGTGTCGCATTATAACTGCATATACTCATAAGGAAGCTATGATTTTAACAAACTCGTCGTTTTACTGAAAGCCATTCAACAAGTCAGGAAACAGCCATGACGATCAGTGATATTCAAAGCTTCAAAGAGCAGCTTTAGAACTAAGTGACATAGCCTAGCCGTATACAGTTGTGGCTTGGCCATCATCAAATACATTATTTCAATGTCAAATGCTTAATTCATTAACAATTTCAAGAATGCATAAACAATATATACTTCATTTAAACGTAAAAAAACTTACTTTCATCATTGTTATGTAACAAATCAATCGGTTTGATAAAGATAATCAAATTAATCAACAAAATGAAGGCCACAGTCGACTAATAGAACAGCAGAATACACTACGAGAGACGAACCTCGACTTCAACGACTACAATGCATTTGCAACAAAAACAATACGTTTCTCATACAAAAAACTTAAAGCGCCTAGCTACATAGCCTAGCAGCCACCTACGGTGCAACAGCAGAGTAAGTCATTTGAAGGTAAAACTGTTAAATTATCGATTACCTGGATCTAAAAGCAGTGAATTTTCTGCGTCTGACCCGCCAGTTTCCGGTTTGTCCGATGATGTCAGCTCAATTTCCGGCCTATTAAAGCAATTGACTTGTTAGAAAATCACCCGATATTGGAATATCATAGGACTAAAAATAAACTTTCTAAAAGCCACTGGCGGCTCGATATGCCATCGTAAAAACACACAATTATCCATATACTTAGTTGAGTAAAACTTCAGGCTTACATGTTATTTATGTCAGAAGTAATCCGCTAGCTCGTAGGCAAATCAGTTGCTTTGTCGTTGATAAAATTACAAGTTTTTGCACATTAATAAAACATCTTAATAAAATAGTCCAACTATTAGACGACACAATTAAGCAAATTTTCCACTTGACTGTAGCAAGGCAACCGTGTTCAAAAAAATGCATTAAACGTATACTTCGCTTTAACAACGTCATTGATTAGTTAAACTTTCAAGCTTTGACTACATCAAAGTTCATTGGAATACGCCTAATTTAAAGCAGCTAAATATTAATTTTCTAGAATAGAACTATGTTGAAAATCATGTTCTAAGATATGCCAGTCTTGACTCATTAGCCTTGTATGGAACTGAATTGACAGATTTAAATGAATCATTCGCCTAAGAAGAATTATAGTCAGAGGCAACTCAAACTATTCTAAATAACCAAATGCGTTAAACTAAAATAACGCTTTTGATCAAAGTGAAACAACTACCTTACAATACAGTCAACATTTTACAGCTCATGATTAACAAAAATGACCATTTAAAATCAAACTATGGTCCGGGCCGTCAACAGGTTGATGCACTGAGATTGGTTTGCTTGTATTTTCAAACCAAAACTGAGTCAGTAATGTACAGACAATCACAAGCTATGATTTCAATTAATTATCCAACGCAAATAGATCCGATAGGCCTATAAAAAAGTGATAACCTCAGTGAAAAACAATGTCACACAAAAACAGGAATCCAAAATCTACTCATCCCTTCCATTCACACAACAGAAAGAATTGCGCCGCTGTAGCCTTTGACAGTGGTTTAAAAACTTTCCAAAACACGCTAAGTTTCGAAACTAAATATAAAATACAAGAGACATGCTTTCGTTCCCAAAGGTACACAGATTTACACTTCAAACATCAAAAATATCAAAACTTCCATCTTTGTTCTACATATGCTTATCGAAAGCGTTAACAAATTTTCGCATGGACAAGCAACATATCAAAAACGGGAACAAATTCCATTCGCAAACAACAGACATTATAGCAATTTTGCCGCGCAAAACAGACAAGTTTTTACAGCTATGGCTAATACACTTGCTACTGAACCAAACTCATGATAACAATATCAGGTATACTTTTTTCACTGTCTTCTTATACGCGATAGTAATCTCCCTTAGGAAAAGTTCATGAAAAAACTACACAATATCTATTCAGTATTCAAAGTTACGTAATTTCTAACGTCACGTGACGTAGAACCAGCTTTGTGTTTTTGATGAAGGAGAAAATACTCAGGGATCATTTAGACGTCTCGGCTGTTAGTTGTGCTGTTGAGACCACTCGAGTGTAGTAGTCAATAAAATCAACGACAGTCCTATGCTCACGTCATCGCATGTCTTACACAACGACCACGTTCGACGTTTTCCACGTCTAAGCTGCTATAAAGACGTTCGGGTTCATTCAGCCGTGAAAATATAATAACAAATTTTAGCAAAAATCGATACTTTTACTTAATATCATTATACTTAACTGCAAAGCACAAACGATGGCTAATTTGTCTTAATGTTTGAATAAAATTTACGTAATGTAGATTTGAGCCTAATTTCGGTCATTCATGTGAGCGTAAATGCGTATGCTTACGTAACAATGAAAACTGTGCAAAACGACAACAGCGAAAATAAGCCAGCACGTCAGAGAAAAAGGTTATGCAACTTTTTTGGGTAAGCGATTGTAACCACGAGATTTTTACGGTTCCAACTGATAAAAATAACCGTGTACTTGGCTGTTATCTTGGCGTGTAAATGTCACAGATCTGTAAAATTTCGGCACAAAGTCAAGAATGTAGTAGAACGTCGCTTGACATCATAATCCCTGAGAGAATACTAAATCATTTATAACTAAATAAAACAAATAAATAAATGAGGTTATTTTCAAATTGTATTGAACTGAAAATTCAACAGTAATTGAGGGAAAATGAGAAGTGAGCTTGCGCTCTTCGAGTCAGCAGCCACCCGTTATATACGTCATATGCGACCGGCTCCAGCCGCGAATCGAACCTGTTACAAAGGATCTGTCACCTGTGCGCGGTACCGCTAGGCCATGTCGCTAACGAAACCTCAAGGAAAATGCATGTTTTTCACTTACAGAACTTAATACGTGATAAAACATATCAACAATTATTGAAGTTTGTAGAATACGCAGGCAAAGCCAAAAATACAAAGTTTTGACCTAGTTAGAAATCAGGTTGAATCGAAAGTTCCGATAATTTCAAATGACAAAGTTTCAAATTACCAAACCGATAATTTCAAATAAGATAATTTCAAATTACCAAACACACAATTTATAATACGTCCACAATTTTTAGATTCCGTGGAAATTATTACAATTACGTAATACACAATTACTCGCTATCGTTTCAATTCCATATACCACTGAAAAAACAATAGGACCAAGTTGAAGCTTTTTATTCCCGCAATAGCTCTTCCAAAACCTTTCAAACAGCGTGTAGTTACATGCACATGCATGCATTACAAAAAAGTCTTTGCTTTCTGATACTGAAGCAAAAATCCATCATAATTATCGTAGCAATATCAATTCGTCTGCATTTAACTCCTGCTTTACGAGCCATTAAGATCACACGTAAATACGAATACGTGAGGAAAGTTTGTAACTCGAGAGGCCACAGAATAGGCTATATTCTGCTATACCTGTGCACAAACTTGATAAACCCCTTGCCTCAGCTATCATTGTCACTATTAAAATAATACTTAAAGCAAATTGAGCATTCTACTGAATTTTACTCAGGTACACTGGTATACTCCTGAAGGTAAAGAATGTACTGGTACCATAAGTTTTACTGCAAACAAGAAATTTGCAGCAACTACAATTATACTGTATGCGCTAAAACAAATTTTGAAAATGCTGCAATCTGCTTCGGTGTAATAACTGCTAATTAACAGCAACAAATATATATATATACTCTCCAAAAAGCCCTTGCATAACACCTCACCTCACACCTAATATTATATAATAAGATATCTTTTCTTGAATAACGCTCGTAGCAATAATAAGGATTGGATAATTTTTTTCTTCATAGCTATACAGCTACCACAACTTCACAAAACAATCACGCTGATTCGTTCAAATGCAAGCGATAGTTGGTCTCAAATAAGAAAAAAGGCAGCAATTTCATAACGAGCGCTTCCACGTTGCATAACTTCACTTCGAAGTGCAACTGCATACGACACAAACAACGTCAAACTCATCCGTCAATCGCAAGTTTACCCACTTATTTTCAATTTCCAGTCAAGGAAATAAACTGCACCATTGAAGAAAAATCAGCTTCAAGACTTTCTCAAAAGAAGTCGCAGTTTGCTGTAATGGTCTAAACCTTAAGGAGCGAACAACACCGCAACAGACAAAATTTGCTTTTCTCGGAAGGTTCCAAACTGGTGTCACATTCTTTAGAAGCTCGAATCAAACAATAGGGCTCATAATGAGCCGTAATGTAGTATCTGGCCCACTTATGTGTATTCTAGAGCAACATCAAGCTACTCTAGGCGTAGGAACAAAATTTATCAACTGTTAACAGAGCGTGTGTATTTTTAACAGGAATTGGAAAATCGTTTTGTCACAATGACGTGACTGAAAGTGAAAACACACATTACAATTACATGATGACGCAGAATATCTGCCTTATCTACAACTCAAGTACACGATCAAAAGTAAGGATAACTATCTGGTCAAGATCGACTTGCATTCAATACACTTGATATTGACGTACTGTAAATTATACGTGCGTTATGTCCCATTCTTCAAAACCACGTTTAGCCAATTGTGATTGTTATTGCTATGAGAGAACTTCAGTAGCAACAATACAAATGTGATTTCGGCCTTTGCGGTGTAGATTCGCGACCGCATTTGAAGCAAATATTCATTTTCAAACTCATTAGTATTATGACCCATATACTAGTTCCACTTTCAAGTCATTCTACAAGGGCGATATTACCGATTGACGGAGCCACATTGCCTAAACTGCCTATTACCTACTGCGTTTTTCCAAAGAGAAATGCTCGCTGTTTTCGGACGTGTTGCTATTACGTGAGTTTCGTAATGACAGATATAAATACATCTAATTGTTATTTCGTAAAACCACCACACACATGATAACTGTGAATGCCGGTTTTAAAATTTTGATAATGATTCGACCAAGAATTGAACCCTTTCGCGTTGTTTTTCTAGAAGCCGATGATTATTTGATCTACTCGGTCAATTTACGTGAAGTTCATGCGCAAACGTATGTGTAATTCTCAGCGCTGTACTCAATATCAAACCTCACGCATAATCATGTGATTCTAAAATGTAATGTAAATATTGAGTAAATTAATTAAGTCGCAGTCGAGAAACCTCAACCGACTTACAAACATTGTAAAAATCATAAAGATAGAACTGCATAAGCTTCACTCTTTTTAACTCATTCTATATACAGTTAAGTTTTTGCGAAAATATGCTTAGTTTTGCAGTGATGGCATATCTCACGCAAAACCAATCCCTTCTGCACCGTCAAAACCAATAATTATTTCCAAACGATTATTTGAAAATCGCTTCGCATTACAGAAATAGCTCTTAGTTGAAAATTTACCGATCAGGTGAAAGGTGGATCGAAAATACATTCAATAACAAGTTAGTAACGAGGATTGAAGCCAGACGCAAACAAAACAAAACCAGCTGAGATTCACAACGCGCCTCTTGTACATTCGAAGCTTATGTAACGACAGCTTACGTAAGCATAGAAAATGCGTCATTATATTTTGAAATGAGGCGGTTAAATCGAGTGTAATCTCACTGGGACTGATGAATACCAAATCAAAGCAAACCATTTTCACAACAAACAACTTTGAAATAACGCATAAATATTTTTTTACTATACCTCAAATTAATGATAATATGGATAGGACTTATACTTGCATGCATAAATATCTTGAAGGCTTTATAACGTTTTAAATTTCTTCTCTGGATTTGAAGTTTTGTTTTATTGTGTATGCAACATAATATTCGTAAAGGCGAGTGCAAAATGTTTTGATAATAATTCGCTCACAAAATTAATACATCAGCTCATAGCTCTGAACACGGAAGATAGGCCTATGAAATATACTACATATGTTTTCAATAACTGACTTTTTTGAATATCTTTCAACAGAGAATCACATAAAATTTAAGGGAATGCCACTAGAACACTTAGCAAAGAATTGTGCTTTAACCATTCCACACAGAAATTCTACATCTTTGTATCGCAAAGCATACGGTTGTTTTATTTAAAGCAAAAGGTAAATGTTCGAAATAAAAAATATATAATACCTATATCATAACATGTCCTCACTTCGCTAAAACAATCAACTCATAAGCAACAAGCACGTATCAAAACTTCAAAATAATCAAATCTTCATTATACTCGCCGTATTACGACGAAGCGTGTAACGAGTTGCGGGGCCCATCTCCGCGGCTTAGCGCCTGGGTTACACAGCTCCGAAGTAACGTCGCAACGGTGGCGAGTCGTTGGCGACACTGTGTCGATTTGACCGGCCCGGGAGTCGAACCCCAGACCTCCCGCACCGATAGCGTGCGCTTTGCAGCTGAGCTAACGGCCGGTTCGTATCAAAACTTGAAACTAAAAATCAAAATCGCATATCCAGGTACACTCAACTACACTTAAATGATATTTTCTGCCCCAAAACAAAAGACGCTGCTCCTGGAAATTTCGACAAAACAATCTAGTGCATATATATGCGACTAACTCCAAGTCAAGAAATAAAAAACTACCTACTGAAATATGCTAGGATTCATTAGGTCAAATTTTAAGGATTTTGCATTTAAAGAATTAATTTAAAATGCATGCCTGCAATAAGCAGTTGCTATATCAATGGAGGAGATGCAGTATTAAGCAATTGCAGCTTTGTTTATACAGATACAACTGCAATACAAACACAATTACAGTAGGTGGCAAAGACAAAGAGTAGCCTAATAATAGTTCATTAGTTCATTACAGCATGAATGTTTAGAAGATCAAATCGCTTTCTCGTGATAGGAGGATAAATATGCAACTAATTAATTAATTAATTAAATTCTAAAAAAAAGGATTTTGCAAATAAAAAGTTTAACAAAGGTACAAACATAAAAAATAATTGTAACAACACTTAGGATCTGATCTAAACATGGCCTAGTCAAAAGTACAAGCCAACATTATTACCATTGAGAAAACTATATAAGCCTGCCATGCCAAAAATGCTTTATTAAGTGAATGCAATCTGTTTCATACAAAGAAGTTTATCAAAACCAGAAAGCGATTGATGTGCACAGTGCTGGTTTGAAATACATTCTAATCACTTTAAATTTATTGCCTGTTCTCATCAATTCAAGAACAACCCTACCCCTTACTCAATGTTTGACATATGCATCAGACCTACAATTTATTGTACTTAATCTCCCCAGCTTTCTTTCCACTAAACCATAGAAAAAAGTAAAACTTTTAAATACTATTTTTAATGAATCAAACAGTCAAACCTTTCAAATAAAAACTACATTCCATTAAACAAATATTTCCTCATCTGAAGTCAAGAAAAGACATATCATATACATATACCAGTACCACTCTGCTATGCAGTATGTACTACGTCTAAGTAATATAGCGGTAAATATGCCAAGTGTCACCATCACAGCATCACTAAAACATTTTAGGCAAGACCAATAGACCAATACTGGCATATATTTTTTTGAACTAGTCTGCTGTTGGCCATACCAGAAGCTCTTAGGCCCAAAACATCAAGAACACTAAGCACCCAGCTCCAAGCTATTGCAGCGGCAGCGTGCTATAGCCCTGATAGCTAGAATAGACTGTGGTACATGTAGTGAACAATCGGCCATCAGTGTATAATCAGCCATTTGCCTGTTTGCAACTTTTCTTGTTTCACATTCTTCCGATGTCAGACAATATCCAGCCACTAAGGGTTAGGGCTAACCCTCAACTCTAACCTTCAAAAAAACATGAAAGAAAAGTTGCAGACAGTTGATCTGTCGATTGTTCACTTCACCTGAGTACTGTATTAAAATATTCAGTATTGACATTGTTATACTATACATACCAGCACATTTGTACCAGTATCTATTGTATGGTACCATATATACAATACACATAATCGGTACTGGTATATAGCCTATACTGGTAGATCATACCAGAATAGATATAAAAATAAAAAGTATTATTGACATGGCCTACCTGCTTAACCCCTGAAATGATTCTGATAAACCTGTTGAATCATCCATAGCTGATTGTCCACTGTACCGGACTGGTACTGACTTTGCAACACTGGTACTTGATCTCTGAACTATAGCAGTATACCGGTAGTCTGGCACAGTGGAAGCAACACACAGCACAGTGACAACCAGTTGAAATGAGTACTACTATTACACACAAAATGTAAACAGGTAAAGCCAATGTTTGTATCTAATTTGTTAAAAGCTAGACTACTGCTGTTAGTCTATTAAAAAAATCAACAAATCTTTGTTTTGATTACCAGAGATGTTTAGAAACACTGCATGATTTACCTGTACTCAGTACTCTGGTACTAGTCAGCTACCGGTACCAGTAGACTTTTTTTTAAGTAAGGTCTAGTAGTGTCTAATTTTTCCAATGCATAGCAACTAACAGCAAGACATCCACGAAAAGTACATAATATACCACACTGTGCAGCTGTGTCAAGATCTATGGCGCAAGCTTTGGAGGGGAATAACAGAAAGACCTAGGTCATTGAGTCTGTCACTCCAGTAAAAAGCTACCGGTATCTTCAAGACTATACCGGTACTCTTCACAACCAAATGGAATACTGTAGCTACCGCTAAGTGCTAGACTAACTCACTAGTCAGCTAGGGTAATTCTTCAGTTCTATCTACAACCTGAAACTTCAGGCGGACTGGTTGGCTGGCACCATTGACTGCCGGAGTTATCGTCTAGTATCAGCCCCCAGGTTCAGTTAGGAGTAAATTTAGTTTGGGTTCTGTTTAGTTAAGACCTCAACCTTAACTCTAACCGAACCTAATCCTAACCCAACCTAACCCTAACCAAACCTGTGGGCTGTTTACCCGACTACCTGTACTAATACCATGTTGGCAACATACCGCACTTAACCTACTGTAATAGACGCTTTGCACACTAGGTAACGCTTAATCAAGCGTAACGAAGTGATTTTAGCAAAAAGTTGCCATCAACTCTAGTCATCTAAATTTGTCATTTCGCTAATTTTTTTTTTTTTTCAAGAGTTTATACTTAAATTAAAAAAATCTCCAAATTTTTTACCGTAAAGTGGAAAAATGACCGCGTTATTACGCTTCAAAGTACGCGATTTTCAAAGTGCTCAAATTTGGAATTCTTTGCCGCTGTGTGAAATTAGCAGTGTTTCGCTTTTCAAAACACATTTGAAATCTTATTTCTTTAATATTGCTTTTGAGGATGTTGCCAGTATTGAATAACTGTGCTATGTTTTACTGTAGTAGTGTATTGCCAATGTTGAACAACTGTGCAAAATTTTTTGTAGTAGTACTAGTCATTTATTTATTTTTGATGCTGTTGGGTAGTGATTTTTACCATTAATTCAATTCTGGTCAACCCCTTCGTCAGATTCATCGAATTGTAGATGAAATCTTAAGGGGGGTACAAATTGATATTATTATTATTGTTAAAAATATTCCCACGGTTCCGTGACGTCATTCGCGAACATCCGCGAGTTTTGTCGCTGTTAAATAGACTAGACCAGACGGGAGAACTAGCAGTTAAGGGTAGAGTATAAAGGTAGCCTTTTCTTTTCTTTTCTTTTCAGTATAAAGAGTATAAAGGTAGTATAAAGGTAGCCTTATAAAGGTAGCCTTTTCTGACGAATGTTTGTGTATTATTTGAAGTGAATAAATTATGGTAGTTTTATTTCTGCGTAAAGCTGTGAACTTTATTGCAAACAGATAGCTCTAAACGTGGAAAAGAATAGTTCAACTGTTTTATTATTCAAATCGCGTATTTAAACCCACAATATTCTTCAGAAGTGAATTTTTCTCGAATCTTTGTCACCACACATGCTGGTAGCACTCGTCTGTTTCTTCGTCCCAGTACGCGATGTATCTGTATGTTGCATATTTGTACCAGTATCTATTGTACGGTACCATATATACAATACTCATAACCGGTACCAGTATTCGGTATATAGCCTACACTGGTAGATCATACCAGAGTAGATATTAAAAGTTAACACTAACGTGTGCGTAATTGCGTACTGTATCTTCCAAAATCGTGATAAACTGTGCAATGTATTTTCATTTTTGGTAATCAGTCGGAACTTTTCAGATTTTATTTGGGTTTGGGCTGAATTTTTTCTGGCCGACTGTGCACACCTCGAAACTCATAACATGATAGGTGCAACCATTTTTGTGAAGTGGGTCAATTTAAGAATTTTTAACAACTTGGGAAATATTTCTACTTGCATACATTTGTTGAAAATATTAGAACAGAAATGAAAAGTACTCAGCGGATATTTTTATGAACTTAATTGGAATATTTTCGATTCCAACCGATTTTTTTTTTATTTAAACATATAATTTTTTTGGAACACCTCGCACTGAAAACATGGTTCGCAAAACATTGCGTTTGTCATCGAAGGTGGAGAATGTGAAGGATCATTATTATTTTGGAAGTTTGAAAAAATTTTTGATGCCATTTTTGGACCAATGTTAATAAAATAGCTGTTTGAATGTTTACAAATATCGTGACAGTCAGTTAAAGTTTTATCATTTTCAGTCACAAGTTTGAGAATTGCTTTCTTTTGTTTATTGTTTCGTAGCAATATTTGATTTGTCAGTTGCCACTGTTTTTGTGAATTATTTTTGTTTTCGTTTATCATGGTTGCAAAATAATGTTGTTTGGCGTTTCTTTTGATTGTGGTTAGTTCATTGCAAATTTTTTGTATTTTTCAATCAAATGTGAATCATTCTTTTCATAACACTTTCTAAACATGGAATTTTTTGTCCAAATTAGTTTAAGTATTTTGTTATTTATCCATGGCTTCGAGTTTAATTTGCGTTCTTTTCTGGATTGAGGTCGCAGTGGAGCATGTTGATCAACTATTTTGGAAAAATCATTTAAAAAATTATTTACAATTTCTTCTATATCAGCATCTTCATTTGATAACAAAAAATTATTAATTTTAAGTGAAAGTAAGTTAACATCATCCAGAAAGCTGTCTTTGTCCAAATTTCTCTTATCACGGATTTTTTTTTCAAATTGCTTAGTTGCATCTGTTGCTAATGTGCAAAAATGGCATGTGATCTGATTTATCAAAAGTCAATATTCCTCTATTTCTTATTTTGTCAGTAACGTTGGTGTAGGCCTACATATGATCTATCAAGGATGCGCTACATTCTGTGATGCGTGTAGCTTTATTTATTATACTGCTACATCCTTCAGAGAGTATGGTATTGATGTAGTCACCAATATTGGTTTCACTTCACGTTTTAAAAGGTCAATGTTAGAATCACCACAGATCAAATAATCAAGCTTATCTTGTCCCAATTTAATAATTATTCGCAAAAATTTATCTTGAAATTCACTAAAGGAATCGCGTGGGTGTCTGTAGATCAATCCAAAATTATGACTTTATTTGAGTGTAAAGTTATTTTATCAGACACATTTTCTGAGTCGCTACAGTTAAATTCCAAATCTTCTCTCCTAGTGAATTTTAAATCATTCAAAATATAAATAGCCACTCCTCCTGCGTTACTGGATGAATTGGAATAGACAATTGAATAGTTTTCAATTGACACAAGATTCACATTATTTTTATTTAATTTTGTTTCAGATACGGCTAATATATCAGGACAACAATTTAATCGATGTAAACATTCTTTTAAAATATTTTTGTTTTTGGCGATTGATCTAATATTTGAATGAAGTACTGATAACTGATTTTGTTTTTTTGAGAGTAAGAGGTGACTTTTAAGCCATTGCACGTTGCGGTGTTTGCATTCTGCTTAATTAATTCTTATAAGCTTAAGTCTTTATTTATGGAATCGAATTCTTTGCGCGAGGCTATTTTGGAGTAATCAAAAAATAGTTTGTAAAACTCAGCATTTCGTAGCTGTTGAAATGAAAGTGCGTCATTTATGCAATTCAAACAAATATACATTTCATTTGATTTACAATGCGGTGAAAGTTGTTGTTTAGTAAGTTGGGTGCAGTTACAACGTTGAAATTTTAAGCACTTGCCGCACTTGACGACTGGCTGTCTGCCACATTGTTTTTTACAGATATTGCAATTAAAATATGTATCAGTAGAATCAGATAAAGACATTTGAAAATTAGCAAACTAATTTACACTTAACTATAGTTACTTTCAAGTTTCATTTCTATTGGTGAAAAGGAAAATTTTCTTCGAGGCAACCAGATGAAAAATAAAAGTTTGAGTAGGTACAACGTAAATGAATTCATTTGTTACAAATACAAAACCCCGTGCTACATAAATGAATGCATTTGTTACAAATACAATGGAAGATTTTTGGGATTTGCTGCAGCTCTTATTGTAATACACGTAAATTCTTTCGAAGATCTTAAAACTAAGAGCATATAAAACAAAAATATAAAAGCCAAACGGATAACAAGATCTAAAAAGCACTGGAGTGTAATTGAATTTATCTTCCACTACTACAGTCCACGAGAAACTAACGTTGTAAATATAATGCTTCAAATACACAGGACACCAATTCAAAAATGAAATTAGGCCCACAGCAGTACAATTTCCAATTTAAAAAAAGCTATGGACTACAAGGGAGGAAGGAATGAGACTTGAAAAGCAAAGAAAAAGAAAAATAATGTATAAAGTCTGTAGAGACATTTTTAGTACAAGTTGGCCTATACCTTCACTTTCAGCCTCGGCCAAACCAAACCATCCATGTCCTAGAAAATAGGACATGAATAGCCCAATTTAGCCAAGTCAGAAAGCGAAGAAATCGTGTAAATTTCGCCGTCTGTATCTTTTCTAATACGGATTCTTCCTTGTGAAGTCCAGATGAATTTAAAGTTTAGATGTGCTCCGGCTTGTTTCGCAGTATAATACAGAGACCTCCTTTGTGATTATCGCCCTACAGAGCTACGAATTATCGCCCAATATCAGTTCTGTCTCCTTTTTCAAAAATATTCGAAAAAATAATATATGATAGACTCAACAAGTACTTTTTTAGTAACGATAAGTTATAACAAGCAAGGAGCAAGTAGGATTTAGAGTTGGACACTCAACAACTCATGTAATTTTAGATGTCATAAGTAAATTGCAAACTTACAGAGATTATAAAAACCTTATCTGTTTAATTCTGTTAGATTTATCAAAAGCGTGTGATACGGTAGATCATGGTGTTTTGCTGAATAAACTTGAAAAATATGGTATTACAGGAAACGTACTAAATTTACTCTAAAGCTACTTAAACAATAGACGACAAGTTGTACACATTCAAAACTCATTTTCTGTTTCGCATTATATTCGCTATACTGTTCTCCAAGGTTCTGTTCTAGGACCTTTATTATTCTCCATCTATATTAATGATTTACCAAAAGTGTCTAGTTTTGAAACTAGACTCTTTGCCGATGATACTGCATTAATGTTAACTGATTCAACTTTAAAATCTTTGAATGAAAAGTAAATGCGGAATTAAGTAAAGTTGGAAACTGGTTGAATTCTAACAAAGTATCTTCAAATTATTCCAAAACAACGTATTTACTAATTGAGCCTAAAACTAAAGCTAATAATTCTACTTTTCATAATTTTAACGTGAATTTAAAAGGAATCAAAATTCAAAAATCACTTTCCATCAAATATCTTGGAGTTGTTTTAGACGAAAATCTTAATTGGAAGTTACACATTAAATATTTGCATTTAAAACTATCTCAGGCAGTTGGCATCCTTGCAAAACTGAGACATTACTTAAATCGCAAAAATCTTGTTGCAATGTACAATATTATGTTTTCTTTTATTCACATATTCTCTACGGAGTTCTCGGTTGGGATTCAGCAACTGATACTGCGCTTGAACCTATTCAAGTTCTTCAAAACAAAGTTCTAAGAATTAAGGATAAAACTTTTGGAGAGATCGAGTAACCAATAATTCGCTATAGCTAAGCGACAAAATTTTGAAGATTGCTGTCGTCAGTGGCGTAACTAGGGTACCCTGCGCCCGGGGGCAAAAAAGTATTCTGCGCCCCTGCTTTGCTACGAATTTTGCACAAGTCATAAAAATGACAATATGAAATTTGGTGTTTCATTTCGAGTTGCAAATGATTCGCGGTTTGGAAAAGAACAACGAAAGTGAAAAATGAACGAAGCAAGAAACGAAGAAGAGTGGAGATGTTGTTATTTTAAAAAACAATAAAACATTCTTCCGTTGAACACGTCCAACAGCATTCCACAAACATTTAAAAGCATGACCTGTTCAAGTTTAAATATTCTTTTGTGACGTATACATACAAAACACCCAATCAAATTCAATAGCTTTCACGTGACAGTTTGCCGGCAGTTAGTCGTTGAGACGCTATAGCCAGAGCCGTAGCAGCCGCCCCCCAAACCCCCCAATTGGGGGGCCCACACTGCCAAAAGGGGCCCCAAATTGTCTTGAAGGACCCGAAGTTGCATCAATTCAAAAACAAAGTTTTGCTTGGCGAATCGCGTTGAATGGGATTTTTTGCGCTCAGATTCTATATATTTCAGTTTTAACATTTTTCGCTATCGTTTCCTTTCAAATAGCGTCATAAACTGCATAATGATGTCATAAACAATACACTGTGTGTAAGAGTGCGCGTAGGACTTGAAAAAGGAGGCCGGTGCAGAGTTGGATGCAATCATTTTTCAAAGCTTAAATTCAAATTCATTCCTCTTGAAAAAATTAAATTCAAATTCATTAACACCTTGTGAGCAGATTTAAAATTTTATCTATTTATTTTTTATTTATTCGCAATTTTATTCTCCTATCACGAAAAAGCGACGGGGCGCTATACGAGCTCGCTTAGGAGTTGCCGACCATCGGTCTACCACACCTAGATGGGGTAATCCCGTATAGTGCCTTTCCCAACAGCACAACAAGCGAACTTGCCGCTTGTTTCGCGCTATCCATTATGCTGAACGTCAACCAAAAAAGCTGTGAATACCAATTTTCAAGTCACTGGTTTGACCGGACCCGGAATTGAATCCCGGAGTCCACCAATCTAGAAGCAGATGCTCTATCCACTCGGCCATCCGATCGGTAAATTAAATTCAATCCTACCCTATTTCTGTGTCAGCAACCATAATCTGACATCGAATACAAAAGTCCATTGAAAAAGGATTTGCTAGTTTGAAAACGTGTGCTTTTGAAATAGCGCAGGAATTGGACATTGGTCCGGTCTTCCTCAATCAAAAAGTAAAAAAAAAAAGAGAATGAAAATAGAAAAAGAGAATGTTTAGTTACGATGCAAATCTATATCGTACAGCTTCTGAGGAAGAGATTCAAAGCAAACTTTTTAAAACAACTGGTGGACCAGGCTATTATGTCGATACTAGAAAGTTTTAAGCTGACATGTGATGTCGCTTCTGTCAATGCATTGCTGTTTACACCCAGCAGCTTCGTGCATGAACAGCCATTGTCAGCAATATGATCTGGCAGTACCGCACGCAGGTTCAGATTCTTTGCGACGGGTTCGATTCACGGCTGGAGTCTATTGCATTTGATATTTATATCAGATGGTTGCTGATTAGAACGACACAAGCTCGTTTGGCAGTCTCCCTTCAACACCGTTGAACTTTTAATTCAATAGTAATACCTGTAAGTGCTCGCTTGCCTTGCTTCTTGAGTTTACAAAATGCGTTGTTACTGTTACCAGTGCTGAACAAAGCTTCAGAAAACTGAAATTTATTAAAACGTTTATTACATCTAATATGGCAAACAGCAGACTATCTTTTTTCTTTCCATTTGTTGGCATTTTTATCCACCTATCACAGAAAGCAATGGGGCGCTACACGAGCTCCCTTAGGAGTTGCCGGCCATCTGTCTACCTACCGCACTTAGATGGGGAATCTCGTTAAGTGTTTTTCCCAACGGCACAAGCAAACTTGACGGCTTTCTTAACACTATCCCTTTAATGCTGAATGTCTAGTTGGAAAGCTGTGAATACCAATTTTTAAGTCATTGGTTTGACTTGACTAGTGATCAAACCCTCAGTCTATTCACTCCTTCAGGCTCAGAAGCACACGCTCTATCCACTCGGCCATCCGATTGGTTCTTCGCTGGCCATGTTGTCAATCGAAAGTTAATGCGCCCGATCTCCAGATTATGATGCTGTCAAAAGAACATCTGTGTACGAAAAAGTGCGCTCTAGCTAGATCGGAGGTTTTCAACCTATTGGCCGTGGCCCAACAGTGGGCCACAGAGCTTGACTAGAGAGCGACATCAGCATTCCCTAATCATGCCATCACGTTGACTTTGTACCTTTTAGCAAAAGTTATTGGGCCACCATCATATTTTATCATTTTAGTGGGCCATGAGCAGAAAAAGGTAGAAAAACCCTGAGCTAAACGATTTTAATGGAAAATGAATTGGGTGTAACAAACTTGTCCTAAAATTACACCTTTTATTTTTACACAGTGATAACGCGTTATATGTTTTAATTTTACCACAGTATTCGCATTGTGGTGAGAAACTGAGTTGTTACCCCTGGAAAAACCTAAAACAATTCATATCGAAAGCTAAGTATTGGGGACTTGAAAGGGTTTTTGGGGGGGGCCCAAAGTTGAGCTGCTACGGCACTGCGCTCGTTTCCTAGTTCAAACGTCTTTGCATTTAGTTAACATTCAACCAAGTTCAAAATTACATATACCCCACCAAAACGTTCTGGATCCACTCCTGTAAACAACGTATAATCAAATGTGATGTCATTCTCAACCCTCCCATTGCAAAATCCTGGCAACGCTAGTGGTGACTGCACTCACTGCATGCCTTTTCTCGATATAAAAGTGTGTTAAAAAGAGTGTTTTTTTATGTGAAAACCGCAAAAGTTCGTTGGCGGCTGGGGGCTACGTCCCCAGACCCCCTTAGCCTCCAGCAGCTGGGGGGTTCGCCCCTAGATCCTCGGTTATGTTCCCTCCCTTTGGCCGAATCCTGGGTACACCACTGCATTTGGGGGCGGCAATTCGCTATCGGCAGAATCTCTAGCTACGCCACTGATTCCTTTAGGCGTAGTCGCCATTGCCCTAATTACGCTGTTTGCATGCTTCTTGTTTGTTTCATTAGAGCTTGCGATGGTACACTTATCTTTTCATTTGTAGGGGTGGCTCTGAAAAGAACCGTTATAACTCCAGAAATAAATTCATTTCTTTTTTCCGAAGATCTTCAGAAGTTCTGTCGACCAAGACTCTAAACTGAACTGATTACTTTCCCTGTATTTTTTGACTTCACCAACATTTCTATTCATTTATCAAACATTGCCCACCCCATAACAATCTAAGACTTCGCTCTGACTTGTTGTTTATCTAACCTATGATTCTAGCAACAAATTCAGTTAAATTGGAGAAATGACATCCATTTTATTCTTTGCAAACTTAAATTTTTGAATAAACTTCACTGCATAACACTTTTTAATCCAAATAAACTAACTCATCTTCCAAGTTTTAACACCAGCTGAGGCTATAATTACTTGGTGACCAGCAGTGCCACACCACCACAGGACTGACCTAAACTTGAAATTCAAACCAATTTCGTGCTCTGGTAGATGAGAAATGTAAAAAAAATTCAAATCTTTCATGACTTAGTTTATACTAAATAAAACCGTGCTGTAAACAAAGCCCATATACTCCTAGTTTAAGCATTGAATAAGCCTAGTCGGTAAATTTCAGGTTTTACCAGCATATAGAACTTTGCTCTAATCTGCTGTCTCTATTACGCCAGCATAGCTACAATTTGGACTAATAAAATATATTTTAATCCTTTGCAAACGTAATTTTTGAATGAATTTCACTGCATACCACATTAGACCACATAAACACAGTCTAAAACTGCTAGCCTGCCACTATACGCAATGCCTGTCATTATGCGAGCGAGTCATTTGGGCACGAAAATGGCGGCCAATTTCATCGGTTGCACAACTTGTGTTTTTCAGTGACCTTGCCCTCATCCCCCCCCCCCCTAAATACGGCCTTGGCTGATAGTTGCTACGAAGTGATGAGTCAAATAATATCGTATAATTAAACAGGTCACTAATTGTGACGAAACTTTTACCTCACAAGAAGCAAATCAATGTAAACGTAATAATCTAATTATTAATAGATAGCAGGGCTGCAAACTCGATCAAATTTTGTTCGAGTTCAACATATTTTAGCAAGTCCGAGTTCTCTAATTCAATTAGTTACGAGTTCCAGTTCGAGTTCGACAAAAATAAGCTTTTTCGACTTCAAGTTCGAGTTCAGGCAGATGAATATCCAAAATCGAAAGAACTTTTTCACCGCCGGTGCTCATGCTATTCAAAAGATAAAAATATTTTGCTCTAGCAGTAGGTTCAAGACAATGCCTCAGCTGTTTAGTACCATCAAAATTCGAGTTCAGAAAAAATATTTTTTCGAGTTCAAGTTCGAGTTCGGCAAAATGATCGAGTTCTTTCGAGTTCGCAGCCCTGCTAGATAGTAAAATAGTCGACGTCATTATTCATGTACTGGGTAGTGACAATCAACAAAATCTTTGATCACGATACCTTATCGGCTTGCTCGTAGGCCTACCGGTGCACTTACTGCGATTGCTCGCTGGTTACTCCTCGAAAAATATTGGAAGGCAAAGGCTGTGGAAAAGCCTTTGGGAGCTGTGGTAGCCCACTAAATGTCCGCGATGTCTAAAATGTCCGCGATGTCAACGATATCCGCGATGTCGAAGGTGTCAGCGATGTCAACGATGTCCGCGATGTCAACGATGTCGCAGATGTCCGCGATGTTGAATATGTCAGCGATGTCAACGATGTCAGTGATATCAACGATGTTCGCGATGTCAACGATGTCGAAGATGTCAGCGATGTCCCATTTTAGAATATGTGAATGGTATTATTGGTATTTGGCAAGAAGTTAAAAGCATTGGGCGGTAAATGTGAAGCAAGGGGAATAAATTGAAGTCTTACCGTAAAATCTGTTTAGCAGGGTTTCGGCCCGGTTTCTGGTTTTTATTGTTAGTTCAAACTTAGATAAGATTTGAGAAGGATTAAACTAGGCATGGTGTCAGGTGTGCCAAAATGTGATCCATAAAGTTCCAATTATAGACTAGACTAGTATTGTTGGAGAATGAGAAATTATCAGATTATACTAGGGTTACCTTACGTACTCCTCCTTTTGGAGAACATGTCCTCCTTTTTGACCAAAAATCATTTGTCCTCCGAGGACGCCAAAAAATGGCCAAATGTCCTCTATAGACCTATCGGCATTATGAACAGTGAAAACATGTCAAACCATTCTTCCACGAAAAAATTTTGGAAAGTTATAGGCTACAGCGCAAACTACGGCCTGCGGACGTGATGACTTTTTTTGGTCTTCACTTGTGTTTGGGCAGAAAAAATGAGCATCTGCGGACTTGATGACCTTTTTTTTGGTCTTCACTTGTTTTTGGGTAGAAAAATGGACATCTGCGGACATGATGACCCTCAAAGAACCTGTTCTCCATTAGCATAGTGAAAATATGGTAAACCTAGATTATACTGGTACTTATTCCCCTTGCTTCACTTTCACCGTCCAATGTTCTTAACTTCTTACCGGTACCAAATACCCATAATACTACTCACATATTCTAAAATCAGACATCGCTAACATCTTCGACATCGTGGACATCGCTGACATCTTCGACATCGTTGACATTGCGGACATCGCGTGCATCGTTGACACCGCAATCGCGGACATCTTTAACATCACTGACATCTTTGACATCGTTGACATCTTCGACATCGCTAACATCTTTGACGTCGTTGACATCGCGGACATCGCTGACATCTTCGACATCGTGGACATCGCGGACATCGCTGGCATCTTCGACATCGCGTCAATCGTGGACATCTCGGACGTCGTGGACATCTTCGACATCGCGGACATGTAGGCTATGATGTACAACGGTATTTAGTAACACCTAGACCACAGTGTACCCACTATTACTAACAATGGAATTACTCTCTGTGCTCAGTGTCCGGAACGAAAGTCAGAGTTGAAAGATCATCTGTTCAAATCGTGTTGCCCATTCCTACTCTGAGAAATGAAAAAAATAATGGCGAGCAATTTCATTGTATTTATTAAACTATAAACTGCTTGTCAATTTTTTTCATTTCTTCTACGTAGCTAAACAATCTGCAATGTCTCCTTGAAAGTTTTAAAAACAGAAAACAAAAACAGCAAATTTAGGAAACGGCAACAATACAGATAAACTTCTTCAAAAAGCATCGTTACAGGCTTCACAGCATTTTTGTGGACATTCCTAATAATAACGTTTTTTTGTTAAGTGGGCCTACTGTAAGAACTATAAGCACACTGTGCCCAGACGTAGAGCATAAATTATGTACAGCATGGACTAGTCTGGTGTATAGTCTATCTACCGGTACAGGGGTAGGTACTTTTCAAGATCAGAGATAGATTGTACCATGTGAACAGCTGTACTGTGAAGGTGTGAGCAAATGCCCTGATCAGGTAGAGTAAGTGCAGTGGCGTAAAAAAATACTGAAAAGTAAGCTAGACTTGTCAATTTTTGTGCATTTGGAAGGGGTCCTACTAAAACCTGCGGGAGCACAAGGATCACAAGGACCACAAGGAACACTAGGAGCACAAGGAGCACTAGGATCACAAGGACCTCAAGGAACACAAGGATCACAAGGATCGCTAGTGGCACAATTGAGCTATTACTAAAAGCTGCAGGAACACAAGGAACGCAAGAAACTCAAACCTAACCAACCTAACCCTAACTGAACCGAACCCTAATGGAAACCAATCCGAACCAAACCCTAACCGAACCGAACCCCAACTAAACCTGACCCCCATTGAACCTAAGTCTCATCGAACCTAACCCTAATGTGCTCCATGCGTTCCTAATTGCGCCCCTAGTGGTCCTTATGATCCTTGCGCTCCATATGTTCCTTGTGATCCTTGTGGTCCTTGTGATCTTTGTGTTCCATATGTGATCCTTGTGCTCCTCGGTCCTTGTGATCTTTGTGCACCTTGTGATCCTTGCGCACCTTGAGCACCTGCAGGTTTTAGCAATACCGTTTGGAAGTGTCTATTTTTCTCAAAACCTCAAAACAGCCGCTAATGGCAAAATACTGACTGGCTAAGGATAATTTTTCTTAAAACCGGGTGTGCGTATAGATGCAAGCCAATCAACGGTCATGCATGTACACGCTTATAATTTTTTAGCCAATCAGTATTTTTCTGTTAACGACAATCAGTGTTTTGTCGTTAAACAACAATCAGTATTTTATTGTGAAACAGTGCTGAGTGGAAGCTTCTATTCCACTGGAAAATGGTGGTATGCAACTACGATTTTCAAACTATGGGAACTGGAAATTTTGCCATGTTAGGGCATAACTTTTTGATCGCCTAGTTCTGAGTTCAATAGTTTGAGTTTTGCAGTAGCGGAACCGTTTTTCCAGCTACAGGCTAGACTACGTGAAACCTTCACCGAAAAGTGCAGTTGACCACCCGCACCCTGGCGTAACAGCACTGAGCATAAAGTACAAACCTTCATCGACAAGTACATTTCATCAGCCGCACTTTGGCACAAGGTGCTCTCAATCTTCAGAACGATTGACCTTAAATGGCCAATCACCTCTCCGACTGTCCGAATTTATAAACATTTTTGGGCCTGTTTGAATTAAGCCCCAAGGACCGCTAGGGGTGCTAGTGAGTTGTTTTTAGGGTTTAGGGTCTATTGTAAACCCTATCCCCAAACCCTAACCACGAACTCGAATCCGAACCCCGAACATAACCGTGCTTTTGGTTCCCTACTTTGATTTTCAAACTTCGGGAACCGTATCCGGCTCCCTTAGACTACTTTGATTTTCAAACTTCAGTCTTCAGTACCAGTAACAGTTTTCTGGGTTTTCTATCTGTCTAGTGCAAAAAGCATGGTTCAGTAGCAGGAAAATGATTCCCGAAGTTTGAAAATCAAAGTAGGGAAGCCGAATTTCGGTGAAATAGATACTTCCTTTTGTGGTTGACGGCAAAATAGACATTGCCTAATATTTTAGTGCATTAACCTGTTAACTGAGGTTATTTTCAAGGCAGAGGCTAAGGTTACGTGACCGTAACATTTGTCTCTTTGGTTTATTTTATTATCCCTTCACGCTTCCCTGATTGTACGAGAGCGTGACGAAGTAATAAAATAAACTAAAGAGGCAAATGTTACGGTCACGTAACTTTAGCCACTTCCTATTTCAAGTTATATTGAACTGAAAATTCAACAGTAATTGAGGGAGACTGCGAAGTGAGCTTGCGCTCTTTGAGTCAGCAGCCACCCGTTAGAATCTGTTGATAGTACCATAGCCTACTCTGTACTGCTGTACTTGTAAATTAACTCAGTAGGCAGGTAGGTGTGCAGGTCCAGGGTGTAAGCCTACATCTCTACAAGCTGAGAAGTGGTGCATAAACTGTAAATGTCTGAATGCACCAGTACAATCTTCAGATTACAGATTAGGCTAGTCAGTTCTGTGTTAACTATTGCTGATAGTGCTTGTTCTAATTTCAATGTCGGGAATTCAGAGAATTGCTATCATTGGCGCTGGAGCTGCAGGTTAGCGATTTTGTGTTGTTGTTTTTTTTTTTTGATTGAGCAGGTATAAATCATTTAAACAGTTAAAGTTAACACTAGACTGATATCTTTATTACAGTGATAGGCACTGTTCCCTCTAAGTTGTAACAAGTGGTTAATCAGTTAAAAACCAATTTCAATTTCATCTAAAGCTTAATCAGCTAAAAAACAATTTCATTGAGTTTTCCTGGTCCTACCAAACACTGCAAAGGACTGAAATACCGCAAAGGATGACAAAGGACCTCAAATTGATGTACTAAACACCACAAATTACGACAAAGGACCCTAAAATCCTAACCCTAGCCCTAATCTAACCCTAGGCTAACCCTAATTTAAAGTCCTTTGTTGTTCTTTGTGGTGTTTAGTAGATCAATTTAAGGTTCTTTGTCGTTCTTTGCGGTGTTTAGTACATCATATTGAGGTCCCTTGTGGTGTTTAGTAGGACCAGAGTTTTCCTCATCTCGTAGTATAGATAACTCTATTATTTCAAGAATGACTTTAAATGCTTGTACCGGTGATTTGTTGGTTCCATCAACGACTGTAAAGAATTTGGGAGTTATATTTGATGGTAATCTGCTTTTCGACAAACATGTTAAAAAAATAGTGTTCATTTGCTATAATAATCTTGCAAGAATTGGTTCAAAGTTCTCTGTACCTCTGAAAATGCAGCTAGTGCACTCAATGATTTTGTCTCACCTAGATTACTGTAATGCAATTTTTTACAATTTACCTGCATTTCTTGTACAGAAACTTACTAAGGTGCTGTATGCTGCGGTTGCCAGAGGATTCGCCACATGGAAGATTCGCCACAAAGAAGATTCGCCACGCAAAGGGTGAGACGTACGAATGTGACCGAGAATTTGAGCGTAAGCGTCGGACAAACGTTTGCAACAGTGCCGATGCGGAAGATTCGCCACACAATGGTAATAGGTTGGGGTCGGGGAGTTGGGTTGGGGTTAGGGAGGTTGAAGTTGAGGGGTTGGGTCGAGGGGTTGGGCCGGGGGGTTGGGCCGGGGAGTTGGGCTGGGGGGTTGAGGTCGGGGAAGTTGGGGTTGGGGAGTTGGGAACCCCAACTCTACCGACCCCAACCCTCCTACCCCTCGGCTCAACCCAACTCCCCGACCTCAACCCCCCTAACCTCAACCCTCCCGACCCAACCCCCCGACCCCGACCTATCACCGTTGTGTGGCGAATCTTCCACATCGGTACTGTTGCAAACATTTGTCGGACGCTTACGCTCAAATTCTCAGTCACATTCGTTGTGTGGCAAATCTTCTTTGTGGCGAATCTTCTGTGGCAAATCTTCCATGTAACGAATCTTCTGGCAACCGTATGCTGCTGTACGTTTTGTTTTTAATATGCGTCTATCAAGAAATCGATGTCATATGTTGCTATATTTGAAGAAATTGCATTTTTTGCCTGTTAAGTCCTGCATTAATTTCAAAATTGCTATGCTGACATTTAAGTGCTCGCAAAGATTCTCACCATAGTATCTTCAGGATTTAGTTGCTAGAAAAATACCATCAGATAAATATAATCTTGGAAATAATGAAGATGTGTTTTTTGCTTGAAAATAAATGTGTTTTTTGCTTGAAAATGTAAATGTTGAACAGTTAAAGCAGAGTGTATGTTTTCATACTCATCCTCTCAAGTTTGGAATGCATTACCACTTTACATTACGAGAAAATGATAATCTACAAACTTTCTAGTGCAAATTGAAGTGTCGTTATTTTGAATTAGCTTTTTGTGATGTATATACTGGGTGTTTATAGTGTGTGTGTGTTTTTTTTCCTGTGATATTGATAATTGTTACTGAGATATCTGTAATGACTTGGTTGTGTACTGTGTAGGCCCAGCCTATGATGTGTCCCTTGGATGATTGACAACAAGGTTGACTCTCATCTTAGAGACTAATAAATCCTTATTATTCTTATTATCATTAAGTGCGAGTTTGCCCAAACATCGATTTTAATATAAAATTTGCCCAACGATTTAGGGGGTTGGAAGAAAGTTTGAGGCCATTTTTGCCCCAAAGTTGAGCTCCAGGGCATATTACTTCTGTTTTGCACCAAAATATTGACTGTTAAACTTTTTGATTCCAATTCGGACATCAATCACCTTTCCAGACGGCAAGCTTAAAGAAACATTGGAAAATTTTGCTCAAAATTTCTCATTTTTCTCAAATTTCGCACCTTATAGGGAACAGTGGTGATAGGATACTCTGATTTTGGTACCAGAATGAGTTTGGTAACTCTATCTTATTACTGATATAGCTGTATAATGGAAATTTGGGTCCTTGTGCTTCTAAATTTTAAATTCAAAGTTCCCAACCCTACAAATGTTTTTCAACTCGAAACTAATATACTGTACTTAAGTTCCATCAATATGGGTAACATTTTTGATCAGCTGTTGATATAGTTATGCTTTCATGTCACCGTTGCAATTGTCTATGCTAATGGTCGACCATCCACTTTTCCCTATTTGCACAGTGCACAATCAATAGACTATATCTGGCAGCTTATTTTCTTCAACATTTTTAACTGCTTTGAAGGGTTATGTGCTGCTCGTCATGTAAGCCATGCCAAAAACTTTGAAGCTGTGGTGTTTGAAGTAACTGATCGAATTGGTGGGACCTGGTTTTACACTGATGAAATTGATAAAGATAAAAATGGATTTCCAATCCAATCATCAATGTACAAGAACCTTAAGTAAGCAAAATGTTCTGGTGATATTACCTGTTGGCCATCTGCACTGCTATGGCATGACCTCGCAATTGCAATTGTCCATAATGAAGGCAGATAGTACGTACTTGACCCAAACATTTTAGCTACTCCTGTAATCTGGTAATTAGCCAATGCATGCGTTGCTGCAGCTGTTTACTTGTAGCTGAAGTCAAGTCACAAATTTTGCAGTTGCTTGAGCCAAAACTTTTGTTTACGTAATGGTTTTTAGTTAACTAAAAATTGTCGTTGTCTACATTAGTACAGTGCCAAATTTAGCAACCATATGCTGGAATGTTGAATGTCTTTACCCTAATCTTATGGCCAAAGTCACAACATTTTCTCTGATATTTTAACCGCATTTTGCTTGTCATTTTGCATGGAAAGTTGCAATAATTAAATAAAGTTTTCAAACAGTTTTAATCAAAGCTGCAAAGCAAGTTATTCCAGCTTAATTGTGAAGTAAATGTTCTACTTTACGACAGACCATGTACAGTACATCATCAGTGCATAAATGGATGTATTTTCTTTAGAACTAATCTTCCGAAGCAAGTCATGGCTTTTCCAGATTTTCAGTTTGAATCTTCCCTTCCCTCTTTTCTTCATCATGATCAAATGCTTCGTTATTTGCAAGATTACGCTTCGTATTTCAAGTTGCACCAGTATATTAAGGTACCAGTACACTGTAGATACTTGTTTTTTTTTAAGACTCAAGAAGTAACTGTTTGCAGATTCTGGTTAGCGGTTATCATAACGTATTTAGATTTTAATCATTGCAATTAAGCACTATCTCTTACTCATATGATTGGGCTACCGGTACCTTTGAATGTAGATTACTGAAAATAACTCATTTTGGCACTCAAAATAGTGTTATATGCTACGTCATTTTATGTTACCTCTGACTTCATTGCATCACCGATAGTATCAAACAATTTATTGTTTTTTGCATTATTATAATTGATAATTTTTTTTTCAGTTGAACACTGTCGTTAATGAAGTCAGCGTTGTACCTGGTGATGAAAAATTAAAATTTCCAAAATGGCGTGTTAGAACTTATAACTGGGATTCGAAAATTTTTGAAGAAAGTGATTTTGATGGAGTAATTGTATGTAATGGGTAAGAGCTGCTTAATGTTCTGCTACTGGCAGTTTTGGAAAACAGCAGATATTATTTAAATTTCTTAGCTATTGTTTTAATCAGTAATATTATTTATGTATTTTAATTTGTAACGGTAGAGTGGGACAGCGCTGTTTCGGGTTGTTAGCCCTCATCAGCCGCACTCAGGTAAAGTATGCTACATTCACCGTTCAGAGTAAATAACTTTGCCAGGATCAGTCATCCTTCCCGGTAAAAATACTTTTAAAGAGTTTTAACCTCTTTCGTACGTAAACAGCTACGTCACACTTCTTTAAAATCTTATGGTGGCCAAGGGTGAAGATCAAATACTATATATATAGCAATGTCCTTCCTGGCCTACGGATTCTACTGGAGTGTGATATAGCTGTCTACGTACCACAAAGGTTAAATTCTTTTTAGTGTATTACGGGTAGGGATGATTGAACGATGAATATACATCACCTGAGTGCGGCTGATGAGGGCTAGTAGCCCGAGTCAGCGCTGTCTCGCTCTACGGTTACGATTTTACTGGAGTTGTGTTGCGACTGTTGGTGATGGAGAGCTCTTATATCCTCCTACCTAACAAGAGAATGTCGTTATGACTCCCTTTCATTAGGCCAGAAAGGACATTGCTTTATAGTACTTTCATTCGCTTAGTGGTTGTTGATTAAGATATGCCAATGGTTATTCACTATTTGTTTTATCCAGCAAATAAACTGTTTTAGTTGTATCAGTTTATGGCACCAGTATTCGAACTAGGGGCAAGAAAGGCGTTTTTAAGAACAAAAAATCCAAGCTCATTACTTAAGCCTGAAAGTTACAAAAATTGGATTTGGATAATGTATGAAAACTGTGTTTTTATTGCTCTCATTTCACCAATGCTTTTGCTTTAGACATTACGCCGTTCCTAACATGCCAACCATCAAAGGCATGGATAATTTTAAGGGGAAGATAATGCACAGCCACCAGTATCGCCATCCTGATGAATATGTTGACAAAAATGTTGTTCTTTTTGGTGGCTTATCATCTGGCATGGATATTTCAATTTTAATGACTAAGGTCGCTAAAAATGTCTGGCTCAGTCACAAAGGACGTCGAATTTTGTCTCCAATGCCCAGTAATTTCTATGATGTAAGTGTAAAAAGTTGTGTTATCGCAACACTGAATCATTCTTCGGTGTAGTTGACTAATTTGTAATTTCCTGCCATGCCAAAAAGCTTACTTACAGTATATTTGGAGCTTCAGCAGCTTGCAATCAGTATAAACGAAAAAAAAAGACGTTGATCATTGAGAACAAATTGAAAAAAAATCATGCAAATTGCTACATATCTGGATACAGCATATGGGTTAAATTGTAATTGTTTTCCACAATTTAGGTTTTTAGTCTCATTGTGTATGATTAAGATTAAGAAAGGTTTCTGCGACGTAACCAAAGTGTCACATTTAAGTATACTTTAGTTTGTATTTCCTTCTTTGTTCGTCACTAATTATTAAAAATCTCCATTCACCGATGGTGCTCCAAGATTATTGACTGTTTTGTGATAAGTAGGGCGATTTTCTTGTAACCTAAAAAACTTTAAAAAATGTAACTTTATTCTTGTAAAAAAGTAACTTTATTAAACGAATAAAAGTAAAACGAAAATAGTTGCAGCCAAACATGAAAAAACGTGAAGAAGGCCCTGTTCTACCTCGTGCTTAAGTTATAGTGAACACACATGTAGTGTTTTACATTTTGTGGTAGAAAGTTTCTGTCCTTTGCAAGTAATTTGTTAAGCATAGAAAAACTTCTTTTCACAGAAGCAGTTGTTGGCTGGCACCAATGAGGCACCTTAGTGTTTGTAGATTGTAAATTTATCTTTCTTGCATCAATCCAAGACAAAAAACTAGAAAAATTATGCAAACAAGCACGAAAACCAAAATGTAACCTAAAAGACAAAAAGTAACTTTTTGTGACCTTATAACTTTTTAAATACTGACCCTATAGCTGTGAAACTTTGGTTAAACGCTTTTTACTTTAATTGGAGCTAGCAAAAAAAAAGTAACTTTTGTAACCAAAAATCGCCTTAGTGATAAGCTTCCATGCAAAGTTTGCTGCCCTGAGAAAAATGAGTTTCTTGTTTTAGGAGCTCCCTATTGTTAGCGTAACCGAAGATAGTGTTACATTTGAAGATGGAAAAAGTGTGAAATGTGATTGTATAATTCTATGCACTGGCTACAATTACTATTTTCCTTTCTTCAAAGATGACCAAATAATACAAAATGAAAGGAACCGCATTACTCCACTGTATAAACATGTCTTACATATTCATCATCCCAACCTTTCCTTCATTGGCTTGTGTGTTCATATTTGTCCATTTCCGCAATTTCATTGCCAGGTATGCTTTGTTATGTACTACGCAATCAAGCTATGGAAAATATATACTTGGGTAGATATATGAAAGCAGGAAATTTAGCAACCCATTTGTGCTATTTCATTGTGCTGGTTCGATACATTAGCATTGAGTGCATTTGATATTATTGTTAATTCCTATTTGCTTTTCGCGATATTTAGCTGACAAAAGCTTGAAGAGTTTCAATGATATTTAAATGGCGTAAAATTCTAAGTGGGGCCTTAATTAAACTCGGACTAATATTTGGTAAAAGAAGCGAAGTTGCATATCAAATTAGAAAAAATGTACGTTTCGCGTGGCGAAATTTTATTGTGTTCTGTATTTTGGCTTCAGCCCCTGGGTAGTATAAATCGAACGTTGAGATCTTTCGCGAAGGGGAGTCGATAGCGTTTCTGCTATGAACGACACGAAAGTATGACGGAGACTCTTGTTCCAAAAGCGTAAAATGTTGTGCAATTTTAGGCTTTACTCGCACTTAGTGTATTGGACGGTTCCTTAGATCTTCCTTCAACGCAGGATATGCTGAAAGAACAGCGTGATGATTACGAGAAAAGAGTTTCTAACGGCTTGCCTGTCCGGTGAGTAATTACTGCAATAAAATTATCTGCTTGATCCTTTGAATGGAGCGTTTCGCTTTGCGTTCGATGCTTGGTTTGCTATTTCGTCAAATCATAGAAATGCAGTACAAATGGGATCCATTGTTCACAGCTACGTACTTTAGCTCCCGATTTCAAAGATATCTGATAGTGTGGAGAACGAACTGAGTGAAGTCAAATTAAAAAAAACATGTCTGGTATCGAAAATGGGTTAATTTAAATCATTTTTGGTTTTTCGTATAACATTTTCATGCCCTTTATTGATTTTCAATGTTGATCGTTCAATCTTTTGTTAAAACTCTTTGTTTGTGCAAACAGATACATTTGTTTACATATATCAATATCTTAAAACAAAGCGTATGTTTACTTTATAGCGGCGCCCATGTTTTGGGACAAAATCAATGGGCATACAACGACGAATTAGCAGATATGTGCGAAAAGCAGAGAATTCCGGAGTATGTTCGCATGCTTTACGATTTATGTCATCATAGAAGGTTGTACAATTTGCTTCATTACAAAGAAGATGAGTTTGAGATGTCGGAAAAAGGGCATTATTATCGACGTGAAGATGCTGATAGTAATTCGTGACATTTTCGTTTTATGAATGGATACATAGCTCTTGCTAGGAAAATTTTTAAGTGAAAAGTCAATTCATTTTTATGTCATTTTTACTTATATGCAACTGATCATACGACGTTTTGTTTTTGATGAATTAGCTATATGTTTCATTGATCTTAAAGAAATTAAGAAGGTTCAATTTTTTTATGTGTAAAGTTTGAGATATCTACCTTTAAAAATTTAAATGTTGACGCATTGAGGTTTATTAGTTAGTCACTGAAGCGAAACGCTATCTCGTAAACAGAGCGACTCTCACTTTCAACTCCTGAAATTTTTAGAAGTCAAAGAACATTTTTTAAAGTTTTATGGGCAATTTGGGTTTTGTGTGTTTTTGCTAGCTGTTAGTTTCTTATCATCATGTTAGTACCTTTGATATTACGTTGTTTTAGTAGGCAATGAAGCAATATTGTTGCATACGCTTTTTTTCACTGCTCTTTTGAGAAAGTGCATATGTATAAGACGTGGTGATATTTGACCGTTACGAAATATCATGAAGCTCAATGCTACATACGATAATGATGAATTTGCCTTGGCTTGTTGTTGTTGTTTTATGTATATTATATTAAAGTACGTTAATTTGGCGTTGTTGGTGTGACGTGCCGTGATCGTCAATGTACTTCTAGTATTTGTGAGACACTTTTGTATCTTTGAAAGTGTATTAAAGCGAGGTGATTAGAGGTTTATCCTCATTTGTAAATTTCCGACTAATTGCTAAAGATATTTAGTGTTTTTTATTTTTAGTGCTTTGTTTCCCGCTTAGGTTATTAATATTATGATTTTGTTTTTGATTACTTTGATGCTGGCAAAATCATTGGTGCAATCATAGGTGAAATTTTTTATGTATATATACCCATAAAATTTTTTCTGCAAATGCCGTAAATTCATGCGTTATGGCTGATATTTGTTCGTTGTTTTGCTTAGAATACTGCTCTGTTATGGTATATAATGTAGTAGCTTTGGGTTAACGTTAAATATGAAAAGCTTACGAAGAAAGCTTTCGCATTCAATGCGGAGAAGCAGAAGCAGCATTGTTGATGAATCTATATCAGAGCTAGGTGAAAATGGAATTGAAGACGACCCAGGTATTTAATTATTGGTAGAACTGCTTTATTTGTAAATTGTTTTGGATTTCAACTTTTTCTAAGCTTGCACGAAATCGGGCGGGTACAGTGGTTTTCAACGAGGGTTGCGCGCAACCCTAGAGTACCGCCAGTACAGACCCCTCGAGTTTAAACTTTGGAGCTGGGTTCAAGTAAATTAGTTAGTTAAATGAATGCACAGAGGTTCCTCGAGTCTCTGGAATGTTTCATAGGGGTTTCACTCCATCAAAAAGGTTAAAAATCTCTGGGCTAGTATAAAACTAACACGTTAATTCCCCCCCAAGTGGTGGGCATCCTCACTGTCTTATTGAAATAGAGTCCTGTTTTTGTTTATGGATTACATTTCTAAGTTAATTGTTTTTTGAATTTTATATTTATGCGTGTTTTAGCGGTGTGAAGATTTTGCATTGACCTGGTTAGAACCCTTGATCTTTCGCGCATAGTGTTGGTAAATGTAGCTATATATCATTGATCCATTGAATCTCAATAACTTTAAAGATAGGCAGCATATATTGAGCAAATAGTTCCTCCTGCATTTTCTAAAGAATAAACTTAATACGCTTTGTCTGGCCTGCAAGGTTGATAGATATATTTAAAAGTATTGAAACTGAAAGTGTCTAATTGTATTATGTTAGTGTATAAATAAACTAGAAAGCTATTCCATTTCATCTAAACTGTTGATTTATTTAATAACTGTTACGATTTTCGCTTAATTTCAAATCCTGTCTGCTGATATTTCATTGTGATTTCGTTGTTTTAGGAATTGTTAATAAGGGCTTGAGTTGTGGCTGTGACAATGACGTAAGACAACCTGGCTTGGATGACGTCACAGCTTCGGTTGTAATGCGCAATCACTTTGCTCGCAAGCGCGCCACCAAACGGCTTTCTCTTCCTGCTCATCTTCAACTACCACCAAGTTTCCTTCAGCAAAACCCCACTCCTGGGGAAATCCCCATGTCAAGACGATTAAGAAGAGCATCGATGGTGAATATTTAAATTTTTAATGAATAACTATAATTTGGGCTTGTAATGATAATCTTTGTATTTGTTTATGTCAAGATTGTTTATAACAGCGGTTCCCAATTGGGGGCGCTCTCACCCCTTGGGGCTGTGAGAAGAGACTTCTGGGGGTGCTAGAAGAACTTGCCAATTTTACCGCTGATGAACGGTATCGTTGATTCTCTCTAGCTGTGTGTTTGTGACGTCTGAAATGTGTCTGTGTGCGATTGGGCCATGCCCCCTCCCTTTGATTCTGCCTTTTAGTAAAAAGACCAAAATTAATGGTGCCAAGTGACTGAAATATGCCAGACTCTTTTGATTGTTTCTGTAGCTTATGGCCAGGGGCGGATACAGGGCGGTAGGATGGTAGAATAAGGAGCATGCATCCTCCACCAGCCATTTTCAACAATGCTATTGATATAAGTTATACAATTTTCCATTATTTCAAACTTTTTTAATAGCAATAAGCCCTACGCCTTAAGCACGCACGATCGAAAATGTGCGAACAAAATGCATCATATTTGGCGAAGCACTCAGAATTAGGGTCAAGAAGTTTAAACAAAATTTACTTGAAAATTACTCAAAAGCACTAAAATAGCCATTACAGCATGTAAATTTTCCAAAAATTTCCGGGGAGCATGCCCCCGGACCCCCCTAGCCTCTTTCTTGTATCTCAACCAGCTTCAAATTTGTGCTGTCAAAAAAAAATACGCCTAAAAAATATGGAAATTATGCCCCCCCCCCCCTTTTTAAATTTCTCGCTACGCCACTGTTTGTACAGAAACAGCTCGTGAGTGAAGTTGACTGTACAATGGGGGCGAGAATGATTTTTCCTTGTCGAAGGGGTGCGAGCTTTAAAACGAATTGGGAACCACTGGTTTATAATATCAATAAATCTATTAGCCTGACAAGCTTATGTTTGTGGGTAAGCATTTAATTTTAGAAAATCCCTCAATTTGGTCAAAATTTTTAGTGAAAACAAAAAACATAGCCGCACTTTCTTCACAGGTGATCTCTTATGCGGTTACCCTCGATTTAAATTTTTTTCCACCAGAACAGGTTCATGGTTAAATGTTAATTAGTCACTTTTCAATTAGCCCGAATGTCATCGACGAATAAAAAAACAGTGTTATGATCTGCTGCTATCATTGGTTTTGCTATGTACTCCATGCCGCCTCCGTCTGTACCGCTTGTTTTTTTTGATGGAAAAATATAAGACAGCTATGGTCAGTTGGTAAGTACACGTCGCTATTGGTGGGGGAGGTCTTGGGGTTGTTTTCCTGGTAGGTCAACGGCTTGCCACCGCTGTGACGTTTCTTCGGAGCTGTGTTGCCTTGGCGCGGAGATGGGCCCCGCCACTCGTGCACGCTTTGACGTAATACCGCGAGTATAATAAGGATTTGTTTGTTTTTTTGATGGTCCAACTCTTAAACAGAATAGATTTCGTTTTGTCATCGGATAAAAAATAACGTTTTTCCATGCCTGTGCGACATGCTGGCGTGCCTAGCTGCAAAGGTACGAGCCTAACTTATATGGCATGATGACAGTTTAGCTCAAATTACATGTTAGCAATGTTCTCTATTCTTATAGCTTTGAGTATAGTGTAATTGTTATGTCAATACAACGTAACAATTGGATTTAATGATAGTAGTAAAAAATTCAATGCCATAGCGTCATTTCGTGTCAGCAACTTTTGGTAATGTGATAGTTGCAGCGATTGGTTGTAAAGCACTAAATTGTTTCATAGACAAAGTGTTTGATTAGTGGTTACCCTCAGTAGCGTAACATCCCTGTAATATGATTAATGTGACTAATAGCGATTAGTCAAAAATAAGTATCCAAAAAAAAATTGGTGAAACGATTTTTGAAGGCTTTTAGTAACATTTCTGTAGTCATAGGTCTTGCTCCCACCACGATTTGCTGCTAGAAACGGTGTGGGGTTACAAGATATCGTATTACGTTTTTAAATTTCCGTTTAAGGATTTACTTGGCTCGCAATGACATTCTTGACTGTCAATCTACATAATTCATGACGTTATTAATTATTTGAATCAGCTTTGGAAGCGTTGTCTTTGTTTTTTAATTATTTTATTTTAATATTAGTCGGAAATCGGATTTGGAAAACTGGAATCGTATGTGAAACTCAATAAGCTTGGCGAGGTAGGAGACTTCATGATGTAATCGTGCAGTGATAAATTTGCAGTATTGATCAGCGATATAGTTTGGCGGTATCGCATGTGAGTTGCTGATTTAATGTGTCGGGTTCGTGCCATTACTTTAGCCGATTGTGTTTGCCGTGTATTCCGGGCGCTGCTCACAGACGGCCGAATGGATAAAAGGTTTGCGGTTCGATTCCGAGTCTGGTCAAGCCAATGTTTGAAAAAGTGTTATTTAGAGCCTGATGATCGACACGTAAGGAACAGTGTGGAGAACAAGCTGGCGAGTTTGCTCGTTGTGCCGTTAGAAAGGCACTTGACTGGATCTTGGAGTGGTAGACTAGTGGCCGACCACTTCTAAGCGAACTCTAGTAGCGCTTTGATCGCTTTCACACTCGAAAAAATGCTGCATTTAAGCTCAATCCTTGAACTTTGCTTTTCAGGGCACTTACGCAAAAGTATTTAAAGGAAAAAGTAAACTGACCAATGAGCTTGTTGCGCTCAAAGAAATTCGATTGGAACATGAGGAAGGTGCTCCTTGTACTGCCATCAGAGAAGGTTAGAATAATGTACTTTGAAAAAAAACAAACAATTTGCAGCCTAATCACAAACCACTTCTTGATTTCGTTTCATTCGTGATGATTTTCGCAAGAGGATATTTTTCTGAATACCCTGTATGTTTATTATTTATATGTATCCGTTGTATTATCCAGTCTTGGAGGACAGTTAACCCTCGTTCTTAAGGGGAGATTAATGTGCTCGAGGATGCAACGCCCATTTTTAAAAATCGTACTTGCGATCTAATCTTGTGATTTAAAATCTCAATATTCCATCTACCTGACCTAAAAAACTTTGCTTAAAAAGTGTTAAGCATTGTGATAATATGTTGGATGATTTTTACCTTGCAAGATGCGTAAGATCAGCTGAATTTTATTCTTTACTAGGTAATATATATTGAAAACAACGTCAACGGAATAAATTTAAAAACCTTGTTTGGGTCGAAACTAGTCACTGTAGTACAATTACCATTGAATTATATCGCTTTTATGTAAGCATAACGAAAGCTTTTGTACAACAAATTTCAACAATGACACAATGGCCTATTTTCATAACAAAAACTTTGCGAGAAATACGAAAATAGTCGGCTCTCGCACGCTATAAGTTGTTGCTGGAAGTTTATTGCTGCGCTAAGTAAATATCAAACGAGAACAGTTTTATTAAGAAGTTATTCTTAACAAAAAACTCTCAATCTCGACAAGACCAAGTGTAGTTTCCAACCTCTGTTTGGTAGTTAATAGCGAAAGCTCAAACCGTTTCACTCATCTACCGTACGTAAAATAGTTACGCAGCAGACTTCATTAATGATATTAGCTGGAGATTAACAAGTATATTATTTACAGCTTCGCTGCTGAAGGATTTGAAACAAGCAAATATTGTGACTCTTCATGACATCATTCATACTAAACGTAATCTCATTCTTGTGTTCGAATACTTGGTAAGTGACTTGAATATTAGTTTTTATATGTTCAAAATCTGTATATCTAAAACTTGCTGGGAAGGTGGTATAGCTCGAAGTAGAGGGCACTGGAAAGATCATGATTTGTAATTTCTTGTCCCGAGGTAGAAAATCATTTTTGGGAAAGTTTTTGCACCCTAACTACGCATCAGTTTTGTTTTGTACTGTGTTATCATAAATTTTATTGAAACGTTTTGATATAGAACGAGGGCGATCGGTTTTTTTTTTTTCAGCTTACTGCCTCACTTCCGCAAATTAAAAAAATAGCTTTCAGCGGTAGAAAAATTTGTTGGTAAATCGGCCGGAAATAGACCAAGTTTTTCGTTTCGAAGGAATAGATGCTAAGGTCCTTATGTCGATTACAGCCTTATATAGCCACGTGAGGAATTAATCTAGGTCTTTATTGCAAAGGTTTGATTTCAGCAAAGGTTAAATGATATCGCTCACTAATGGATATTGCATCGCCGCTACAAGCTGCAGTTTTTTTAACTGAATCAGTTGCAAGCAGTTTGCGAGTTCATGTTATTGATTGTTTGTGGTTTAATTGAGCAGATGAGCAATGGCCGCGCATTCGATCGATGGAATTCGATTTTATGTTACTTCAGCGTCGAAGTTACTTTCGTAAAGCCACTGTAGAACAGATTTAGCTGACGATGTCAAATGCTTTCAAGGCGACTGTTCAAAATATCAAATCTTCATTATAGGTCTACTCGCGGTATTACGTAGAAGCGAAAACGAATGGCGGGGCCCATCTCCGCGACTGGCCGACTCAGCTCCGAAAAAACGTCGCGGCAGTGTCGAGACATTGCCGATCCTGTGTCCAATTTGCCGGCCCGGGAATCGGACCCCAGACCTTCTGCACCGATAAGAATGTGCTTTATAACTGAGCTAGCCGGTGGTGATTTAGCAAAATGTGGATTGTTCTTAATGCTCTTTCAATTGATGTGGACATTCTTGATCATATCTGCATGACCTAAGCTTATGACCAGACCAGCTATTCAAAGTACATTAGACCCACAAACCCTTTTGTTATATTCTACAATGAAAATTGCGGAGCTGTTTTTTTTTTTTTTTTTTTTTTGGTCAAACAAATCAAATACCTTAAAATTAATTAATTTTTTTGCAGGATCGTGATCTAAAGCAGTACATGAACCTTCATGACAATATACTGAGCATGAATAACGTCAAAGTGAGTGGTTCAATTGTTTAATTGTACTCGATTTTCGATTAACATCATTTAATTTTGTAGATTTTCCTTTTTCAATTATTTCGAGGTATTGCTTATTGCCATAGAAAAAACATATTACATCGGTAAGTCGTGGTAAATAATTCTTAAGCCTAATGACTGGCTAATCATCACCTATTTGATAAATTTAAGCTAGAAGAATTAAGATTTTTTTGCTAGATTTTTTAACGGGAGGTTTTACGAGTCCTTATAAAAAAAAAAATTCTCACGGTTTAATTTTTTCTGTTGAGATCAAATGGGCCGAATACAGTTAAAAATGTCATTAATGCGTCCACCATTTTGAATTTGCGTGTTGCAATGTATTTATTCAAAGATACTTTTCCAATGAAGTTGGTGCTGAGATGAGTTTCGATGATGTGACTTCATATGGTGTTTGATTTTTAAAAAATCTTGCTTTTAGGCGCTGCAGTGGTATCAAGTCATTGGCAGCACTGTTCCAGATCTAACCGACCTCAGGGTCGAACTCAGATTTTTTGCCGCAAAAACACGAACAAGGTCATGTGGTTATTACTAGGGCGATTTTTTATTGACCTAATACTCTCAAAAAATTGACCTTATTTTATCAAAAAATTGACTTTATTGACCTAACGAAACAATGAAATGAAAGAACCAGTCCATAAGAAAAAAAAAAAAAAACACCAAAGTCACTTCAGTGAGTGCTTAGATTATAATGTACGCACATATAATTCAAATGTTTTGCTATTCGCTGTATTGCAATCTGTGTAACATCAAAGTATGTTTGAATAACTAATGCATTGTCTTTTCAATTCTAGTGTTTTTGACTACCGGCACGTAGCGACAAAAATATGTAACAAATGAAAGCATATCGAAAAGGTTATTTCATCATAATCCAATTTTGCTAAGATTGCAATCTTGCAAAGCTGTCTGAACAGATCTTTACAATCGAAATCAATCAAATCACATCAAGCATTACATGAATAAATTAAGCATGTGTAAAACTGTTATACCGGTAACAGTCTGGCGACAGCATGCACCTTCCTGGTACCACCAACAGTTACGAACCTCCATCTCTAAATTATCTAAGTCATCTCTTTTTAAGTAGGCTATAAAGTAGAAACGCGCAAAAAAAGCAAGAAAGCAAAAATTGACCTAATAAAAAACAATTGACCAAAAAAACAAAAAATTGACATTTATTGACTTTTATAACTTCATCAATACTGATCCTACGACCGTGAAATTTTGTTTCCACGTTGTTAGAGATATTTTCTACATCCAAAAAAAAAATTGACTTTATTGACCGTGAATCGCCCTAATCATAAACCAATTGTGCTAAGATTGCAATCTTGCAAAGCTGTCTGAACGGATCTTTACAATCGAAATCGATCAAATCACATCAAACATTACATTAATAAATTAAGCATGTGTAAAACTGTAATACCGGTAACAGTCTGGCAACAGCATACACCTTCCTGGTACCACCAACAGTTACGAATCTCCATCTCTAAATTATCTGAGTCATCTCTTTTTGAGTATAAAGTAGAATCGCGCAAAAAAAGCAAGAAAGCAAAAATTGACCTAATAAAAAAAATTGATTTAAAAAACAAAAAATTGACATTTATTGACTTTATAACTTCATCAATACTGATCCTACGACCGTGAAATTTTGTTCCCACATTGTTAGAGATATTTTCTACATCCAAAAAAAAATTGACTTTATTGTCCGTGAATCGCCCTAGCTATTACTGATCTTTTGAATTTTTGCCTTCCAGTGACCTGAAACCTCAAAATCTCCTTATAAATGATCGTGGTGAACTCAAGTTGGCTGACTTTGGACTAGCTCGAGCCAAGTCGGTTCCAACGAAAACTTATTCAAATGAAGTTGTTACATTATGGTATCGGCCACCTGATGTTCTTCTAGGTTCGACAGAGTACAATGCCTCCATCGATATTTGGTAAGTTTACATGTGGAGTTGCTTTAGTGGCTGCTGCTTGGGCTTCGAAACTGGTTTCGCTGGTTTGATGCTCAGCTATTACATCTTTTACGATGCATAGTTGTATCTACGTTACTAATATCAAAACCTAAGCTGCGACCATGTGGCTTGAAAATGGATACTTGGTGAGTCTATACATGTTTAATTTTTAAGTGATCTATGTTAATGGCTAGCTGTTTTATAAGTTGCTGAAATGGGTCCAAGGTTGCGTAAGAGTTTCTTAGTTGAGCGATTTGGTATCATAAAACTTCACTATCAAGTTTTCGTTGTATATACTTGCGGTAATCCGCGAAAGTGTCTGTCGAGTGGCGTCTCCCATTTTAGTGCCTGGGCAATACCGCTTCGAAGAAACATCGCAGCGGTGGCGAGCCGTTGACCACACTTCCAGGGTTAATCAGCCTGGCAATCGAACCCCAGACCCGTACCGAGGGCAATGTCTTGAATCATTATGCCGACCGGTCGGTTTTGATGGTTAATATAAACTGGCTTTAAATTTAGATTTTTAGCGTAGAATTCCATATTTTGCAGGGGGATCGGTTGTATTTTCTATGAGATGGTCACAGGCCAGCCTCTATTTCCGGGCTCCACTGTAAATGATCAATTAGCTTTAATATTTAAAACTCTCGGAACTCCAACGGAAGAAACGTGGAAGGGAGTTTCTCGTCTTCCAAGCTACAGGTACGGAGAATTTTTTACTTCGCACACTTGTTTGAGATCTCTTATTATGGGCTGCGAACTTGAACCTTGCGAACTCGCTCTTGTTTGTCCAACTGTGCCCTAAATAAAAAGCTTTTTTTCCGCAATTTTTTGTGATTTTAGGTTTGGGTTTTGCTTGTCATTGCTAGAGACACAGACGAGCTCTGAAAGGTCTTCAGAAAATGAATGTGTGGAATCTCTCTTTGAAAAAGGTTTTTTCTATATTGAGATTTTTTTTATTACCAGGAGTCATTCTGGGCGGATTTATCCCGGGGAATCAATGCGAGTCATTGCTCCACGATTGGAATATGATGGAATAGACATGATTTCAAAACTCCTAGAGGTAAAGCTAAGCTGCATATAATTCTACAAATCGCTGCAACCTGAATTTCCTCTCTTTCAAACTGTTTTCTGATATCGTTTTCGTTCGGACCAGCCGTGTGGTGAAGTGGTTAAATACGTCGCTATCGGTGCGGGAGGTCTTGGGTTCGATTCCCGAGCTTGTCAAATCGGACAGTGTCGTCAACGGCTCGCCACCGCTGCTGCGTTTCTTCGGAGCTGTGTTACCCAGGCGCTAAGCCGCGGAGATGGACCTCGCCATTCGTTACACGCTTTGGCATAATACCGCGAATACAATGAAGATTTGATTTTTTCTGTTTGGCAATTCTTTTGCGCCTAGTGTTTTTCACGCTGACGGCTTGATGCTTTGGAATGCAGTAAATACCGCACGAAAATAGCTTAAGAAAGAAAATTACAGTTTAAGAACTACTATGGTTTTATTTTTCCTTAACCGAGTGCTATTTTTAGTTGTTTTCTCCAGTGCCATATTGCCACCATTGAGTATAACCGTCTGGTTTGAAAATTTTTTAAGAATCCAACCAAGGCTTCTTAAGTAGGTAATAAATTTCTGGAATTTTTCAGTACAATCCTAACGATCGAATGAGCGCAGCCGACGGACAACGTCATCATTTCTTCAACTGTTTTGGACCAAATATTCATAAACTTCCAGACAGTAAGTAATATTGATCTTGACGCAATGTGGCCGATGAATCGCCACCGCTGCGGCGTTTCTTTGGAGCTGTGTTGCTCAGGTGCTAAGCCGCGGAGATGAGCCCCGCCACTCATTACACTTCGGTGTAATGCTGCAAATGTAATTAGAATTTTGGCAAACGGCACAGCTGGGAGTTAATTAGCAATTTAATGATAAATATTGTATCACATGCATACTTAAAACACTTGGACAGACGCTTCGTTTTTCTTTTTTTGCAACATGGCAGAAGATCTAGCTTAACGTTGGTTTATAACGTTGACAACTGGACCAGAAGTTTACCGGAATGTCCGCCTAAGTGTTTTCCACTGTTTTTTAGCTGTAACATTTGTAATGAAATTGATGAGAATTTTTTTACGAATTGACTGGCTATAATCTTGTTATTAAAGTTAAATACAAGTAATGTTAGAAATTTTCCTTTCAGCAACATCCATCTTCACTCTTACTGATATAAAGATGACGAAAAACCCGAGCAACCGCTTGTATGAGAAAGGTCGGCGACAGTCCATGTTATTTTAATCGTAATGACGTCACTGTGAATCTTACATCATCGTTTGCCAATTTCGTTTCTTCCAAATTCGTTACATCATCGCAATGACGTAGGGAATGACGTAATTTTTTTTCAGTTGCAAACATTTTCGTTTTATTTTTCAATTTTTTTTTTCATTGTGTTTTTTTATGTTTATTTTATCATCAAGTTATTGTGTGGTTAATTCGTTCTACGGTGACTTTTGTATTCTTTACCACTGCTTGTAATTGTTTTAAGAGTTTTAAGTATTCTAATTTCGTTTCATATTTAGTACTTATGTACTGCCTTATGTGTAAAGTCTAAAATTAAAGAAAATTATTAAATGTTTAACATCCAAACATTACGATACGTTTTTCGTTTTTACCTTATTCTTGCTCAAACTGGTAATTCTGCCACTGAAGCAATTACTGTAGTGTCAACGTACTGTTGCATTCCGATTTTTTTTTTGTGATTTTTTGATGAATTTTTTGTGTTATATCTGTAATGTATCTTTAATAAGTGATCGGCGTTACGGAATTACGAATAGCTTTGAAAAAGGCTGTTTTCGCATTAACCTTTAAGACACGCTCTGTCGTTACTCCTAATGAAGCTGCACAAAAGAGTTATGACACAGAAGGCTAATGCGAAAACAACTTTTTTTAAACTTCCTAATAAATCTTTTTCATTACTTTAATGTAAATTTGGTTTCAAAGAACTGTGTGGCAATGAACATTTGGGTTTAGTATAAGGTTGTGTTTAACTTCATGCCATACTGATGTACTATCCAAAAACTTCAATTGATTTCTCAAAGACAGCTGAACCGACCGTAAAGATTACCTGATTTCATACTCTGAAGATTTGGTGCATGAAAGCGCAATTGCACTGACTGAGAGATTCTTAATGTCTTCGAGAACTTGTTGGTTTGTTATATTATTACGTCACATATGTTGCATGATGACGTAACAATAAAACAAATAAAGAATTCCTTGACATTGGGACGTTTCAGCCAGTGTGATTGCACCTTAGTAGTGCATTTTTTCAACGTAAATTCCTTGTCATTGAAGGTTACTGTGGTTAGAAGCATAAATAAATGCAGTTTATTGAAATAAATGCTGCCAAAATTATCTGCATTCTTCAAAATCATGGAGATATCAACAAGATTTCTTCTATCCAGTTTCAATCCGGTTTTCTCCTCGTTCCCGAAGGTGGCCGGATACACCTCATCCCCTCCGCGATTGCTCTCACACCTTCCTTCCATCTCGTTCGATCTCCAGCTTCCTCGATCTTAAACCCGACTTTCTTCACACTCTCTTCCACCTGCCTACTCCATGTCAGTTTTGGCCGCCCTCGCTTTCGCTTCCCATTTACTTCCATCATCATTGTTTTCTTCAGCATATTATCATCTTATTACCCTTCTAATCCTATGTCCATATCATCTTACTCCATTCGCCTTTGCCATTCTATCCAACGTTTCCTTCAAACCAACATCTCTATCAGATCCTCCATTTTCTTTCTATCCACTAATTTCACTCCACACATTGACCTCACCATGGCTCTTTCAGTTCTTCTCAAAATTGCCATTTCAGTCTCCCTCAAACACCATGTCTCACTCTCATACAACATTGCTGATCTTACGCAACTGCGATAAACCATCCCTTTCATTCTCTGAGAAAACCTTATCCCACGTAACAACTCTCCGCATTCTCTAGATTTCATCCATCCGATTCTAAGTCTTGATGTCACTGCAGTTTCACATCCACCACTAGCATTCAGCCTGTTCCCTAAGTAACAAAATCCCTTCACAGTCTCCACTTCATCGCATAATACCTCCACTGGTTCTTCCGTGCCATCTCCAACATTTGTGCATCTTCAACAAACAAAATGTCTTGCAGAACTGCAGGTTACCTTTTTCATTTTCGTGCATCTTCCATGTATCCACTTCGTACACTGTGTGCGACGCAGTGTTACACCCAACCCTTTTCCCACATATTCCACAAGAATCTATTTGGTCAAAGCAATTTCTCCTTCTGTTCCTCTCTCTTAGTTCTTCCAACATTCACTTTCAATCCATCTCTTCCAATGCACTTCTCCATCTTTGAAACCTCTCCCTTAAATCCTCCAAACTTTCACTCATCAGCACCAGATCATCCGCGTACAAGATTTTATTCAATAATCCTTTTCTTGCATGCTCTGTCACAACATCAACCATAATAGCAAATATCAGTGGTGGTAGCACAGACCCTTGATGCTCACCAACTCGTACCCAAAATTCTTCCGATGTCCCAAATCCAACTTTAACTTTCGTCCTTGAACCCTGGTATAAACTCATCACTGCTTGCACCAACACTTCCAATCCTTTCTTTCTTAATGCCCGTTCCATCACTCTTCTCGCTACCCTATCAAATGCTTTTTCTAAGTCCACAAATCACATGTACAGCTTTTGCTCTCTTTCTCGAAACACCTCTTGCATTCTCCTAAGAATAAGCAATGCATGAGTCGTGCCCTTTCCAGGCTTAAAGCCAAATTGCATGTCATCTATCGTTACCAATTCTCTTTTTCTGTTCTCCAGCACTCTCTCCACTGTCTTCATTGCATGCTCCAGTAGCTTTACTCCTCTGTATGTTCCACAATCCATCACATCCCCTTTTCCTTTAAAGATTGGGACAACAACACTTGTCTTCCATTCTTCTGGCATACCTTTTCCATCTAGCACTCTCTGACAAAGCTTCTTCATTACTCCAACACCAAACTTTCCACTCGCTATTATCATATCCATATTTACTTCTGAGGGTCCAGCTGCCTTTCCCAACTTCATCTTTTCATACCTTTCATCACCTCTTCATCAGTTACTCCTTCAACTGGTTCTTCAACCATGCTAGAAACAGTCCTTAGCCTCCCTACTGTGATTGGAGTGGTGATTGTAGCAAATATTTACGCATGAAAATAACACTTTTTAATCGACACACCTACAGAAGATAGGCCTTCACACGCATAATCAAAATATATTGTGTTGTGCGGCAGTGTATTTCTGTGTTTTTGTCTAAATGGCGCAAACTGATTAAATGCTTCATTGTTTTTTAAGTATGTTTTTAATTGCTTGTGGTTTTAACAGTTTTCAAAAAGCTCTATTCCTTTGCGTCTAAATATGGACATGGGGTGTTTCAATACTAAACATTTCAAGTGAATTTTGCTTCATTTTTCGGTATATTTTAAATGTGCGATGAGATGTGTTAATTAATTTTTCAAATTAACATTGTCTTGCTGTGTCGAGTTGTTGGGAATTGGTGGGGAAGGCGGCAATTTTTAAAGGGAGACCAACGTCGTCCGTGCCTGTAAAAGCGAGGAACCAGCTTTGTAATGACAGAACTAACTGTGATCCTATCATAGAACGAGTAATTGTTCTTTATAGGACTGGTTTGGTTTCTGCTAGGGTTGTACAGTTTGGCTCCCGCAAGGGCGTACTCAGAAAAAGATTTAGGGGGATTACAAAAGGCCAAAGATTACCAGCCTCCTAATCAGGAGCGTTTTTGGGGGGCATTGTGCCATGCCCCCCCCTTGACATTTTCTTTCTGGAAGGTAGAGCAAACGTTGCTGAGCGAGTGAAATATGCGAGACTTTTTGGTGACTTGTAGTTTATGGTTTCCTTTGAAATTTGTCGCTACGTCACCGATTATGATGTTTTAAGCGTACTTAGATTAGGGTTTGTCAACTCGGTGTCTCTCCACTTGAATAAAACCATTGGCCCCCTAATGAGATGGACTATCATCGACGCACTGTACCAATCATACCCGTGCTTGTGGTTCAATCGTGCTATTATTTCTAAAACTGCATTTTTTCTGTCGATTCTGTGCTTTTGTTGTGTGAAAATGCTTGGTGCAAATTCTTTATTACATTCTTGAACTTGACTGTTTTTGCGCAGCTTTTGGTAGCGTAAGTTTGTGCCAGGATATGCAGGTCAGTGTTGTGCTTAGCTTGGCCCAAACAAATCTTTAACCCAATTACTTCGCAAGAAATGATTTTTTTTCACTCGTTTATTCACAAACTCTTTTTCTAAATATAAAAACAGCAAAAGCGTAAAAAAACTTAAATAACAATAAAGTTATCTAAAAGGCGCTGTGTTCTGTGTACACGTAATGACGAATGCAAGATAAGAGCCTGCACAAAACAGTTCGATCATTTCTGTTAAACGAAACCCAAAAAGATGAATATTTTAATGTTACAGCGCCACTTACTGTGCAAAGTCTAAAATGTCCAGTGAGCAGAAGTACGGAAGCAGTGACTAGTACTCGGGCCTACTCCGATGCAAATAAAGATGCTGATATCGCTCCAATTCTCCGAAAATAATGGTGCGACTTTGCGAGAAAGTTCCTTCAAGTGCCCGCTCAGAAAATTTCTACATACGCTCAAACACGTGGGAGGACCCAAGTTTTTTTTGCAGATCTAATCGTGACGTCAGAAGCGGACCTTTTTTTTAAGGGATCCTCTGACCAGGGCGCGCTTGGGCTACAGCCCTCTTGGTCCGCCTCTACGCATGCCCTTGTGAAATTTGCATCGAAAAATGTTCGGTTTTTGGAATAGGTTATGCTTTTTTTATAATGCCGTTATCGTACAGCTAAACTACAGAGACATGTAATGCGAAAAACGAAACAGAAAACAAAAATAATGAACTAATTCTAATCATATACTGCAATACACTCAATGAATGTCGAAAATTTAAATAACACTGCTTTTTAAGCACGTAGCAAAAAATCGTCAGAAAGTATAATTGCACTTGTTTAGAATGTAAGAAAGCATTGCTCTGGTGAAGGGGTTCTTAACCTTTTTCGTCTCGTTTACCCCTTGCCGAAAGAAAAAAGTATAATTTACCCCCAGTGTACCACTACTGCATTTTCAATACTGAAAATTAAATTTTTCTTCAGCCTTCAATTCAGAAAATTTACCCTCTCGTAGATAAAATTTACCCCCGTTTAAGAACCCCTGCTGTAGTGGCGTTGAGCTAAAGAAAATATTCAACGGCATCTAAAATTCACTAAAACTTAAAAAATAGCCCTTGATAACAAATATCAAACGAGTTTGTTCCAATCAAATAAGCAAAACCCCTAATGTTGAACATATTCAACTATATTTACTTCACTGTCAAAAATCAAGTGAAACATGTATAGGATATCGCAAAGTTTTTCTTGGCAATTACATTCAATTTATCCAGAGGTGGGCACAATTTCGTTAATAACGAAGCCAACTTTTTCATTAACTAGCTACTTCGTTAAATTTCGTTTTGAACTTAACGGACTAAATCAACTTCCGTTAGTGCTTGATAACTTCCCTTAAATTTTTGTGAACGCTTATTTCTCTTATTGTTGGTTAAGTTTGACATCGATAAACTAGCAAAATACGACCAATGCGGTCAAAAAGCGAGATAAAAACAACAAAACATAGTGCTAGTGAGCAGAAAAGTTGCTTAAATGCTCACGCACACGATTGATATTACGAAATTTTAAACTTTTAAAAAAGAAGTGCCGTTTTAAGTCAAAATTAACGATTTAACGAATTTAATTAACTTCCGTTAATAGGAGCTGAATTTAACGAATTAACGTTAACGGAAGTACATAACTGTGTTAACGAAGCTAACGTTTTACATTAACTTGCCCATCTATGAATTTATCTTATGCAGTATCGGTTTAGGGGGGGAGGAGCATCGTGAACCAAAGTTGCTGAGCGATTGAAATATGTCAGACGTATTTAATGGCTTTTGTAGGTTATATTCCCTTTTTACAATATCTCGCTAGGCCACAGGTTTTACGCAGTGTTAGAATAAAAGGCAATATTTTTGTGTAATGTAACTTAAATGATTTCAAAACGATAAGCAGTGCACGTTAATATCAGCAATTGTCAGGCGCTAAATCTCTCAGAAAAAAAGTCAATACAAGCAAACAAACACCAATCGCAGAAAAACATCAAAAAAATATGATAGCATCATCATACAGTTCTTATTTAAAAAAAACACGTAAAAGATAGTGCTTTTAAAAAGACAGTGATAGCCTACAGTTTGCAGTATTTTCAAATTTGCAATCAGAACTTTGAAATACAAAAATTTATGGTTTATTTTGCATTAGCTTCGTTGTCTTTAGCTGCGTATTTTCAAGACATTTTAGTAAATTTTAAAGACCCAATGCGCATGGCCGTACAACTAACCAGCGATCACAAACATACCAGCAATATTCTTGCCTTTTTGAAACTTCGGTTTGTTAACTATTTCATTACGTAATGTTTGCGTAATCAGCGCAATGAAAACATATTTACAGTGTTTACGAAGTTGATGGTAATTTTTTAAAAAGCTTAGATAGAAAAAAATTGGAAAAACAGGGCGAAAAAATGGCGCTTTTTTCGATTTATTGCACTTTTTCAAAAAAATACACGCATCCTGTTTGGAAACGCACTACCAGCTTTACCAACAAGGTAATAAAAGTAAAAATAGCTTCTTCATGCAAGAGCTATCATTGTCAGCAATTTGTTCTAAGCAAGGCAACGTTTAGTGTTGTCCTACGCAGAAGCTTCCGGCAAGGCTTTGCTTCACCTGACAAGAAACTTAGCCCCCATTGTTTTGCACTGAGACGTCATCGTGCAGAATTGCTATTGCTTAAACGAAAAAAAATTTACTACGGGCCTAACGACTTAGTTTACGCAGAAAAGATCCTTGATAAAAGAATATAAATATACCAGTACTGGTACGTACATGCAAGAGCATAAGTACTTTTTTAGGCTGGAGGCTCACCACTGCTTCAATTATTAAAAAAACGACCTCATTATAGGCTGAAGCCCAGTTTTGTCGGGACCTGTTTGACAGAAAAAGTGCAGGTCTAACTTTTTATTTGTTACAGCAGTTCGAAAAAAACTCGCTTGACCTTCTGCGCATAATATGGGAATTTACAATAACATCCTTTCACCAGGGCAAATGTTCGTGCAAATATTGGAGTAAGCTTTCACCAAATCAATTCAGCAGAATATGACGAAAGCATTTGTCACCGAAACTGATCTTTTAGCATTTCTTTGTTAATCCTAAAACGCACGCAACAAGTATTTCATGACAACGAGAAGTAAGAGCTTATCCACAAAAAACGCAAAATGTGGTTGTTGAGAAGTTTTAGAACGTATCTTGTCGCTTTTGCAAAGGTTTTAAATATGCGCATATTTTCATGTGTTCCTCTTCCCATCTAAATACTGGTTTCGACACAACTGTCGTATTAATTCTCTGGGCGAAGCTTCATTGACCGAAAACCAAGTAATTACATGCAAGCAAACCCGCATGGACCCACACACCTCAAAATTTTAATGTGCTAAAAGAAAACTAACTAGGGTCAGACCTAACAGCTAGCCAGTGATGGGCACGATAAACCTTTCTGTACTAAAGCGATAACGACAATCGATAATTTCAAGAAAGCCCTGGGCGATACCGATAATCGATCAATCCAAGTTCTTAAAGCGATATCGGTAATCAATAAATTATCGCCGATAATTTTTTCCGATAAATGTTTCGGAAAATTTTCGGTGTGTTTGAAGATTTTTTTTGTAAATCATATTGCAAAAATGTTTTTCTAGATTTTTCAAGAAAAGAGGGCAGTTCACGGACTCTGTCATGGCATTTAACAAAACAAAGAAAGGTTTTTTTAAATTGCAACTAGATTTTATGGACATCGTGTGTTTTTTCCATAGCGCCAACTCACTAACTTTGAAATTTGAACACTGTGTGCGTTAACAATCGTTTATCGCGATAACAAAATACATTACAAAAGCGATATCGGCAATCGATAAATCAAAACTATTTTGAGCGATAACGATAATCGGTAATAAATTATCGCCGAAAAATTATCTCGGTAAATGCCCATCTCTGGAGCGAGCCAACAATGCTTTATGGCAACAAAATGACGAGCGCTTAGTGCGCGTTTAGAACGAAAAACCTATGTAGTTAAATAAAACAGGAACTTAAGAATTGCATGCAGTTACTAAAACTTCACAAATTAATCCAACTTCATCGCATAAAATGAAACGCATAGGTATATGATGTCACAACGTGATAGGATAGGTTGCCCACATTTCCTTGTCATATATGGGGTCAGAGTCCAACCGTATTCACCTTTTTCACACGTTAAAAATGAGTTTTTGATAAAACTTGACGGATACAGTCCAGGGATGAAACCAGCGACAATGTAGGAGGAGGACAAGGCTGGAATTCGAGAATAAGAGGCTCCTTTTCATTCGCTATTAGTGATCGATCTCCAGAAAAGATCTTCATGCATCAAAAAAGAGGGGGGAAACGCCACCCTACCCTCCTTCTTTTACCAAGGGCTAAGCCACTGATTACAATAAACTTCGGCATGTTAGGAAATTTTCACGTCAAAAATCACAGTAGGCCTACTTCAGTTTTTCAGTTTCAATTTACTAATTATGCAATATATTCGCCTAGACAATATTTTAGTTTTCTAGTTTCAGTTCCTTGTGGTGAGGCGGCACTCCATTTTATGACGTTTGAGTACAGTAGTACCAAAAATAGCACAAAAATACATGTGAAACACAGTAAATAAAGGATGCAAATAGCGTACAAGGGAAAACTAAGTCATGTTTAGTTATAAATCGACGTTTCGACTACATAGATTCAGCAGTCATCACCAACGGCGTACTGCTTACAGTAAAATATCGCCTAGCATGCACTACTGAAATGACGAAGTTGTCGACACGTGACGATAATTTTGGCTTTTACTCATTAGCACGAAATTACTGAGCTTGCATACCGCTCAGGAGCAAAACCAAAAACTTTTTGAAAGATGCTAAGAATTAAAAAATCTTCATCTTTCAGCTTTAAGTATCTAGAAGTACCAAAAGACCATTAATGAATAAATATAGATATCGGTAACTAGGAATTTAGTGGGTTTGAATCCCATTAGCCCTCCTTTCAACCGCCAATGTTTCTGATAAAAAAGCGAAACTTTATGCGATAAATTGTGACCTGTTATAATGTTCTTGCTTTCGTTTTGTTTTTTCACTTAGGACTTGTAAATTCTGCTTCATCTTCCATTCAATTATTGAAGTCCATTCTTTTAAATCTTCATCTGATTTTGCCGAAAAATACCAAGTTCTATCTGGAAACTCTAAGGAAAAGCAGTGTTGCCGCCCAGGAATTTCACAAAACTTCAATTTTACACATTCTTCCAAATTTAAAGTACGGATTGGTTTTTCACTTGACCTGTCGCTGAAGTAACTTAATTCGTTACGCACAATAACGAACCAACGAGTCTTCCAGCTCTTGTAACTTCCTCCTTGCTTCGTCAAAAATCCAGATTTCGAAGCCAAAGGAACTACTTTCATCTCTTCTTTCAAGTCATCCAGGGTAGCATTTTCTCTGATGGTCGAATGCAACATCATTATTTCATCATAAGTGTCTGGCTCTTCTACTTGAGTGGGGTAAGGGTATTTTAGCGTGAGTAAGGTACCCTGGTCAAAATTTTTTGATAAGTCTCCAGTTTGACCACAGAGTATGACTTGATTGGCTAACACTTGCAAAAGCTGGTCTAGGTTGTCGAATACTGAGTGAGCAAATGAAATACCTTCCGAAGTCGGCTCAACTTTGAAATGTTTCACTGAATCCCTGCCTCGAACAGATAAACAATGACCTTCTTTAACATCTCGAAGTAAAAAACTTCCCTCTCTTCCATTAGCCATTAGTAGAGCTTCAGCTATATGCCTGCTTATATTTCCATGATTCCAGTCTAGCTTGTCCATCTTGACAACTGGTGATCTGTGACGCAAAACACGAAAGACCTTGCTCATAAAATCATTGTGACGTCAGAAGCGGAAGCAGCTGCCAATGACAAAAAGTGACGTGATCATTCGCGCGTGTTTCACGCTGTTCTAAACTATTTCGATTCGAATACAAAAAGCTTCTTAACTTCCTTTACTTACAAGGAAGAAAACCTGTCTTGTTCAGCTCATTGATAACAAGTTATTCTGTAACGGCTTGGAATAAGAAGTGGTAAACTTCCACCAGCATTTTGAGAACTCATCCAGCACTGCAATAAAAATGGTACAATTTCTTTACACTTGAAAACAGTTTAACACTTCCTCTATGAGTAGCAAATAGATTTGCACAAAGCGTATCTACGTGTCAGGCAGTCAGGTACTGACCCAATGGAAAGTTTTTGCCAGGTATTCAGACCCGACGTAAAGAGACAATGCTCCCAAAAAAACAATATTTTTGCCGTCTCAAAAATTTCTTCTGTCCAACATACAGCCTTTATTGTTTATTCACACTCTTCAGAACGCACATCATCGGACAAGTGGTTATGCCGGATTGATCTTACATTTTTGGAGACGATTGTTATGCTTCCGAGAATTGAGGTCGCGCAAGATTTTTTTTATTGCTGGCGAGATTAGTGCTCGAGGCCTTTTTCTTGATGTCACTCTAGTACAAACGTTTCCAAGTGAACACTTTTTAAAAGTTGATAATTAGAGATTGTTTTTCAAGTAAAAGTTTGCTCCCTAAAACATCTGGGTTGCCCGTTACCCAAACGCTGAACCGTGGAGATGGGCCCCGCCACTTGTAATACGTTTCGGCGTATCCCAAGTATAATGAGGATTCGATTACGATTTAAAAAATAACCCGTTAAAGCGGCTTATTAATTTTTTAATTGACAGCTTAAAAACGCGAAATACTCGAACGAGCTGGTTTTAATCACATAATCGCTCATGAAAGACCATATTGTTTTTCCTCAATACCTGTAGTTTACAAAATATAAACAAGAAAGTGTATAAATTATTTAGATAAAGCAGCGATTAATTCTGACGAAATTCAACAAGCGATGTCTTCTGCTGCAGTCAATTGCAAAAATATATGCCGTCAATCACAATTGCCTTCGCATAAAAACACATCAAAAATTATTTGTAGTCATCGATTATGCGAAATATAGGATCAGTTTGAAAAGGATGAAAACTTTTTGCCTGGTACCAAAAGTAAAAATCTTTAAAAGCCTGAAATCGATTTTGAGGATTTTCCACCCCAAACTACACTGAAAATCTCTGATGAGACCTTAAAAATTGAAGCAGCGGCGGTCAAGAGATTGAACATGTGAAGCTAAATTATTCATTTTGTATTCAGGCCAGGTAGTGCCAAAGTATATGTTATTTGACAAGAAAAAGTATGAACAGGGCATGGATTCAGAAGTGACGTAGGTACATCGGGAAAAACGATCGTAGACTGATGAAAATAAAGATTTTCGTGGGACTATTACATAGTTTTCAAGTAAAAGACGACTTAGGTAATTTTTTTCATTCGGAAAGTTGGTCTTTTCCTAAACGTATTCTATAGAAAAACAGGTCACAGCATTCCTTTATTCTTTTCCGCAATAATTCTTGCTGGCGCCATTTTTCGAGCCATCTAGGCTATACTTCAAACTTAATTCGTTGAATCTTCATTAATCTGTTGTATTGGCGATCAGGAAGGTTTTACCACCGAGCTATGTTTGCATTTTTGTGAAAAATTGAGAAAAGGATTGTGATTTTTTACAGCAGAAGGTTTCTTCTTAATGTTATGAAGCGGAATATTTGTTTTAACTCGTACATATGCCAGCAAGAAACCAGAAAGTCGTAAAACTTGTATCAATAAAGTAAATATTGTTACCATGTAGAAAAGGTTGTAAAATTATTTAGTGAAAGAGTAGAGTTTCTATATATCAGCAATAGTGAAGCAAATATGAACTAGACTGGCAGCCGCTGTGTTATGGAAACACTCACCTATGTCCAGTTAAACGGATCAAAAGCCCTAAAGTTTTCTGCATCACAATTTCAACATTAAAAATTTCATTATAATGCAGAAAGTCTGTGAGCTCTTAACCTAATTAAAGTGAGCTAGTGAACAGGTTAAATAAGCGTTAAAAGACCACTAGACAAAACCCAGAAAACCTAAACCCATTTTTTTGTGCCCTAGTACGGTATTCGAACTCGCTTCAAAAAGTTACTTCGCCTCTTGCGAGTAATTAAGACTATGAAAGTGTAGGCGCCTTCAGGATATATGCAGTGTAATTGTAAGAGCCCAAGCTTCTAGTTTGAAAGACTTTTAAAAGGAAAATGATAATTCTTGGTGTTTCTGAATTGATTAATATAATAGTTCGCATTTAGAGCTTGCAGTGAAAAATATTTTTCGAAGGTTTTCCATAATTTCCATGGATTTTTTGTTGTTGATGAGTGACAGGCGAAGATTTTTGATTATTATTTTTGTTTTTATCATGTTTATGACGTTATAATGGCTTTTATAAACAAGAAAATATACACTGTAAATCATATTTAGCAGCGCACATGGTAAGCGTTTTGGGTCGTATGAAGTCTTGCCATATAAAGCAGTTGAGACTGAAACGCAATAAAAAACAACTGAAAGTATCAATCGATAGAAATTTAATGATATGAAAATATCGGAAAATATTCCACACAAATTAAAAAAGAACGAAATATTCTATCAAAACAGTCACAGTAAATTCAAATCACCAGTTTCAGGAGCTTTTCTCGCCCAACCTGTGCTAGGTTTAAATAGTTGATCAAATAAAATATTCATGGATTCTATATTTACTTAACCAACAGTTTTAGTCGAGAAAGGTTGCGTACTTAACGCGGGAGTCAATACTTGCCAGTTTATTTTCAATTTCGTGGTATTTCATGCAGTTTTTTATTCTGTCGATGAAATTAGAGGTTAGCTGGGTTTAGGAGAAAATAGGGGTCTCAGCCTAAAACCAGAAACTAGTTTAAAGTTTTGCGCAGAATTGTTACAAGCGAAACGATTCTTTTATTGGCTGGTTTCTTGACAGTATATTGCACCGTTATAGTGCTGCCAGTGATGGGCACGATAAATATTTTTAAACCAAAGCGATAACGATAATTTAATCGATAATTTTGAAAAAGCCCTGGGCGATACCGATATAAAATCCATAAATCTCGATGTCTTAAAGCGATATCGGTAATCGATAAATTATCGCCGATAAATCTTTCCGATAAATGTTGCGGTAAATTTTCAATGTGCTTGATAAAGTTTTTTTCTGTAAGTCAAATTGCAAAAAACGTTTTTATAAATTGTTTTATTGTAATCAGTATTTGTTAAAGTATCTTTACCTCGTTTATACAGCTCTACGTGTGGACCATTAGTTGTACAGTACAAGGCATATTCTAAGTTCTTACCGTATTTAGTACACTTCTATGTATGGGCACCATTAGTTGCACGAAACACATCAAAACAGTAGGTCTACTCAATTTCATGCCATGTTTAATAGAGCGTATAGCCTCATCATTGTCATCAATGGTGTCCATTGTATTAGTATTAGAATTCCTTTGCTTTAAGTTATGTTTTGCAACTTTGTTCGATATACGATATCTTTCACGTAACTCTTTTTTTTTTATTGAGAAGTAACCATTTTATAAGGGTACATCATTAAACACATAAAAAGCTTGTCCTAAACAAAAAACTTTAGTTAAACTGAAAATTTTAATTAACACCGATTAAAATAAAACAAATCTATATAAAATATCCCTTCAACATGTAAACAGTAACAAAAAAGTTTAACGAACTTGAACTTGATTAAAATGCTAGCGAGGTCGCAGCCGTGTGCTCCCCTACATCTTGAGTTACTTTATTGTTTGTACTGGATCCACTCTTGGGACAGTGTCCAATTTGAGCAAAGTGACTGTAGTGCAAAAATGCAGAGGTGGGCATTTTTTCTGAATAGACTGAAGCGCAGCACAAGAAAGTACAAAATTTATAAAAAACAATGAAACGCAACGCAACTAGCGCAATCTGATTTTTGAATAAATCGAAGCGCAACGCAACTTTCGCAATTCCATTTTTTAATTGTATGAAGCGCTGCGCAACTTCCGCAATCCCATTTTTTAATTGCATGAAGCGCAGCGCAACTTCCGCTATTGATGTTTTACAAAAATAAAAGCGCGGCGCAACTTTCGCAACTAATTTCTTTGGCTTTAAAGTGCAACGCAATTTTTGCTTCGGAAATGCAACAAAGCGCAATGTGTGAAGAAGCGCAATTTTCAGTAGAGTCATTTTATACGCATTAAAGATACTTAAACTTAGCGTGATAAGCGGCAGTGACCACTGATTGCAACGATTATTTTTGTTAGTCAAACTGTAGATGGGTTTCGTGAAGCTGGTAAGCAGAACGACATAAACATTTAAAGTGCAAAAAATAATCGCGTTGCCGCTTCATCACGCTTCTATAAAAGTATCCCTCAAAGTAAATTATCTACATAAGGCGAAATTCAGCACAAACAACAAACAAATGCGATTTATTTTACTTCACCGCATCACACGCAAATTCATAATACAACGCCGAAGAAATATTGTTGAAACTCCCGAGAAAAAGGCATCGCAAGCGAATTCAATGAATCCCATTTCTGATTGGCTGAAATTTGCTACCGGTACTAGAGAATAAAGCTACTATACCTTTCGTGCACGCTTCATCACTTGAGCATTGAGCAACTTGCGCTTATATCGGACGAAGCGCAGCACAATGAAGAGTCTCAATTTTTTTACAGTTCGCAGCGCAATAAAGCACAAGCTCTTATATTATATTTAGTTTGCAACGCAAGAAAAGCGCAAACTGTTAAATTTGTTTCATTTCGCAACGCAATAAAGCGCAAGAAGCATTTATTTTAATTGAAGCGCAGCGCAAGCTGCGCAATAGCCAAAAATAATTTGCTGTAGCGCTCCTGTGCTTTGCGCTTCAAATTGCGGAATGCCCACCTCTGCAAAAATGTATATCAAAATTCCTCGTAAAATCTAGATTTGATGAAGTTCATGATTTTTCATTGGAGTGGGGGAATGGTGTAGGCCTCTTATTTCTTCTTCTGACTCCCATCTGACTAGTACTGATTTTTTTTTCACTCCCATGTTTATCTTCAGAGAGTCGCATTGACAGAGGTAATATGACGAGTTTTCTGAATTATGGGATGAGTGTACCGGTGGGTCTTAACTCCCTCCCCCAGAAATTTTGGGAATGATTGGACTTCAAAACTTTGAGTTCCTTCGCGATTCCCTGACTTCTTTTCTGTTGCGTTCAACGCAAAACGTCAACTTAATGCTGTTTTTTGTTGTCGTAGTTGTAATGTAGACAAAATAAAGTCGATTGAGTTTAGACACCGTACTTTTTAACCATTAGTTGCAATAATTCACTTTTACCTTTTTTCAGAAGCTCATTCGTAATTTTTGGAAATTTTTGTTGCAGAAGGTTGTGCGGTATAGCGTAGCTTTGCAGTCTTAAAAAAATGTGATAATGTTGACACCACTGTTTGTCTTTCTATTAGCATGTTCGGTCGCCAGAGGAAGACAAGGTGAGTAATCAGGATGAAGGTGCGTTTGCCGATAGGCTACAAGCAGCAATGCGATCGCGGCTTTGTTGTTTCCTTTTTCTGTTTACCGACCTCGCAAAACCCTGCTTCAATCAAAAAAAAACAAATCTTCATCATACTCGCTGTGTTACGTCCAAGTGTATGACGAGTGGCGGGCTCATTTCTGGGGCGTAGCGTCTGAGCGACATCGCTCCGATGAAACGCTGCATCGATGATGAGCCGTTGGTGACACTGCATCCGATTGGACCCGCCCAGGAATCGAACTCCTTGCTTCTCGTGCCGTTAGCGGTGTCTTTAAGCTCTACACCAAACGCCCGATAATATCATAAATGCACATGAGGAGAAATTCATTTTTCATCAGCCATTTTTGCTGTTAGAGTTAGACAATCATGTTTGACCATGCAGCTTGACTTTTCTGATAATTAAAAGAATTACAGGAGTGTAAAATCTACTTGGGTGGTCGATTCGTAACTTCCTGCTTGTCTCGGATAAGAATTGTATGTTTTTATCTTTGGTTGCAGTGTTTTTGTTTGTGTATGCAATGCAGACGTTTATAAACTTTACGATAATGCAATTACGCAGCATGCGGTATACTTTTTGGAGCACGGTAGATGGAAATTTTATGCACTTTAATGACAAATAATAAAGCCAGATCAAACTGATACATATTTATGTGAGACGTTTTGGTTAATTTTCAACAACCATTATCAATCTTATTCAAATAGAATCTTATCGATAATGGTTATTGAAAATTAACCGAAACATTTAAATATGTATCAATTTGTTCTGGCTTTATTATTCGTGGTTAAGGTATACTTTTTATTGCAGTAAAAATTTAAACAACATAAAAAAACAGAAGCGCGCTATAATATGCCATAATGCGTTTCCAACAACTATTTTTATCTTAAATTAGCTCATTTTTTAACGACATTCATCGAATTACACTAATGTACATGGTCTGATTGACTTACCAAGGCTTCAGTACTGCAATGCTTGATGTTTGTTTTACAGTTGATTTGTATTGTTTACATTAAAAATTAAAAAATTTAGCTTACAAATGCCGATCTAGCGGCTTATGCATATACTGAAAAATCATTAGTTTTTCTTGGAGCCCTAACAGTTTAAGCTGATTTTTTCAAATTTTTTTTGAAGCTACATAATTGCATAAGCTAGTAGCCTTTTACGTTATGGAAGTATATGCATCATCGAAGATGACCTGGTTGATCGACAAACCCCTTTAGCCAACTCCGGTGTTCTATGCATTAACCACTGACTAGCTCTATGAGCTGATCTTTTTTTTTTCTAGCCACATATGCGCAGCTCAGTTTTTTATATAAGAAGCATACATGCATCATGGAGGCGACCTAACTGAACATCGAACCCGCGAAATTAGTTCCGGAGCCCAATACATCAATCACGCGGCCAACTCCATGTGCTGCTGAAGAGATCTTTTCTTTTTCCAAGCCGCGTAAATGCAGCTTAGGTTTTTTATGTTGGTGAAGTATGCGCATCATGGAAGATGACCTAGTTGCGCATCGAACTCACGAAGCTAGCTCCGAAATCCAATGCGCCAACCACTTGGCCAACTCTTTGAACTGATTTATACTGTTGTTTTAGGGGATGTACCATCAGCATCACCTAGTGGCTTTCGTATGACATGGAGAAATGCCACCGCCGTAACATTAGCTTGGGATACATTGGAAGATGAAAATGGACCAATTCGAGGCTATAAGGTACTTTATAATTTTATAATTGCTGATTTTCGATTGATGAAGAAAATCCAGTAGCTATGGTAGGCCTACCAATTTTTTGTTTTTTGCATTTGTTTAGTATCTTTTAGAAAGTATAAACAGCTCAGATGGCCAAGTGGTAAGAGCGCTGCCTCTGAAGCTGTAGACTTGGGTTCAATTCCGAGTCGGGTCAAACCAATGGTTCTAAAATTGGTACTCTTAGCTTCCCTGCTTGACGCTCAGCAGTAAAGGAACAGTGTGGAGAACAAACCGGCAAGTTTACTTGTTGTGCCATTGGGAAAGACACGTTTAGCGGGATTCCCCCATCTTTGTGTCGTAGACAGACGTCCGGCCACTCCTAAGCGAGCTCGTAAAACGCTTTGATCGCTTTCTCGTGATAGGAAGATAAATATACTACTGAACACATACAAATAATGTTTAGACCAGATTTTCTCAGACTTTTTCCTTCGGCCAAAGATTTTATTCGGTCTCTCAAAGCGTCGACACAAATTATCTTTATAATGCATCAACTCTTGAGGAGAAATGTTTTAAATCAAAATCCAATCAATTCTTTTATAATATTCGCGGCATTTCGTCGAAGCGTGTAACGAGTGGCGGGACCCATCTCCCCGGCTCAGCGTCTCTGCAATTTCGATTCCAAAATTTTTATTGTGCCACCCCTAATGGAAAAACAAGTCTTAGGTGTGTAGCCTAATAATTTGAAAATATTTAGGTCATTCTTTGCAACCTCATTTACGTCAAGAATTGTCTCCCCTCTTCCCGACTGCTTAACGTATGGACAATGAATGGCCAAACGGAAGTGACGATAAACAATCTTCGAGCTAACAATCTCTACATGGCCAAATTCGCCGCATACAATGCAAAAGGTAGCCTACAATTGTGATAATAGTTTCTTCATTTCTTATCTCCTATCACAAGAAGACGGTATACAGAGGACGAATCCAGGCTCCTTTAGAAATATTTGTTAGTTTTCCGGTTGAGTTTTGCTTCTGACTTTTACAATTTGCTGCTTAATAGATTTCACCAAACAGTTGAGATACAGTAATTATCGTAAAGCATCTAATCCAAGGACGCAACCACGAGACTAGGGTGGGAGTTAAATCTTCAGCCTTGTGATCATGGCGTAAAAGCGAAGTTTCGAACCACTCGACCCCGTTGTCGACAAAGTTTTTAGGCTACACTATATAATAAAATCAAAATATACTAATCTCTACTGGAAATCTAGGCTGGAAGAATTGTCTTTCTTTGCATTTAATGTAGCGTTTTTAATCGCAACCTTGCTCTGTTATATAAAAAATTACTATTCCATGCCATGGTTTCGTTAATCAACATTTCATCCTTAGGCGTGGGTCCTTGGTCCAGTTCAAAATGGACCAGCAGCGATCCGGGCATTATGATGTTTAATACTCACAAAGCCCCTCCAGATATTGCTCCAACAGAACTTCGAGTAAAAGTGAAGGACAAAACGATTGATGTAGAATGGAAAAATCCAGAGTTTATTATCACTCAAGTGGACGGATATAGAGTGAGCAAAAAAATTTTTACAAAAGATGAATGTTTTGGTTTTGCATATTTACTGACTGTAAAATTTACCTTAGTATCGAGGACATTATGTTAAGAAAAATCAACAGTTGAATCAAAAAACGGACATGCATGCATATAGACTTAAGGGTAGGCTATTGGAAGATTAGTCAAATGTGAAGTGTTTTAATATTCATCCTTACGATGTAAGATAGCTGGTATTTATTACAAGTGCCAGATAGCTTGAAAGAAATTAGCATCAAAAAGATTGAACATCAATTTCCTTGATATCTGTCGGATAAACAAAAAATATGCTGCAAAATTTTCGGTCAATAACGTGCTGACGAGGAGCAGACTCGACGACCGCGTCGTCTTATCTCCGCGACTTTCAAGATTTTTCGCTCTTCCTCATCGTGCTTTTAGTGTTTTATGAGCATTCTTGTGCTGCAAGTTTATTGTTTAGCCGACAATAAAAGAGTTCCTACGTACCTACAGTACCAAGGCTGCCAACTCGAACACTCATAACTCTGCCTTTCTGCCAAACTCGAAGCCGAAATTGAGAAACAAAAATCTCTCAACTCGAACCCGAACTCAATCTGGAGGTTTGAACAACCTAAACTTGACAAAAGTTGCTTATACTTAGCCTATAAACTGTTTCAACTAAGCTTAAAACACAATGAAATTACTGAACTCAAACTCGCGAATTTAAACATGAAAAACTCAAATTCGAACTCGCCTCGCAAACTTTTGGTGAATTCGAAGTTGAACTCGATCAAAAATTCTTCGAGTCCGCAGCCGCAGCCCTGCTACCTACCAGTATGAAAAATTTACGCATAAAGAAATTTTTAGTTTACTTTTTCATTTGTTTAGGTTGAAGCTTGGTTTGCTAATGAAACAGAACATAATGCAATTCGAAGAGAAACTTTGGATGATCGAGTTACTTTTGATCTTCCCTCTGAAGGGGACTACAAAGTGTGGGTGCGAGCATTTAATCCCGGAGGGGGAGGAAAGCCGTCAAAGACTCTCGTTGTATCAAGTAGAATTGGTAAGTCAAAATCAGGTTGAAAATAAAAAACGCCGAGTTACAGTACGGTTCGTTGGCACCATATGGTCTAGCGTAGGGACGGGCAACTTCTCACGCGTGCCGAACTTAGCACGCCAGCTCGTTTCTCTGGCACGCGAGCCAGGCCACGGAAACGAATCAACGGAAAAGCAGCAGCAGAAGTCTCACTGACCAACATCAGACCAACTTCAATTTTTTCGTAGGATAACTACTGCGGGCGTGAAGACCTTTTCTTTTTTGCTCTTCACCGATATTTCCAGGGAAAAACACGAACTATCGGTTGGTACGCGGAAAAATTTGGCCATTGGTTTCAGCCGATTTTGGCACACAGACCTAAAAAGGTTGCCCATCCCTGGTCTAGCGGCTGGGCCGTTTTAAACGCCCAGAGGCTAATTTTTCGTGAAGCCTCTTGCTTTTTTGCAAACCTGATTTTGACGCTAGCTCCCCCCTCCTCAGTCCGACACTGTCCAGGAGTACATAGGTCGCAAAATCTTCATAACTGATTTGCTTTACTGTTGGAGCCGATTGCATAATTATGACGTATTTATCGGGAGGCTGCTCACTCGAAAAAGACAAGCTCACTTCGCGTTTTCCATCAAGCGCTGTTGAATTTTCTGTTTAATGTCTTGAAAATAACTTTGGTTTTTATTGTTGTCATCAACTAATTTATTATTTTATAGGCGCAAGCAAGGTTTATTCTGGAAACTACGCAAGCGCTGTACTTTGGAATGGAGCAGTAACTGTTCCTCTACTTTTGGTGTGCCTATTTGCTGAGTATTTTCTGTTGTGCAACTAAACTGAAAGCAATTCGAGTGTACTAGACCCCTTCAGGATTGCAATATTTCATCAGCAACAAAGCCATGGTTTTCAATGGATATGTAAAATTTAGCATCGTATTTTACTGCTCATGCGTTTAATTGCACTTTACTTTTTAATAAAAGTATTTTTGTTGTTTTATTTACCGATACTTCATTCTTCGCGAAGTATCTCAATGCATTTGAACGAGTTTGGCCGCAAGATGTCGCTCAAGCGAAATGCAAATTTTGCGACTTACTAGTGATGCAAAACTTGTTCATTGTTATACTCAAAATTGGTGCGCATTCCCAAATTACTGACTACCTTTCAAGACTGATTTGTCGTTGTCAAGTAATTGCAGCAGATATGTAAAAACTACAAACAATTAGCTGTACATCACCAAATCGCACGTGTTTGGGGTGCTTCAAACAATAATTTGCATAGAATGTGGTTCTTAACACCAAAGCCTTCATGATGATTTAAAAATTAGTCATAATGAAAGAAAATTGAATGTCAAAACAACAGTCTCATTCAAAATAGTGGAACCAAATCCCATTAACATTTCTCAAACAGGTGTGAGAAAATATTACGAAAGGTAAATCCCCTTCCGTGTACCGAAGCTAAAAACATGCAAATATTGAACAATAGATGGTTCAAAATGAAACGGATGAATAGCAGAATGGTGCGGAGTTTTAATATCCATATTTACTCTGTTACATGTCCAATAATTGTGAAGGAAAAATACGAATGCGCTTTCGGTGGCATGAGTAAATTTTTGCATCCTAATTCAAAAAGATGACGATGACGTCAAGAATTCAGGTGTCACGCCGAGGTCTTTTTCCCCGGAAGGCTAGAAACATGAAGATGCAGCGACATCACTATTGGTGCTGGAGGTTTTGGGTTCGATTTCAGGGATGGTTAATTTGGACACATCGTCGCCTCCGGCTCGCCACTGTAACGATGTTTCTTCGAAGCTGGGTTGCCCAGGCACTATAAGCCGTGGGAATGGGCCCCGCAACTCCTTTAAAGTTATACCACCAGTAAGTATAGTAAAGATTTGATTGGAAGGCAATAGTTAACTTTGTCACCTCAACCAGTTATCATCAACAGTATTGTGTTCGTTAATTGCAGTAGTCGATCTTGTGGTTACTGATTGACACAGAGCTTTTCTAAACGGCATAAAAGAAATAGATTATAGACAATGCTGTAACAAAAAGGATCATATCAATTTTATATCTAGTACGTTGAGTAATCGCAACTTTTCGTGCTAATATATTAATTATCTTAATTTTCAAAGCTCTTTTTAATTTTGATTTTGCCATAACTAGATTTTACATAGTACATGAAATCTTTTGAAGACGTTAATGACATCATCTGGCTACATGACCAAGCAGCATTGCAGCGTGAAACTGTGATTCAGAAGTAAGTTAAACAAATCATGACACGTATGTTGTCCCACTCTGTTTTCCGGTCGACATACAGAGCTACCAAAATAACAACACAAAATTTTAAACAATAACAAAAAAACTGCAAATTTAGCATTGATATGAGTGAAACAGAAAACCAGTGTTGGTTATTTCTTTTTTTTTTTTCAAGCTAGTTGTGTCTACAGAATAATGCTGTGATCAGATAGCAATAAATTTTTGTTAAGGACTATCAAAAAAAAATTTCGGAGCGTAGTAAATGTGAAATGAAACTAGCTCAAGAAATAAAGCAATTAGTGTAACTGAGGGCTTTGACATGATAAATTCATCCGTCAGCATCAGCATCACATGCTAGCTGATGACAGCCGAACCTATGTTGTCAAAACGTTCAGTTACAAAATTAGCTTTTCAACTGTATTTTTCCATCTAAAGAAAGACCCTAGATAGCAAGGTGACACGAAATGTTTTCATCAATAAAAACTATTTGTCTTTAAAGCAATCGATGGGATTAGAATGGGTCAATAAAATCAGATTAAAAAAAGGTGACATGAAGCTTAAAGAGGCGTTCCAACAGAAAAGAAGTGGCATGATTACAATTCACCATAATGCAAGTACATAACGTAAACATTGTAGCCGGGGCAAATAAACTAAATCGTCAAGAAAATGATCAATGAGTTAGCAGCCAAAGTGTAGAATTTTTGAAACACAGCAATTTACTCTGACTCATTACAAACTCGCCAAGCACGTTTTGACAACGCCTATTTGACACGTTTACATCAGCGAATCAAAAGGCAGAAATGTCCACCGATCGGGGCGGAAAGTGGGCGGAATTAGTTGGTTGAGGTCACTACGTTCTTACATATCCAAATTATCAATATTCTGTCAACGGCAGGGTTTTCCCATTGTTGAACGGTGAAGATATTATTAAGGGCTAAGGGTAAAAACATAATTGTTATAAATGCATCATGATTATTTGTTGAAAACATGAGTAATTGTTTAATTTTCCAGAAAAAATATTAGGAACAAGAATCATGTTCGCCGGAAACGGGAGTGCAAATTAAAAAAGAACTCATTTTCTTTGCGTTTTTTTTTTTTTTACAAGCTTTGCAGTATAAGTGAACACTTTATACAGCACAACTACGAATCAATCAATCAATCAATCAATTCGATTTTACTGTATTTCCGCACTCCATAACATTAGAAACACACGTTCATAATAAGTATTGGCCAAGCGCGGAAAAGGGCACACGCAGCAAAACGGGTTATCGTTGAAGCATGCCCGTCAAACAGACTAGGCATGGCTGCGTGACCCTAACAAACACAAAAAACAAAAAAACAAATGGATTTAACAACAAAAACACATGCACATAACTAACCAACACAGAAACAAAATTAATTAATTAGATAATTAAGCAACACGCCGTAGCAAACAAGATCAATTTAGCAAATAAACTGGATTAGCACTAAGATTTCAGCCTGTGACCCCAGCTATTGGGGTTTAACAGGTTCTAAACCTTGCCCAAGGGTTACCTGGAGGGAGTTATGAATGAATCGTGTTAATGATTTTTAACCAAGTTTATCAAATCCTATTGTAATCGTAAGTCTTCCCTAAAAATGGACCCGCTCTAAGCCTAAGACGGATCGGTTACGTGTAGAAAATTTAAAATAAAGAAATATTCATTATAACGAACAACACAGCGAGAGTATGCGTCAATTAAAAGAATTTCCTAAAGTACGCGCAACTTCACCAGCAGCTGCCAGTGTTTGAGTCAAGTCCAGGGGGCCAGGTAGTGGTGAATCGTATAAAAAGACACGGATTTCTTGGTAGGTTGAGTATGGTAAATCAGATTTCACGGGTTAGGCTTATTGTGACTGAGCTAATACCATGGTTTTTGGCCACGCAGGTTTTTCGCCCCTGAATGTTACAGAAAACGAAAGCCCACAACCCAAAAGTTTACTTCATGGACAAGCGCTTTTTCAGAAGAAGAGCAAAAATTACTGTATATCTTCAGGTTGTATTGATAATTAAATTTTAGTCTTTTTTGCTGGTGGTGCTCTAGTTTAGTGTTCATAAAGCTATAAGTTGGTTTGTTTTTCATCCAAAATTCTCACACAGCTGTAGAACAGATTTGTACTCAGAATTTCGTAATTTGGCAATGAAATCGATAACACATAAAACAGAGCAGTGCAAAACAGGAACGAAAACTAGATTACATCGAATTGGAAAAATACCAGGCCACATACAAAAACAGTATTTCAATGTGAAAGATATACGATAAAACGTGCATACCGAGACAAATATCGCAACTGAACAGCGACAACAGCACATTAATTTCTCCAAACCTACGCATTTTACTCCCTGGTGTTTCAAAGCAAGCTTACACACCGTAAAAAAATGTGAACAACAGTAACAACAGAGTACGGTGAATACGTAACGAAAATAGCTTAAGGAGGAAAAATAAAGCCAAAGTAATTTGTAAAGCTGGACGTTTCGGTAACGTAGCTGTCATCATCAGCAGTCAGCTAATAAGGTACTGTTCACCTATGACGTAATAGTTGTACAAAATACTTTCAAAACGGTAATTTTTATGGCTTGTCAATTACTGGGAGCGTTTGCCTTGGCAGTGCTGGTTTTATGTAGGGGCCGCCTGCCGGTATGAATGGAAGGTGATTTAGGCCACAATTATTTAGTAGTTTTAAAGCAGATAGAGCCCAAACAAAGGTAACAAGCTAGTTGGCCTGCTAATATGCTGAAAGTGAAAATAAACTCAAGAAACCGCTCTCAAAAAGATCAAATTGTTCAAGTATTTTTAAGAGTAGGTAAGTCATCCTAGCAGCCATAACGCAAAAGTGATATCTAGCGGTAATTCTGGCGCAGTAAGCAGCTTATTCTCGCCTTTCTAGACCAATTAATGATATACTAGTACTTTTGTTCTCTATACAATCACATAGACCTGACCTAGGTTTTGTACCGGTACCGGTATCAATTAAAGTTTATTAACATCGGTATTGGTCTTTAGGTGTGTATACGGTGCTTAAAAATCAGTCAATTGTGTCATTGGGAGTATTGATACTTACGGCACGGTACCGGTAAGCTAAGGTACAAGAAATAGGCTACAACTTCATACAGAAAATTTGTAGAAATTTGAACCTCGAGCGTAAAAAACAATGAATTTTACGCTACACCGGTACCGGCAGTTTCGCACTCATGCGTTGTGCTACGTAGTGTTCATTTTTTCAGACAGTTAACGTAGTTCATTCAACGTGGGATTCCTTCTTATTAGACACTGTTCGTAGGTTTCAGCAATCGGCCTCTAGTCGAGATACCTCTGTTTAAAGCCGTTTGTAGCAGATGAATTTTTCTTATTTTAAATTTACGTTTATGAGGCGGTTACGGGTACCTAAACTTGAACGCGAGTTACCTTTCTTACCAAGAAGACTTAATACCCGTTAATTCCTAGCTTTGAATTTTGTAGTTATCTGGTTCTTATGACTTGCTATCAGCAGAATGTCTACTGAAAACCAAGAAGCGAAGTCCAGGTAAAAGCTAAGCTCCATGCGTAATATTAGCTGCAGTTGGCGTTTTTTAAGCCAGAAAAATTGAGCCCATTTTCGTTGTAGATGGATTGTGATGAGCCTACAGCAAAGGTTTTCAACCTTTTTGTCTCGTTTACCCCTTGACGAAAAAAAAGCATAATTTACCCCCAGTGTACCGCTGCTGCTTTTTCAATACTGAAAATTGAAGTTATCTTTCGTCTTATTGCAGAAAATTTACCCCCTCGGAAGGTAAAACTTATTCCCAGGGGTAAATTTACCCCCGGTTAAGAACCCCTAGTCTACAGTAAGAAATTAATCAGAAAAATGCTAGCTTACCCGTTAGCATTATTACAGTATACTTTTTCATATATGGCGCAGCGATGCACGTAGAAGAGCAGAAAGGCGCTCATTGGTCGCTTTATTTCCACGAAAAAATGCAGTGAGTTTTTTGGTATTAAAGGGGCACAGATGCCGTTTTCTATGCAGATGATGCTGGCTGTTGTTGAGCAAATTATGTTCGTCACGTGTTTGCTGAACAATACGTCTGAAAAAGTGAAATCATTCAATTTAATTAATCTTTTTCAGTTACATGTAAACCAGTTGGCTTAATAAGGGTGAAATCACCGCTGAAGGCACGTATCCTACCAACGTCATCGCTTACCTACTACATGCCACATCACCTGTACACTGAAACCGCGTGTGTGATTTCGCAACATGCAGTAAGCGCAAGCTGGTAAGCGCTGGCCTTGCGAAAGAACTCTTAAGTTTACATGGCGTTTTGTAAGGCTGAAACTGGCTGCTTTTAATTTGCTCCCCTACCAACTGTAAAAGCTTTTTCGATGTCAAATTCCAAAGCAATCGAAACTTGATAGTTTAGTCTTTAGTGTATGGTGTAAAATACCCTGAGGAGGTTCGGTAGCAAGTGTGCCACCATTGTCATATTTTGTGAGCTGTGGGACAGGTTTTACAGTAAACGGATTTTCCACTGATGCAATTCCGGAAAAAATGAGCAATGCAATACGGAACGAATAAGTTACTACGTTATTTACATGAACAATACGTTGTCACTCTGTAAGAGTGAGGGCGCTTGTTTCATTATTTGACGCAATATCGCTATTTTTAATCCTACTTAGTCACAAAGCTTTAACTACAGCAGTCAGCTAGTTACGCTCTCAGTACACACACGACTGGTGTAGAAGTATGGCGCGTTGGAACACGTTGTTTATAAAAAAAATCAAAAGTCAGACTGTATGTAGGACAAAAACTTTACATGCGACATTTAAGAAGTCGGAGATTCAAAATCCAGGCTGGTCTAATAAAGACTTTGCTAAAAAAATTTGTGTTAAGACTTGAATGACCGATCTAAAGAGCTGGATTTCTGGTACCACTAGGCTACTAGCATGCACATATTAAGAGCATACGATAGGTGCATTGTATTAACACATAATAATTTACTGTTAATGGCTTCATGTTGCTCGACTAATTACTTTTTTTTAACAGTTTTAAGCTTAACATTGTTTTAATCAAATTAGATTGAAAAATTTACTGAAAATGACTAGCGTACAAGTTCGAGTTAAAACAGATTACCCGAGTACTGACCATTTTCGCGGCCCTAGGAGCCGACCAGAAGCCCTTACTCCCCCAAAACATATGTCGGAATTGATCAAGGGGCTCCACTACATCTTCGAAGATGATCAAATCGATGTGGAAGCAGTGAAAGCATACATGGCATCGTACAAAAGCGTCAAAGAAGATTGGGTCGAGACAGCGCAGTACGATGAATACAAGTAAGATACCTAAATAGAAATTAAAAAGTTTATTATGCCTGCGGTTGACGTGATAAGGCAACTGTGTGCGACCTGCGGCCGTCAGGGAAATTGCGTGCGGCCGGGCATTCATTAAAAAATATACGATGTAGCAGCAGATACTGGCGTATAGTAGCGCAAAACAGAAAAAATGCAGAAACACATTTGCCGACAGGGTGTGTGAGAACTTAATTCGGAAAGTCTGGCAGAAACGCAGTTTAAGGGTGAAATGCAACAAAGTGGATTACCCTCAGATTAAACTTATACACGGTTTATTTTTGGATGAACCCTAATTTGGTCTGCACCAAGCGCGATCAAGTACAACAGCGAGTAAAACCGAAGATTAAATCGGGGCATCGAACCTCTTGAAATATCGCTCCGGTTTAGGTTCAGGTTCCGCAAAATTTATTTTTAGCGGTTAACCTCCGCGGTTCAGGTTTTTGTCGTTTGATTTTGAAGGTTTAGTTGCGGTTAAAATTAAAAATACTTTGAATTATCGGGTTCAGGTTCGCAGAATCAAAAATTTAAAGGTTCAAATTCGGTTTGGGCTCAAGAATTTGAAACCGTTTATTCGACTTACGTTCTGGTTCACAGCTACAGGGCACAGGCGCATTTAAAAAAACTACTTATTGTATTTAGACTAATTGCACTTTCTAAGACGCTACTGTAGCTCATAAAGGATGTCCACAGCGGCAAAAATAACCTCAGCTCAACTTCAGAATTTTTTCCTCCGTATATGCTGTAAAATCTGATTCTGGTCTAAATCACGCAATAGCTTGGGTTAAAACATTTCCATTAGTGCATTTACTCTTAGATCAATCGATTTTACAAAGTAACGAAGCACTAATTGCATGCATCAGCATCACCGTTGCAAGCTCCACTGTTGCTCTCGCCGTCCAACTAGAACTTTCAGCATTATGACGTGGGATTGCACAGACACGTCGAGATAATGAAACGAAACTATCAGAAATGGATCACTTAGTCTCATAGCATTGATAGCGCAGTTCCAAAAAGGCACTCCGGTCTGGGTTTAGGTTAGACAAAAATTATTTTAACGGTTCAAATCCGGTTAAGGTTCAAGATTTTTGATGATCTTGGGTTCAGGTTAAATTCACGTTTATTAAATTACACAGGTTACGGTTCGGTTCGGGTTCAATGAAAGGAAGCGGTTAATATGGGTTTTCGGTTTACGTTCCCGTTCGGTTCGACGCCCTGGATTAAATAGGTTAAAATTTATTTCGCGGGTTTTGGTGGATTAACTTTACCTATTTGTAAGCAGTTAAGTGCGAGTTGCGACCCCGCGTTATGCTGACCTGCGTTAGCCTCAGTCAAACATTGATATCGTAACAATCCTGCATATTGTTTTCCATTCATGTTGTAGTGGACAAGTACCGGTAAACCTTTTTAACGCGAAGCGATGAAATTGTAGCCTATAAATTGCACTACGATTAGTTGACCTTTGCGAGCTTTTCTTCGTTTGGCGAGTATCGAACCCGGTAACTAGACAGTTTTTTGAAATCTGAACTAGGGCTAATGGTATCTAACGAGACACCCGATTTTGCAAGCTTATCTGGCCGTATGCAAAACCAAGGTAGTCATGAATGTACAATGAACTGCATACTTGGTCGTGAATAAAACTTTTTATATTGACATTATTTTACACTACGCTTTTAACTAAGATTTTAAAACGAATGAGTTTACGTTTAGATTAAGCCTAATACAACACACTAGTTTTTAAAAATTATTGGCGGCCGTACTTTCCAGAGATAAACGTAATGTGGCCAGCTATAGCGAAAAGGTTGCACACCCCTGTAATAAGGGTTAGCTGAAGAATTTTAGGTGATTAAACATTTTTGATATTAAAAAAAAACGTAAACGATTTACACACAAAAATGATTGGGAAGCTACGCATAATTTACAGGGCTTTTTGCCATTACAATTACGTCACATTTGTTGCGAAAACGAGCAACTATCAATCAGAGCAAAGAAAAAGAACGGGTTTACACACAAATTTTTTTCTAGACCCAAACTTGTTTCAGTAATTCAAAAATCGAGGTCTTCCATGTTTTCTACTTGAAACCAGCTTCAAAATTATAAGATGTGTATTCACTACACCAAAATTCATTGTTTGTGTTCGCGCTTTGTTAAGGTAATAACACGTTGAAAAATTTTGGCAACACTTGCTTCTTGAAATCAAACTCCCTTTCCAAAACAAGACATCAAAGATTTTCTAAACATGAAGACATTACCAATTAAGAGTGAAGTTGTGCTCGCTGTATATTGAGTAATGCAAGTTATACGTGACATTAGTCTGTCATCAAGACCGGATTTGTATAGCTTTTTAGCTTATGTTTATAGCTTCTTGGAATTTCAAATTGGAAGCAATTTATTACTGGTGTAGGTGATAGGCCTTCGTCTAACAACATATTTAATAAGGCACGTTTCTAATGCTAAGTTATAAGCCCCTTATATTGCCCATTGTTGATTTTAATGTTGTTTTTTTTTAGATACACCCGAAACTTAATTGACGAAGGAAATGGCAAATTCAACCTAATTCTTTTATGCTGGGGTGCTGGACATAAGAGGTGAGCATTCCAAGAAATCGCTTCACTAAATTTGCCTTGACAACAGAAGTTTTGACACTTTCGTCTTTCCTTTTTGACAGTGATTCATGTTATACAGGTTTCCCTAAAAGAAATCTGAGCATCCAAGTACTGCTTTTTGAGTTTGTTATCAAGATATGTTTTGGTTGCTTCTGGTATTTAACGTATATAGATAGATACTTGAGCTAAAGATTGCCATTTCATATCTGCAAAAAGTCACGACGTTTCATTTGACGGTTGTATCTCAAAATGTAACCCACGAAAAGACGCAACAAATAGAAAGTCGTAATCAGTCACATTGTTTCAGTTGCTAAAATTTACTGTACGTGCTGTCTGAATATAATTGTTCTTAGAAATGTGTATGAGTGACAAGTTTCTTGGCTGGTTTTGGCAACAAGACTAGTATCGACTCTTTTGTTGCAATGCCATTTTGAAAACTAAAGACTCATTTGAAGCAGATCCACTGGCGAATCCCAGGAGGCTCATGCCTTCTTAGATTTGTAGTTAAGCATATCATTACATTAATAGTTTAATAGTTTTGGACATACAAAACTGCAAGATACCCATTTTGTCGATTCCAAGCCCTCCTCCCCCAAGAATTCTAAAAAGCTGCCGCTGACACTGGCACTTGAATTGATAGGTCTTACAAACTGGAATTCTTATTTGTTTCGCTCATAGAAAAATTGTAGTGTATTACGATATAGTGATAATTACATTAGTTGCTTGTTTCATCGTAGTGCTATTCATGATCATTCGGATTCACATTGCTTCATGAAAATGCTGGAAGGAGAACTTCAAGAAACCAAATATTCATGGCCTTCAGACGATGGACCAATGAAGCCGACCGACACCGTCGTCGTGAAAACCGATGAAGTGGTCTACATAAACGGTAATAGATAAACATTTCGTGAAAAGTAACAAGAAAAGATGAAATGTAATCTGGTGGTGCAATGAACCTTAATTCTTTATTGCTACGTCAAATTATAAGGTAGTTGCTCCCTATCTTTCTGCGATTGTAACTTCTTGCACAGATTATTTCATCACTCGCAGTTTTAATGGTCATTTTGTCTAATTTAAACAAGACCAATCATGACAGCAAAGCATCATAGTTTTTACACATTAAGACTTTAGTTAGTAATTTTACTAAAACAGTGTTTTCTCTGTTCAGATTCCATTGGTGTTCATCGTGTTGGAAACGTATCCAATAATTCGCCCGCCGTCAGTCTTCACCTTTATTCTCCCCCCTTCCAAATGTGTCAGGCTTTCGACGAGAAAAGCGGCCATACCATGAATTGCAAAGTTACTTTCCATTCCAAGTTTGGCAAGAAGATTTCATACTCATCGGTGCGTTAGGACCAAACAGATTATTTACTGTAGAATTAACCTGACTCTGAAAACCATGCATTTGATTAAATTTTATGCCGATTTTTCTGTAAATTTTTTAACGCAGAATGCCAGACATGGTCTGACATGGCGTATGGGGCACAGTGCAATTTCAAACATTTGGTGTTACGGTCTGTCTGGGAATGCAACCATTTTTTCATTCTCGTGTTCATCAGCACTTTTGCTAGTAATCATATTTTACAAAACCTTGCTCCACACAACGACTCTTTATGAGTGGGTCTAACAATAACAATGTAATCTCAAGGCTTGTGATAAAGTGTCAAGATCATCTTAACTGGTAGTTGAATGGGTTTTTGAAGTCACATTGTTTATGACAATTAATGACTGTACTTTTTTCATCGAGTTCTTTGAATGTTTGGCTCAAATTTATTTTTGTAAATTTTAAGAAACCTGGAATAATCAGCAGTGAATACATTAAATACATCTCAATATATTTTAAACGATCGCCGGTAAGTTAGTAATTTTAGTCATGGCAGCTGTAACTGCTAAAACCTTAAGATGGGGCAAAAGCACCGCAATCAATAAGAGTAATACTCACAGCGAGGACGCTCTGAAAGAAAAAAATGTCGATTAACACACTATTATTGTACGTTATGAAAAAATCAATCGCAATATTTTAAGTCACTCGCAATTTTTTTTTTTGCATAGAAGTGCAATACAAACTTCCACCCAGTTTTATGCGGAACTTAATAGTGTTGTTGAAAAAATTTGTTATTTAACTCCTATTTGCCACTAGGCTAGAATGTTTAGTGGGTGACGCATATGTTGAATTTGCTTGGAGGTAAAGGCTTCAGCAAAATAACATTTCTAGTTCAAAACAACATTTTTTCGCAAAGCATCATTATGTGATGTTATGATCTCATCTCTAGTTGAAAAATTTCGTGCGCTAGCTTAATATTTGAAATAGCAGAGGCTTTAAACTCGTTGCTCTTCTGAAAAAAAATGTTAAGTTAAAAAACAACCTGCTTTTCATGTTTTTAGTATTGTTAATCAGGGATCCTGGACCAACAGTAGAAAGACAAACGTGTATTAACCTGTAAAAAAAAAAATTTTCCGAGCATGTTTGGTACATTGTAAGCGCTCCCTACCGCTGAAAGAGTTTGTGCTGCTTGTAAATATGCACACGATCAAAATCCTTCATTTTTATCGCTTTGCTTATCAAGATCTTAACGCTGTTTCCAAAATGCAACTACAAATAAGCTGTAGCTGATGCTCTGCCAAGTAAACCTCTTTAGTTTTGCACCGGTTCTACAATCGGACACACCATTAGTGCGCCGGCATAATTTCTCTACCCAAGTTTAAGTTTATTCTAATTCAATCTAAAATAGTTCTTTTTTAAGGCCTATGACTTTTGCCCGAAAAATATGCTTTTAAAGCCTTTGTTTATGTGGTTAAAAGTGTTTTTAGTAGGTCTACTGCATGCAGATTGCCGAAATTCAGCGCCCTAATTCTGTAGAAAATTGTACAATGTTATTCTTGTTTGTTTTTTGCAGGTATCAGCAGCTTGTAACGTAAATAACACTACTTAACGACCACCTTGTTACCTAATCGCAAGTTTTGCATTGTTTCCGCTGTTTATTATGAAAAATTTTTCGTTGCGTTTTTTGTTTTATTGGTGTTATACGTTTTTTTTCAATTGGTTTTATCGTTATTGCCTATTACAGCGATAAATTATGTATATATATATTGTTGTAATAAAAGCTTTTACCTTTATTGTTGTCTTTTTGTAATAGAAGCAATGAAATCTTGATCTGTTGCACTACCGAACTCTTTGACCTTGCGCTAAGTCGTTAATCGTTATGAATTGTTAAAGCAAGGTGAAAAACACCTACAAAAATATAAATAATAATTTTAAGCTTTTATATTAGCTTTGTGCTACAGGTCTAAGCAAAGAATATAGCCTACAAACTTATAGGTGCGGCCAGGGGTCAATTTGTAGCGCTTATGATGTTCTCGCAGTTATCAAAATCTATCAGAAAAAATATGAGACAATTTTTCAGCTTTAAAGAAACAAAGAAATCGCGGTACAAAGCGAACCAAAATAAATTAAAGTATCAACATTCGCGCTACAGACAGCCGAAGAAAATTAAACATCAAAACAGTCATTTTACTTAAAACCTAATTGTAGCATTTAATGAAAATTCTAGATGTTGTGTCTTCAGTAATTGAACATAATAGTATTTTAAATTAAATCACGGCTCGAAAAGACACTTTTAAACTTTCAAACCGGATTTACGAGGTCATCACTACGTAATTATCAGTCGACAAGATAAATGAACTTCAAGCCATAGCTATTGCCGGTAGCAACATTATGTCAGACTGAGTGCGAGCACTGGATAGTTTACACAAACCTAAACTTAAAAAAATGAGAAAACATAATGGAAATTTACTAGAAAACTGCCATAAATTGCAAAGCTGTGATCATAAACTTTTTTTTCAGTAACCTCGTAGGTAACACAATCGTTTCAAAATCTAAAATGCTACGTACGATCCCACTCTTTCAAAAAATGAGAAAAAATGATGGAAATTTACTAAAAAACTGCCAAAAATTGCAAAGCTTTGATCATGAACTTATTTTAAAAATAAACTTGCAGGTACCACAATCGTTTCAAAATCTAAAACGCTGCGCACAGTACCACTTCGAAAAAGCCAAAAACTGCATCATGTGGTATAAACTGGTTTTCTAGACGAATTTTATAGTTACGCCATACAACATTCGAATTAGCAACTGAGGCATGCATGGTTTTCAAATGAACAGTTGCACTCGGTAATAGGCTACATACGATAAGCGAGTTCAACATTATTTAACGTAGGTAAAAAAGGCCATGTAGGATCAACAAAAAACATTACTTCCAAATCAATGACTGTAAAACAACGTGTGAAAACTAACCACACGACGATGTAACGGTTAAAAAATGTTGAAAAAAACTTCGAAATTGCCTCAAGATTTTCAAAATATTATGGCAAAAAAATTGCTTGGTTGCTAACTGAGGTTAAGAAGAAAACAATGATTCAAAATATAAAAAAACAAAAAAACGATTTCAACTGGAAAGACAACACGAAATTTTAAAAATCATTAATATCAAATGAAAATAAAGTGGGCATTTTGTGGCGTTAAAAGTAATAACAATCTTTATATTTATTTTGGGTTATGACATTCAAATTTTAATTCAAAATATTTTACTGCAACAAAACACTGTCACGCATTTTAAAATTTTGTTTTATTAAATTTTATTTCCTATTAAATTATTATTTGTTCATTTCTAGCTATTATTATCTCATAAATCTAAAATATGCGAATCCTTTAAAACGGCTTATGGTTGGAGATTGAAGGGTAATGGTTTGTTTTTACGCGACAAAATAACTTAAACTCAATGCAAAGTGCACAATCAAGTGCTTGCTAGCACTATTTAAAGCCATTTCAAATCGATATAAGGATTTCGAGGTTTACAAGGCTCAAAAAATACGTTAGATTATACAATAAGTATAGGACTTACCGTACATGCAATAAAAATTACATGAAATGTTGAAACATACTAGTCAATACCTTGAAATTTTTTCATGTAGCTAAAGCTTTAATTTTGCACATAATTTGGGGTTCGGTGATTTTGTTAATTAAAAGCTGGTGCAGTTGAATGTGAGACGAATTGGTGTTGATACATCCAACTCTTAAACCTAATCCAAATCCTAAACCACATCCTAACTTCGAATTTTAAGATCCTGCCTGTCTTAAAGTAGATTACGCCAAAAAGCCTTGTCTCGTACATTCCTTAGGTTTTCTAATATTAGCTTCGTTTTACCAAGAGTACTTTGGCCACAACAGAGCTGGGAGACCAACTTCGGATCACAAGGTTACATTGGTACGGACACCTGAAGAGGAGAGAAGAAGGTAACGTTGGGAAAAGAATGATAGAGATGGCAATACCTGGTAAAAGAAGGAGAGGAAGATCAAAAAGAAGATGGATAGATTGGGTGAGAGAAGATATGGAGATGGTTGGAGCAAGGGAGGGAGACGAAGTTGACCGAGCTTTATGGAGAAGACTTTCGCGCTGTGGCGACCCCGAATAGGGAAAAGCCGAAAGAAGAAGAAGACTTCGGCGACAACAGCTGATCATATTTAAATCAAATTCAAATCTGTTCAATTGAAAGAATTCTGTATATTCAAAACCGGCCGCTAGCTCCATTGTTAAGCGCACAGGCTATCGCGAGTATAATGAAGAAAATACAGCTCAGATGGCCGAGTGGTACGGGCGTCCGTCTCTTGAGCTGTAGACTCGGGTTTGATTCAAAGTCGGGTTAAACCAATGACTTTAAAATTGGTATTCACAGCTACCCTGCTTGACGCTCAGCATTAAAGGGACAGTGTGGAGAACAAGCCGGCAAGTTTACTTGTTGTGCCGTTGGTAAAGGCACTTAGCGGGATTCTCCCATCTTGGTGTGGTAGACAGATGGCTGGCAACTCCTAAGCGAGCTCGTATAGCGCATTGATCGCATTCTCGTGATAGGAGGATAAACGTGCAACTAAAAAAAGACTTGATTTAAATTTTGCTTCACAACGCAAAATATGCAATCCCAAAAAACTACCCTCAGTCATATGTTCAATTAGTAGCACATAATAAAGTTGCGCTGAAAAGGGCTTCTGGCCGAGTCGACTTAGTTTTATCAAGCAATAAATGATGATAACATTGTCGTCGACTAAAAATTTTCATTATTTCCACCAGCTTTCAAAGACGAACGCCTTCTTCTTAGAGTGGTAATAATTCAATAATTCCGAAGCGGTAAGAATTACCACCTGAGGAAAAAGGCATTCGTCCTCGAAAGCTAGCGAAAACAAAGAAATTTTTAGTCGACGACAGTGTCATCATAATTTATTGCTTTATTACAAAGTTGCAGATATACAAGCAGCACCTTTGCAAGCTCTTTGTTTGTTTTATTATTTCGTCATCGCTTATCTTAAGCTTAGCGCAAGGCATTAGTTAAACAAGCTAATTATTGTTACTCTTACCTGAACTCAACTAAGCCACGCGACAAGGTCATACTACCGGAGTAAGTGTTGTTTTAACATCATTTGAAGCTTAGTTGTTTTCATTTTAAACTTCCAAATAATTTTAAGTGGAGTAAGTACACTTAACGACCCTCCTGTTAGGCCCGGTAATTTTCCTAGCGGTGTTACTACCGTGCTCAGGAAAAGCACAAAGCGTTGCCACATGCCAAACTTGCGAGATCATTTTTTCTTGTTAATTAATTACACGAATTAAGAGCGATGGAATGATTCAATCGCTTAAATACTTTATTCTCTCTGTTAAAGTGCTTTTGAAAAATATTAATGGAAGAGCAAAATGTTTGGACACAACTTAATTTGTAGGAAATTAATCATTAATTAATTTAACTGAAGCTAAATGCAAGTAACAGAAATTAATCAAAATATAAAAATGCTTTCCAAAATCACAATATGTCGTTGCCTAATAACGTGATTATAAGCGCAAGCTTCGTGATAGGCAGACGAGCGACGAGTTTCATTCTCGGTGAAGTTACTCCAAAGATTTAAAAAATGATAAAGGTATGTGACAGTGGTATTTGGAGCACACCTTGCGTAGGCCAGTACATCAACTTAACTCATAGCAATTATTTCAGTTAAGAATGGTTGAACGTTGTTTAGCTGTCATCGGCTCTCTACTGCTGAACCATTTTTGCCTACGTATCTATTTAGTTTGGGTGCGAACTTGATAATATTAGGACAGCAAATCTGTGATTCTAGCTTACACTGAAGAAAAACAGTGATGATAAGACCTGCAAAAATGTTATCAGGGGAATTCATGTCTCAAACCGGTGCTATCAATTACCCGAATTTTATGATCAGATAATTCTGCTATTTTTACCAACTAAAAACAACTTGTCCACATATTTTAGAAAAAACGGTAAAGAGAAATTACCAATAAGCCATGCAAAATAACTTTAAAACCGCTGCTGGCTGCATGCATTTGATACTTTTTATCGCTCAGCTTAGGCACGTTACACTCGGACATCCAAAAGTTGATCCATTTCAATTTCATTAAATATTTAACCTTTTGTTGTTGATGTTTTTTATGCAACAACTATGTAAATTTCCGTGAAAATTTGTTAAGCTCAGCGGGAGAATTTGTAGAACAAGCGCAAAACAGTGATGGAAGCACTACTGCATGTTATCACGTTCTTCGCACCCTGCGCAAAGCAACTTTGCACGCGCATTGCCGCTCGACAATCAGTGAACTCGCTGCAGGTTGCTTGCTCAGGTCACAGCACGAGTTGTAAGTGCTCAAAACGATTGGTAGCCCCGTGCAAAATTCTATATTTGCGATTTTGGATGGTTGCACTAAAATTGCCTGTTTCACTTTCATCAGCCTTTCTTTTTTTATTTCTTAGGTGTACTGTGAGTTCTTAGGTCTTTTTTATATTGATACAGGCCTATTTCATTTATCGTTTTAAAAAAGGCTTACAATAGGCTACCATAACTTAAAAAGTTTTTTCAATCCATTCGCATTTTTTTTATTAAATTGATATGGCTAAAAATGTAACTAATTATTTTCACAAAATTTCTCATTAATTTTCTTTGATTGCATTACATTTTTCTAAAAAACTAAAACGTTTAATAAAAAGCAAAGCGGCATGAATATGAGACTGCTTCCATGACAAAAAGTTCAACTTACCATTTCTTCCAAATCAAATTCAAACTGAACAAAACTTTCTAATCTTGCAGTTAAACTAACGTACTAATTGTGAAATGAAAACGCAAAAAGTTGGGTTAATTTATAGGACGAGCGAGATTGAGAAAAATCTGACGCAATATTTCGTTGGCTAGTTCGGAAAGAAAGTATGTAGCTTACTCTCGACAAACTTTTCTCTAAGTCAACGGAAAAAAAGGAACAAATACTACAAACCCCCATGCAAGCAATTTGAATGGAAAAGTTTGCAATTAGTAGTAAATTTTTTGAAGTAAAATTTGAAGCATGAACAAAAATAACAGCATTAACAAAAATAACATGTCACTTAAAATTGACATTTTTTGATGATATATAGGCAAGTGACCGCCAGCTGCTGGAAAATGATGGGAAACAATTACTCATATTTTTAATCGCTAGATGGTAGCAGAGTTTTCTGTTCACAGAATTGTTTTCGCTGGGAAAGATGTTAGCGAAAATTTTGCATTCAATCAACCCTGCGAACGACGTACAATATTATTTTTTCATGACTGTTGCTGCCGAGCCGTATTAAGCGCTTGAAGTAAACAGTTCTCGCTCAATTTGAGCGCAGGTGATGTTCAAGGTCCAGTGATTTACATGTTTGCGGGTATGCAAATTTTGCCTCCGAAAACTAAAGTTTTTGGCAACTTGCCGTGTTTTTGCAGCAATTCCCCAGTCCACTTGTCCAATTATCGTGGGATTTTAGCCCACGGTTTTTGGGTCTAGTTTCTGCGCCTTTTTTAACTATGACATCAAAAAATTGATTACGATACAGAAACTCGAACCAAACTAAAAAATAGAACATGTAGACGGGGTAAAGCTAACCTACAACAGTATGCTTACTTTTTAATGATAGAATTGCAGAAATTTAAAAACAAAAATTTTGTTGATCTTTGCGTTGGTTCTGCTAACTAGCATACTGATTATTATTTTGAAACATCTGTGACAGAGCTGGATGTCTCGAGACACGTTTTTGAGTGTCTCGGTCTCGCTACGCCAATGTCTCGTCTCGGACCTTGAAAGTCTCGGAAAATGGTCATGTCTCGATCGAGACATGAAAAAAATTTGGATTTGAAACAGCATTCAGGTCTTTGATACGGAAGCAACAATGGTACTTACCCGATGTATTCAAAGTAAAACATTGTGCGTGATTTCGCACTTTGCAAAAACATTTGGCCACATTTTGTTTAGACCATTTTGCTTTGTTGTTCAGGCCTGCAGAATTGCAGGCTTTTGCTTTCTTTTTGTGCGCAGCATATATGAAAACTGGTCTATTTCAACCACTAAGCACATGCATTCGATGGTAATCTACTCTAGACCAGGGATGTCTAAGCTTTTAATTTAACTGGGTCGCAAAGCGACCAGAATTCTAATGTTTCATATTATAGTTCTAAGAAGAAAAAAATAAACCATTGATAAATAGGCCTTGTACTGAGTCGCATTTTGCTGAAACTGCATCTTTTTTAACGACAAAGAAAATTTAAAAATCCATTAATATAATTCATTAATGTAATAAATAATCCAATAATGTTAATTTAGTTTTAACTTTTAACAATATGGCCTTCACTCAAAGACATAACGACCGCTAGCCACGTCTAAAAAACTGAACTGAACTGATTATTTATTATTCAATGTCAAGTACACAGCAAGGAAATAGAAATAACTAACAGTAAAATGATAACAGACATCAAGGAGACTGCGAAGGGATCGTTAGATCTTCTAGTCTGCAGCTACCTTCACAAAATTGGTCGTCATAGAAAATAGTACAAATTTAGTGAAAACGAAAAGCAAAGGAAAAAACAAACCAAAAAAAAAACAAGAAAACACGCTTTTAACAAATGTATGTGATGCTGGCTTTTATACTACCGAATTAGACAAGACTGTATTTTGTGGCATATTTATCCTCCTATCACGAGAAAGCGATCAATGCGCTATACGAGCTCGCTTAGGAGCTGCCGGCCATTTGTCTACCACACCAAGACGAGGGAATCCCGCTAAGTGCCTTTCCCAACGGCACAACAAGTAAACTTGCCGGCTTGTTCTTCACACTGTCCCTTTAATGTTGAGAGTCAAGCAGGGTACCTGTGAAGGCTAATTCTAAAGTCATTGGTTTAACCCGACTTTGAATGAAACCCAAGTCTAGAACTCCCGAGGCGGACGCTCTTACCACTCGGCCATATGAGCTGTTTATTTTTCTAGTAAAGTGTTTTTGCGGTTAGATTTAAACGATTTTATCGACTTGGAGTTTTTAATTTTTGAATCTAATGAATTCCACATAAATGGACCTTGACACCTGATAGAATTTTGAAGCTTTGATTTTTTCAAGGAAGGCATAAAATAATTATTCTGCGTACTTGCCCGGGTAAACCTTTTATGTACACTGCTGACTTCACAAAAATATTTGCTGAACTGAGCAGGAAAAAATACAATTTTGAATTTGGCAACAAATAACGCTTTTTCGAATTTCACAAGTAAAGAACTTCGAAATACGCTATAAAAGTACAACAATCAAAATGATATAAGAATTTACGTACTGCAAGTTAAAACCAGGATAGCATTTTCTCTGAACATGTTCGAAGCTACCGGCCGCTAGCTCAGTTGCTAAGCGCACGCTATCGGTGCGGGAAATCTGGGGTTCGATTCCCGGGCCGGTCAAATCGGCACAGTGTCGCCAACGACTCGCCACAGTTGTGACGTTTCTTCGGAGCTGTGTTGCCCTGGCGCTAAGCCGCGGAAACGGGCCCCGCATTTCGTTACACGCTTCGGCGACATACGGCGAGAATAATGAAGATTTGATTTTTTGATTTTGATGTATGAAGCTCGTTTGTAAAATGTGGTATGTTGTGCTTAGTTTCGCTAGCAAAATGTCGTGCAAAGACTGACATTTTTAGATGCCATGAGTCACCATTATTTAAAAAAAAAAAAGACGTTCCATTCATTCTCAATCGCAGTATGGTAGCAGAGTGCAATAATATATCGTAGTTTTATCGCTAAGGATAGTCGTTTAAAAAACGAGTCGTTTTTTTTGCAAAAAAAAACACGTTTTTTTTATTCTTTAGCTTTTTGTTATATTCGTATGGTTAGCAGACATATTATAATAAAGTGCAACGTATTTTTGCTGCGTATTGCTATTGCGAACATTTGGAGTTGAGTAAAATGCTGAAAAACACGTTTATGGGGAGAGTATTTTGGTCACACACTTTTTGAGATTGTAAGTTAATGCGAATCAGGTTTGCATTTAAATACTCTTTCATTTACTGTGCCAACAACATGGGTACGCTTGGTACTATCGGAAAATAATAGGTAACCTTCCAATAAAAGGACCCATTCTTTGCTGTTTTTAATATCAAATCGGGAGAAACAGTTTGCTTTTTAACAGATATTTTAACCTTGACCTACGACTTTACCAGTTATCGCGATAACAGATGAACAACAAAGGTGATTAATTCATTGTGTCAGCAGTCAGCAGCAGTACACATAAAAGATTTTTGATTTGTTACTACGAAATGTCAAAATGATAGCGAGCCACAGAAACCTTGCACAATTGATACGTTCAAAGATCAAACCCAAATCTACATTGAGCCAGTCAAACGACTTGCATGCGCTGCACCTAACCTCGAGTTGCAGAGCAAAAATTAAACACAAGTTACACAACAAAAAAAGCTTTAGTTTGCAAAATTAAATCGCTTCAGCGTATCATCAAAAATAAATAAATTTAAAGGGTTTTCAATAATGGTCTTGCGGCTCGTTAGCGCCCCAGTGCTAGAAAAAAGCAACAGAACTGGACCGTTAGCGGACCGAAAAAAAAGTTCTACTAACGGCTAAGTTTAGGGTTTTCCTTTTTCTTGAATTTTCAACTACCTGGGAAACAGAAAATTTTCAAAAAATTTCTCGGGAATTCCGGGAAATTTCCGAAAATTTTCGTGGGAAATTTTTTCGAGCGTGACTATTTTGACATTTTTTCTGATTTTCAGCATTTCAGATTTAATTTTTAGCATTGTGTTATGCTGTTTTGACAAACTTTGCTTGAGTTTTTCCGCTTTTTCGACAAATTGAAGAAAAAATTTTGATCTCACACGCATTTCGTTCTAAAAAATTTTGTGAATTTTGAAAAATAACTTTTAGTAAGCAAAAAAAAGTTTTAATTTGCAGGAACGCAAAACTAACGCATTTTTTATGACGAAATGATCTATATCAGGAACCGGCCGTTAGCTCAGTTGCTAAGCGCACGCTATCGGTGCGGGAGGTCTTGGATTCGACTCCCAGGCCGGTCAAATCGACACAGTGTCGCCAACGACTCACCACCGTTGCGACGTTTCTTTGGAGCTGTGTTGCCCAGGCGCTAAGCCGCGGAGATGGGCCCCGCAACTCGTTACACGTTTCAGCGTAATGCGGCGAGTATAATGAAGAATTGATTTTGATTTTGATGATCGATATCAGTACCACTGAAATCCTTACTAATTTTAAGACATTTTCCGAGATTCCAACATAAACTTCCCGGGAAACGGGAAATTTCAAAACCCCAAATTTGTTGTCCCGATTTCCCGGGAGGAAACACTAGCTAGGCTATTCAAACTAGCATTTAAGGCACCCAAAATGGCTCGTGGTCATGCCATAAATGCCATTTTTAGTACCGAGCAATGAGTGCAGGCTATATTTCTGTTGTGAATGGAATAATGGTAACTTGACATTGCAAATAACATATCGGTACCATTAAAAACAGCCTTGTTTTGCCTCAATCTCGAGCTGATAACAAGCCAAAACGGGGTAGACTACTCAATTAGCTATGAAATGGTCAACAACATAAAAAAACAACAACAAAAAAAAAACACGAAGCAAAAAAACGGTTTTTCAACATCACTAGTGTCAGCCCAGCGGTGGTCAAGAATTACGCTTATGCGACTTGACCTCACATTTTCGATGCTCGCCGAGACAGGGGCCCAGGTAGGGAGGAGAGGACACCGAAGCACTGCCTCTTCATTTTCGACAAAGTCAACTGTCAAGTGTGTTTGAAACATTCTTAGGAAATACCGCCAGGCTATCGTTGTAATGTACGGAGTAACTTCCCCCCTACATTTCCCGAAGGCTATATTACCTTGCGCCCATTTTTTTTTTTTTTAACATCAGTTTACTTGAAGACTCTTATGAAGTTATTTTCTCATGGATGTTAAGCCTAATCACGCTTCAGGCAAAATTTGCTTTATCCAAAATTGAGATTTATTTTTTATGTCAGGCAAAATAAGTAACATTTTATTTCAAACCTCAACCTAAATTTTTAGCCTACTCCAGATTTTAGCTCATTGCTTTCACCTAGCGTTAGTTTTTCAGCATATAGCTCGTCACAAAATATAGCGGTAGCAAAAACTTTTTAAGCTTGGGATAGCCAAGGTGAAGAGACATTTTGTCAATAAACAGGCTAATTTGTCATGCTTTGCATCTCTTTCCAGAGATCTTCGAAAATTCTGTGCATTTAAGATCGAAATAAAACTTGCCTCATGAGCTATTATAAATGTGGAGAAATCAAAGTCTTAATGAAGTTTTTGGATTACCAATTATATGTTTTTTGGAACCTACCGGTACCGAAATTTAATTTTGTAAAATATTTTTCGGAAGGTCGTAACTACGAGGCAGAAGATGATGATTGGGCAAAGCGCGCTGAACCCAAACCTTGCGAATAACAGTTGCCGTAAGCACAATTAAAATACTTGAATCATCGTTAACTGCTAGTCGAAGCTAATTTGGAAATTTCTCAGTAAAAAATCTTGGCCCAGAGAACCGGCGTTTGCTTTGCAGTCTGGAATGTCGGTTCGATACTCAATCGGGTCACACCAAAGTCATTAAAATGGATTTCACAGCTTCCCAGCGTTAAGTTGGGTGGAAGATGGAGCAGAAATCGTATAGCACAATTCAGCGAAATTGAAAGTAGTTCTGGCAGCCTGGCACTACTAGACCACTGCTGTTAAAAATGCCAAAAAGACAAAGCCAAAAAAACTAAGGTTAAAGGCAAATCAGGTAAGAAACATTCATCTTCCAGGACAAATGATCTTGCCAGGATCACTCATCCCTTCGGATAAATATTTCGTCATGACTTCCCGTCCGGTAGGCCAGGAAGGACATTGCTTTTTAGTTGTTAAAGGCAAATAATAAGAGGTTAACTTGTAAATTCATTGAAAATTACATCAGGCTATGCTGATTAGAAAAAATTATAGGCAACATAAATCGGTAGAAACTGCTTGCAACGGAACCCTGACTTCAAGGAGGTTAGAATAAGAAATCAGATAAATTTAGCTCACTGTTGTCCATACGCAGTCAGTCACGGAAAACAGCCGGAAAAACAATAATCACAAACTTGCTCAATAAGATTGAATGCGAACACAGGCAATTATGATGCAACAGTACGACAATACATACAACTTGTAACACAGGCTCTACAAGCTCAGCTCTGTACAAAATTACCGTACCGTATTTCATTAAAATGGGGGCCAAACTGATGGCTTCTCAAATGTTTACCGACCATAACGATAAATATGTTTAACCGAAGATCATGCAAAAACATGTTAATAAATACTTTCAAAAGAATCTTTTTTTCAAAACAAGAAGCTTTCTCACTACACATTATGAAGTTACTGTAGCCTACGGGTACTGCAGTTCTATAACCTTGGTAGGCGTGCATTTTCTTGCTGCATTTCTTCAACCATTGCTAAAAACAGACTCACTGAGAAACTTACCGCTTATACACAAGTTGGGTTACGTGTACCGATTTGTCCTTGTCTGTCGTTGAACTGTGATTGCCCGGTTGCAGCTTGTTTTATACAATCTGCTTGTCATCATGACAGTGCAGTTTTAAAACCTCTGCTGCGTCATGCCGATTGTATCATATTTCATGAAACGCTTCCGCTGTATAGAAAAAATACTGAATCGTAGTTTATTTGAGCTACAAACGCTGTAACAAGTACAAAGTAAAAAATTTAAACTCAATTGACTAATTTGTGTGACAGGGCCGGCGCCAAGGGGGGGCAGGGAAGGTCTGGCTCCCCCAATCGACGCGTTTGGCCTCCCAATTAACAAGCTTACTCTATTGAAGACAGCGGCTTTTGTGCTCAATTTCAAACTATGCTCCCCCCTGATAAACGCTTGGCTCCCCTAAGTCGACTGCTCTGGCGCCGGCTCTGCTATGTGAGATGAAAGCCTACCGCAGCAAAAAGCATCGACATTTCGACAGCTGATAATAATTAAAGCAACCCTCATCAGGCTCGTTTTATGCAAAATGAAAACAACTTAGACAAGCCCTGTTACAAAAAATTGCATCACTGTAAACTTTATCCCATGGTTTGAACTTTTCGCAAAGCATGTTTAGGATAAATAATAATTTGATTGACTACGAAAAGAATAAAATTGCTTATAAAAATAACATCTTAGTTAAAGGCACCTTTAGACTGCAGTTGACTTTAATCGTTGAGAACAACTTTTAGCTGGTTTATCGTTTTCCTAAGCTGTGCTGAATCATAACTATTTTTGATGTTGATGATTGTTGTTTACTGTATGCTGCTGCATGCCTACCATCATTTACAAAACATACACAAAGGCTGCGAAGGGACCACACCACACTACTGTATGTATGGCCTACTGCAGCGTGGACCTTTAGCTTAACAAGCAGCTTCGAAAGAAAGTGGCGGAATAGGTATGACCCCTGGGACTTAAGTAAATCAAAAATTCTAGTAAACGGCTGTTATGTTAACGACAAAACCCGTATGCTTAACCACTGGAGGAAATTGAATAACGAGCCAATACACATTCTTAAAAAATGCCCTTGTCATTAAATGAACTGTAGCATCTACAACTAAACGAAATAAAAATGACACCGATTTGTGAATTTAGAATTAGTACATAACGCAACGGTGTTACAGTATTGAGGATTAGCATTAAGGCGAAGTACAGCATTGCGATAGACTACGAAAAAATGTCGATCACGAAAGGCTACCAGCGTTCAAGTGACGAAAAGCCACGCTATGTTGGTTTTTAGCTGGTTATTCAATTTGGATTTTACTGAAAAAAATGTCAAGTGTAGGTTTACCAGATAGGCCTATTTGGTTTGGGGATCAATACCTCCTGCTGAAGATAAAGAAGCGCTTCTTTTTTTTTTTGAATTAGCTTTGTTGGAGTGAAGCGAATCCATCCGCCTTGCTTGCTTTGCTAAACGGCGAAGAAAACACCGTTACAGTTAGAATTGCATCCAGAGCCGTAGCAGCCGCCCCCCAAACCCCCCAATTGGGGGGGCCCACACTGCCAAAAGGGGCCCCAAATTGTCTTGAAGGACCCGAAGTTGCATCAATTCAAAAACAAAGTTTTGCTTGGCGAATCGCGTTGAATGAGATTTTTTGCGCTCAGATTCTATATATTTCAGTTTTAAAATTTTTCGCTATCGTTTCCTTTCAAATAGCGTCATAAACTGCATAATGATGTCATAAACAATACACTGTGTGTAAGAGTGCGCGTAGGACTTGAAAAAGGAGGCCGGTGCAGAGTTGGATGCAATCATTCAATCATTTTTCAAAGCTTAAATTCAAATTCATTCCTCTTGAAAAAATTAAATTCAAATTCATTAACACCTTGTGAGCAGATTTAAAATTTTATCTATTTATTTTTTATTTATTCGCAATTTTATTCTCCTATCACGAAAAAGCGACGGGGCGCTATACGAGCTCGCTTAGGAGTTGCCGACCATCGGTCTACCACACTTAGATGGGGTAATCCCGTTTAATGCTTTTCCCAACAGCACAACAAGCGAACTTGACGGCTTGTTTCGCGCTATCCATTATGCTGAACGTCAACCAAAAAAGCTGTGAATACCAATTTTCAAGTCATTGGTTTGACCGGACTCGGAATTGAATCCCGGAGTCCACCAATCTAGAAGCAGATGCTCTATCCACTCGGCCATCCGATCGGTAAATTAAATTCAATTTTACTCTATTTCTGTGTCAGCAACCATAATCTGACATCGAATACAAAAGTCCATTGAAAAAGGATTTGCTAGTTCGAAAACGTGTGCTTTTGAAATAGCGCAGGAATTGGACATTGGTCCGGTCTTCCTCAATCAAAAAGCAAAAAAAAAAGAGAATGAAAATAGAAAAAGAGAATGTTTAGTTACGATGCAAATCTATATCGTACAGCTTCTGAGGAAGAGATTCAAAGCAAACTTTTTAAAACAACTGGTGGACCAGGCTATTATGTCGATACCAGAAAGTTTTAAGCTGACATGTGATGTCGCTTCTGTCAATGCATTGCTGTTTACACCCAGCAGCTTCGTGCATGAACAGCCATTGTCAGCAATATGATCCGGCAGTACCGCACGCAGGTTCAGATTCTTTGCGACGGGTTCGATTCACGGCTGGAGTCTATTGCATTTGATATTTACAGTATATCAGATGGTTGCTGATTAGAACGGCACAAGCTCGTTTGGCAGTCTCCCTTCAATACCGTTGAACTTTTAATTCAATAGTAATACCTGTAAGTGCTCGCTTGCCTTGCTTCTCGAGTTTACAAAATGCGTTGTTACTGTTACCAGTGCTGAACAAAGCTTCAGAAAACTGAAATTTATTAAAACGTTTATTACATCTAATATGGCAAACAGCAGACTATCTTTTTTCTTTCCATTTGTTGGCATTTTTATCCACCTATCACAGAAAGCAATGGGGCGCTACACGAGCTCCCTTAGGAGTTGCCGGCCATCTGTTTACTTACCGCACTTGGATGGGGGAATCTCGGTAAGTGTTTTTCCCAACGGCGCAAGCAAACTTGACGGCTTTCTTAACACTATCCCTTTAATGCTGAATGTCTAGTTGGGAAGCTGTGAATACCAATTTTTAAGTCATTGGCTTGACTTGACTAGTGATCAAACCCTCAGTCTATTCACTCCTTCAGACTCAGAAGCACACGCTCTATCCACTCGGCCATCCGATTGGTTCTTCGCTGGCCATGTTGTCAATCGAAAGTAAATGCGCCCGATCTCCAGATTATGATGCTGTCAAAAAAACATCTGTGTACGAAAAAGTGCGCTCTAGCTAGACCGGAGGTTTTCAACCTATTGGCCATGACCCAACAGTGGGCCACATCATGGTTTTCAGTGGGCCACAGAGCTTGACTAGAGAGCGACATCAGCATTCCCTAATCATGCCATCACGTTGACTTTGTACCTTTTAGCAAAAGTTATTGGGCCACCATCATATTTTATCATTTTAGTGGGCCATGAGCAGAAAAAGGTAGAAAAACCCTGAGCTAAACGATTTTAATGGAAAATGAATTGGGTGTAACAAACTTGTCTTAAAATTACACCTTATATTTTTACACAGTGATAACGCGTTCTATGTTTTAATTTTACCACAGTATTCGCATTGTGGTGAGAAACTGAGTTGTTACCCCTGGAAAAACCTAAAACAATTCATATCGAAAGCTAAGTATTGGGGACTTGAAAGGGTTTTTGGAGGGGGGGCCCAAAGTTGAGCTGCTACGGCACTGATTGTATCGAAAAAACATTTCCCATTTTGTTACCCTCCATCTATTTTTCGACATCTGTTTCCTTCTTGCTCCACCAAACGTTTTCTTCATATACTTATTACGGTACGCTTTCATCATGACCGGATGAAACCTTACAAACTGGAGAATAAAGATGGCCGCTTGATCGTAAGGTAGACTGAAAAACTGGAGTAGAGTGGCTGCTTGACTCGGTGACATTGCGGTCCCTTCGCAGTCACCCTAGTGGAGTTGAGAAGAGAAATATTTTTAGTGGTGCTTTACAACTGCAAGATTTTTTAGCATCAGGTCATCGTAAAAAAATTTACAAAACCAATACAAAAACTTACACAAAACGTCCGATGAAACGACAGGAAAGGAGTCACCACGTTGCTGTGTTGCTGTTCGTATAAATTTTGAACGTTCAATTTCGGGTCGTGATCGCGGCTACTAATGAGTTAAACTTGATTGATTGATCCAGGACTGGCAAAAACCGCCCATTTATTCCGTCCCATTGCTGAGTGGTAAGAGCGTCCGCTTTTGGGGCCGTAGATTATGGTTTGATTCCGAATCGGGTCAAACCAATGAATAAAATTGGTATTCACAGCATCTCTTCTGAACGCTCAGCGTTAAAAAGACATTGTGGATCATAAGCTGTCTATAGTTTACTTGTGGTTCCGTTGGGAAAGGCACTTAGCAGAATTTCCACATGTTAGAGTGGAGAACAGGCGGCCAGCAACTCCTAAGTGAGCTCGTTACAGCACTTTGATCGCTTTCATTCGAGTATATATGCAACTAAATACAAAAATACAGTCTTTTGCCGATTTTTTCGTCAAACTTCTTCTCAAATTTTAACCGTATGCGCTTTACCGGTGCAAACCAAACTTGAATGAAAACCGAATAATCATCAACGTTATTCAAACTGTTGGATACTACCACAACCACACAATTTACTGTTTCGTTTAGGTCCCTGCATCTAACAGTCTGATGTTGATGGGGGGTTTGGAGTTTAGATAAACGACCCTTCACCGTTCTTTCTCCAATTTTTTAACCACGTTGCAAAGGAGAGGCCGACATATGTTTGGCCTACTTGCTTTGTGATGCAACAAAAAACAAGATGGCCAAAGATAGGCCGAGGTCTCACGAACAGTAAGTGGATTCTACAAAACTTTTTACGGAGCGGATGACCAAACTGCACAACACACATGAGAGCGTCGAGTTTCAACTAACTCTTCGGCCTTCAATGAATCACTCATGAAAATGATGGAGATGAAAATTTGAACTGAAACTGAGCAAAAGGAGGAGGTTAAAAGTGATTTTGGAAGAAAACTTAAATCGGTGACTTATCAATTTAACTTCTACCAACCAATTCCGTTGTAGGCCTACTAACGATTATTCTGCCTGCAAAATTCTAAAACCTAGACGATTTCGGTGGAAATTGAACCAGTGAGCGTTGAATCGAAGGAACGTTCTGGTTAAGCCCATGTTCCACCCTTCAAGGTATCCGCGAAGTCCAAAGAGATTATCGTTTACGCATTTTTAGCAACAAAATCACTGGGTTAAGCCTATTATGGCTATTACGCTTTCCAAATATTTTCTTTATTCAGTTTTTATCTCATTGCTGAAAATGCTGAAATCCGTATGCTGTGTATGGTCTACCATAATATCTGGCCTACCATAATATCTCTTTATATTTCTGAAAATGTTGCTGACGCAGAAAAACTTTTTTCAGTACTTTTATGACAACGTTTGTTGTAAAGACTTTTTGCATCGTAAATTCTTTTCCTCCCAAAGTTTATTCAACTGAAGCAGAGGCGCTTTTCATTGCAAACCATAAAATTTTGATGGAAAGAATTTTTTTCTATGTACAGCCTGAAAGAACAGGAATTTATCAAACTCATTACCTTCACTAAAAATCATTGGCACAACGGCTAAAATTAAACCACAATATAAAGTTAGCTAGGGGGAAGTTTTTTAATATATATATTTGTTTGGGGGAGAGGAGGGCTTAGGACTCATTCTGTCGAAAGTTGTTGATCCATTTATGAGAACAAGTTGTAACGGCCTGCAAGTATAATTTAGGAGAATTGGTAATGAATTACTCTTGCCGAAGTCTATCCAGTCTAGCTATTGGGATATGAAAGTATTTAAGTTTACATTATCAATATAAAAAATTTTAATGACATATACTGTAAATACACTTGTTCAAAAACTAACACATAGCCTACCACATATATAAACTGTCATTTACTCGCATTCAAAAACAAACCTAAACCTCTGCAGTGTGTGACATCTCTACTAGGCTTCTTGGGAGGATTCTTGCTCAATAGAAAAGTTACTCAGAGGAGGTTGAGGGGTGCAATCCTCTTGAATTTTTAGCGATACATATCATTACTGTAATACTTCGATACTGTACTTATACGCGCAAAAAATCGCAAGACAAGCGTTTTTTCGATTTATAGCCCCCTGAAACATTTCTGGAACCGGCCCTGATATACGTTAATATTTCATATTATGGCCAACCCGTGGTGGCCAGAACGCGGAAAAGCGGCGATTTCATCCTCGACTCTTATTGTGCAGACTACAGTGAAACGTCACGAGAGACGAATGACTGCTTGTTTAGTTGCATATTTATTCTCTTATCACGAGAAAGCGCTATAACGAGCTCCTTTAGGAGGTGCCGGCCATCTGTCTACCAAACCAAGATGGGGGAATCCCGCTAAGTGCCTTTCCCAACGGCACAACAAGTAAACTTGTCGGCTTGTTCTTCACACTGTCCCTTTAGTGCTGAAAGTCAAGCATAGAAGAAGTGGCGTAGCTAGAGGTTCTGCCGCCCGGGGCGGTTCAAGAATTTGCCGCCCCAGATGCAGTGGTGCACCCAGGATTTGGTCAAAGGGGAAGGAACAAGACTGGGGGTTTGGGGGCGAAGCCCTCAGCCTCCGGAGGCTAAGAGGGTCTGGGGGCGTAGTCCCCAGCCGCCAACGAATTTTTGCGGTTTTCACATAAAAAACACTCTTTTTAACACACTTTTATATCGAAAAAGGACATGCAGTGAGTGCTGTCACCACTAGAGTAGCCAGGATTTTGCAATGGGGGGGAGTTGAGAATCATATCACATTTGATTATACTTTGTATACAGGAGCGGGTCCAAAAAGCTTTGGTGGGGTACAAGCAATTTTGAATTAGGTTGCATGTTAACTAAATGCAAAGACGTTTATACTCGGAAACGGGCGTAAATAAGCCTTTTAAAAATGTTCTATGTCAGGGGCGTGTTCACAAATTTTTTGAGGGAGAGGGCATCAATTTTTGTCACTTTTTTCAAGCGCATTTTTTCCTGCAGAGTTATTTTTAAGCAACTTAAGTGCCAAAAACGACTCTAGGGGGGTCCGGGGGCATGCTCCCCTGGAAAATTTTTGAAAATTTGCATACTGTAATGGCCATTTTAGTGCTTTTTGAACAATTTTTAAGGAAAGTTTGTCACGTTTTTGGCCCCTAACTTCGAGTGCTTCACCAACGATACATTTTGTTCGCACAGTTTCGATTATGTATGACGTCATTTGAGGCTCAATGGAGAGGGGGTTTGTAACCCCCAATCCCCCTCGTGGCTACGCCACTGGCAGTCACTATAGACAATGCAAAAACGTTTTCGGAAGTTATGTCTAAAAGCAGAAGCTTGGCTAAAATAAGTGAAAAAAGGCTGCAACCGTTATTAGTTTGAGAAGTTATAGACAGAGAGTTAGGTTTTAGCACCATATTGCAGAGCCAAAGAGGTGGGCCATGGCACCGTGGCCCCCCTGCGTGCGCCCATGCCACTTGCATAGTACTGCCTATAAGTGCCTATACTGCATTCGCACGCTGAGTGTAAGCGATTCAAAGAATGCAAATACGAAGAAAACAGTGCGCAATTGTGACATAATACACATTAAAATCAAATCTTTTTTGTACTCGCGGGAATACACGAAAGCGTAAACGAGATGGCGGGGCCCATTTGCGCAACTTTGCGCGTGGGCACTGGGCAACACAGTAAGATGATTTACGATTAGCAAATAAGCGATATAGCCAAGTAATAGCTGGTCAAAATAATTAAGAAAAATAATTACGTAAAGCTTATCCAAAATGCCGCCCCCCCTTGCTACGCCACTGCATAGAAGCTGTGAATAACAATTTTAAAGTCATTGGTTTGACCCGACTCGGAATTAAACCCGAGCCTACTACTGTAGAGGCGGACACTCTTACCACCCGGCCCTCTGAGCTGTTAAATTTATAACTGCGTAGTGATTAATCTCATTTTGTTTAATGTTGCAAAATAATATGAATATAGGTCGGTTAGAGATGAAGAAATGTAGTTTTTGCCATTACAACTTTCCAAACTTCCTTGAAATATATCGGTCCCTGGAAACACTATCAATTGATTTCATCTAACGGCATTGGTTATCTTCTCATTCGTGATGAGAGTCGTAAATGAAATATGTAAAATGGGCGTGTAGAAAAGTGTATTGAATTTGTTTTTTGCCTTGTAGAAATTCCTTTTGTTTAGCTTTGTTATTGCACATATCGGAAATCACAGCAATTTTTTTTCAAATTTTGCTTCAACTGTAAAAATTCAAACAACCTTAAACGTCATTAAACTTAACATAATTCAACTAAGTTTAAGTTCCCAGCGGAAAATGCCAACAAGCAATAAAGTAAGGATAAGTTTAAGCTTGGCATTAAGCGCTACGGAGTGAGCTTGGACAAATTTAACGCTTGAAGTGTCAAGTTCGACTGGCTAAGGAATAAAAACTCTCGTTCTCACGACCTGCCCTGAATATTCTCTCTCAAGATCTGCTACACGCCGACCTAAGCAGCAGGAGGTCCAAGTCTTCAAGAACTTTGAATGAATTTCTTTTGAATTTGGGCTGAACTGCTAGGTTGCAATTATAGCTCGGTTACGCTCAGCTAATAAAGAATGAAAATGCCAAAATATATTGTTAATACAATTTTCAATACGTAAATTCAAACATGGCGGGAAAATATTCCAAAATCTGCATGGTTTCATTTGGACAAAAATTACCGCAAAAATGGTAGTTGCTGAATTATAATTAATTTTTTTATTTTTAATATTTAATTGCCTACGCAAAACTTACACGATCCCGAAATTGGATCACAAATGTACTTAAATGAACAAACAGCTCAGATGGCCAAGTGGTAAGAGCGTCCACCTCGGGAGCTCTAGACTTGGGTTGAATTCCGAGTAGGGTCAAACCAATGACTTCAGAATCGGTATTCACAGCTTTTCTGCTTGAAGCTCAGCATTAAAGGGACAGTGTGGAAAACAAGCCGGCAAGCTTATTTGTGGTGCCGTTGGAAAAACAAGCCGGCAAGTTTATTTGTTGTGCCACTTAGCGGGATTCCCCATCTTGGCGTGATAGACAAGTGGCTGGCAATTCCTAAGTGAGCTCGTATACAGCGCATTGATCGCTTTTTTGTGATAGGAGGACAAATATTTTGCTATTACATACAAAAGATAAACTTAATAATCTGAATACGCAAGAAAAAAAGTGCCACGCCTTGATTATTACTGAACTTTAAAAAAGAGACAACAATACCCATTTTTTAAATTACTAGCTGTAATTTATACGCTAGGATGATCCATTTTTGCTGCTTTTCTTCATTGGTTTATCAAATTATAAAAATTCAATGTGACTATTCTATTTTTTTAACATAAATGGAAACTCTTGTTCTACTAAGGGGTTATTTTTCAAATAAAAAAAAAGCATTTAAGCGGGATTCGGTTTTAAAACTACAATGTCTTTTCACGACTTTCAAATCATTGCTTCAATTCTTAACATAAGTTTTGGAAACACTACTACAGTAAATGCAAAGATCAATAAACAATAATTACTTTTCAATAAAACAAAAATTATTGCATTAACAAACATATTATTTGTTAGTATTACAAAGAAATAAGAAGAAAATTAATAAATACATAAAGAAGCCTTAATGCTGTTCTTAGAGGCAGCATGCAACAAGCTCAACAAACACTGAATTCGTCATGATGATATTCAACTGACTACATCGCCGCACAGGTCTCTAATAGGTCATGGTGATGACAGAAACTTACGAGTATACTATAACGCTAAACCTTAACCGTTAATATTATCAAAGTACAATTGCGAAATACTTATCTCAATATCCAAACTCTGGTTCACCAAAATGCAGTCTTCTTGTTCGCTGATGTTGCTTCCTTTCAAAACACAGATCGACGAAACAATTTTTATAATTTTTCAAAGCTTTTAGTACAATAAACTTGTTTTATTTTTTTTACACGCAAAAACATTCGACTGCCTAGTCTGCGTCACAAAATTTAAATTAGATTCTGTCGTTTCAAACTTGGCAAAGCTAGCCTGAGAAAATAACTAACTAGGTAAGAAAGAAATCGTTAAATGCGACCTATAAATGCACCACCCATGGAGTTGTCATAACCACTATTTTTTCCTCCTTTTTCACGATAAAAACAGACGCTGACAAGTTTTGTTATTATTGCGGTCGAAGTTTTTAATGAGCTTATTCAAAATACAGCCGTTGATTTTAATTTTTTCGAAGGAGTAAATTGCTTTGGCTTTAGTCTGAATGATGACGTCATCGAACTTTGAATGAATGGCGTCCCGGAACGTAAGAAGTCGTCTAACATATTATTAGGGCCATTTTTTTTGACCTAAAAAAATATATTTTTGACTTTATTTTAGTAACATTTTGACTTAACCGCTTCCGCGTATTATTTACGTCTTGTTGCACTTTATTAATTAAATATGTTTTATAATCTGCAATTTACATAAGTTTTTAAAGAAAAAGGTAGCCTACTTCGAACATTTTCTCAATTACTCAGTGTTGAAGCTAATGCAACAAAGCGACGCATGAAGTTAAAACCTAGCCATTGTGTGTACTGGTATCAATTAGTGTGTAATACAAAAATTGCGTTGCTATCGCAACTGTACTGTACACTAACAGTATGTCTATGATTTTTTAACGAAAACCACGCAGTATAATTACAAGGACGTTTTATTGTATAATACAGCATCATATATTTTTTACGTTCTTAACATCAAAATTTCTGTCTTTTCTCAGTAATTTATTGAGCATAAAAAACGACCTCTCAACAGCAGCAGAGGTTGGCTGGGCTTTTTGCAATAGTGCGTAGCTTGTTGGGTCAATTGTCAAGTTGGTACAATTTATTATTGTTTCTGAATCAGAGTTGGATTGTCGTTTGTTAATGTAGTCTTTAATTGCGCAAGGATCATCATCGAATTGCATATTCTTCAGCAGTCCTTATGCTTTGATTATTGTGCAGGCACTTCCTTCCAAGAACTCTATGTTGGCTGCTAGAGTCCGGTATTGATTTATTTTAACCAAGGCCGACGCCAAACCTTCCACATTGATAGCGTCTTTTGCTCTGCTGACTAAGAGGCCTGCACTTGTCATATTGTTGACAATGGTACGAACAGCTGGAAGGTTCTCACTATAATATAAGGCAGCTCTAAGCCAAGTTGCCCATCTTGTAATTACAGGGTCAGGAGGAGATGGCAGACCAGCATCATGAAAATCTTTCTTGCGATCTTTGTTTTTGATTGTTGCTGCCTTGATCGTTGCTATTACTTCATCAATATTTTTAAAATGAGCACGCACACGCATAGCGCAGTTATGTAGTAAGTGCGCACCGCAGGTGACATGCATCAAAGAAGGGTATAATTCCTTTAATGTTTTCCAGCCGAAGACATGCACCGAGCAGCATCAGTCAAGAACAATAAAAAATTCTCTCGTTTTATTTCAAGTTGTCGCAATATATCATCCACAGTGTGCAAAATGATACTGCTATTAACATTGCGACCGCTGTCAAGTGGATGGCAATTAACGAGGAATGTCTGATCTGGAGCATCTAAGCTGCCCTCAAGCACACTAATATACTTTTGTTTAGCAACCTCTGTTTCATCCACAATCAAAAAATTTTTTTGTCACGAAGTAATTCTTGAATTTGTTCCTCTTTTTGGGCTGCCAATTTAGCAACACATGCCCGGGCTGCAGTCTCCGAAGGCAATACTTTTCCCATTCTAGCAAACAGAGACTTTAAAGAAGGATGGTTCAGTTTATGAAGTCGGACATCTGCAGCTAAGAATGAAGAAACAACCTGTTCCTTGAAGTTCACTTGATCGAAATGTAAAAAGGTTTGCTTACTTTGAGATTTGCCCTTCGTCTCCAATTTTCCTTGGTGTTGCTTACTTTTTCGGTGGCTTTCCACAAAAAACTTTTTGTCGCATTTGACTAACACGTCGCAAAGGTTGTATCGCAAGTCGCCGGCAGGAGTTGCGGAAAACTCATCCGGATATTCCTGGCAAGTTTGCCTAACTTTCGCTATCGAAGATTTGGCTTGTTTTGGCATTCTTTGCTTTGCAAGCTATAACTTAAAAGACCACGTGTAAAGAGCGCAAGGGTTTTATAGGATTAGATGAATTATCTAACAATTATGTATTTATGCATCAACAATGACGTTTCATGCATAATAAGTGGTACTTCCTTCTCAATTAGCACACGCATTATTGTGACGATAGTGCAAATATTGCAACTATTTCAAAAGTTTAAAATCAAATAAAACTGCGCATAAAATTTTAATAGCAACTCAAAAATTCAAAAAACTACTTTAAAAATACAAATTTGTTCGTTTTTGTAAGGAGATTTTTGATAAAGACAATTTTGACGAATTTTGACTGTATTTTGACTTATAAAATCTACCAAAACAGACTCCTGAACACCTGAAACGAACGTTAGTACACAGTTGATCATGTAACAAGGTCCTGAAAAAATTTTGACTTTACTGACTTTAGCGGGCCCTATTTATTATATTATTGCCACAATTGTTATTTTTATGAATGAAATTGGTTCGGTCTAAATAGTGGCTGGTGCCTGCGATGTTAGCATCGCAATAAAACTCTCACGCAAAAAATAGTTTGAAGTTGTTGCAAAAGAACAGTTTTGAACAGAATTAAAGTATTGATCTTCTAGAATCGCTCGCATAAGCCGGTTAATAGAGTGAAAGCGCCGACTTTGAAGCTGGTTGAGGGCAATGAGGGGGGTTGATTCCAGGTCAGATAATAAAAAAACTAATCACCCGACTGAGAATCAAACCCGATCTCTCGACCAAGCTAGGATGATCCAACGGATTATTGAAGCTTTTTGTCTTGTGCTTTTTTACCTTATTAGTGCTCAATTTCTTCATTGATTTGCCATGACCTCAAATAAAAATCAAGGCTTCATTATAATACTCGCGGCATTACGCCGAAGCGTGTAACAAGTAGTGGGGTCCATCTTCGCGGCATATCGCCTGGGCAGTGGACTACGCAGCTCCAAAGAAACGTCGCAGCGTTGGCGGAACAGTATTTGATTTGACCGGACCGGAAATTAGCCTAGTCTTCCAGCCATAGGCGTAGCCACGATTTTCAATTGGCGGAGGGGGGCCAAATTTTTAAAAATCTTACCCAACAGCAGTAACGGATCCAAAAAAATTTGGTGGGAGGGATGCAGATTTAAATTAGATTGAGTGGTAACTAGACACAAAGACGTCAGACGTTTAGACCCGGAATATGGCGTCAATACTTCATGTCAGAGGCGTATTCAAAGTTATTTTTGGGGAGGGCACCAAATTGTGACATCTTTTATAAGCGCATGTTTTTTCGCAGAGTAAACGGCTCTAGAGGATCCGCAGGCATGCTCTACCGGAAAATATTTTTAAATTTTACAAGGTGTAATGGCCTGTTTAGTGTCTTTTGAACAAATTTTGATCAGATTTTTTGCCCCTAGTTTGGAGTCCTTCACCAAACATGATGCGTTTTTTTCGCACATTTTCGATGTGTTGCTCGCCATGTATGTCCTTTAACAGTGTTCAATCATTCGTGATTGATAATTGTAATGGGCCGCCGATTGAGAATGGCCTAAACAATGGGTGCTTGCACCCGCTGCCCCGTACCTTTACCTTTACATCAGGCTGGAGGGAATCCAAAAAATTTTGGTGGGGAGATGCAAATTTGAATTAAGGGGGTGCATAATTTCCACACTTTTTAAGCGTTTTTTTTTTTTTTGGCAGAACTAATTTGAAGTAGATTGAGAAACAAAAAAAGGTCGAGGGGGTCCGGGAAGCATACTGCCCGGAAATTTTTTGAAAGTTTAAATGCTGTAATGGGGCTATTTTAGTTTTTTTTTGAATAATTTTTAGGCAAATTTTGTCTAAAGTTTTTGACGCGAATTCTGAGTGCTTCGCCAAATATGATGCATTTTGTTCGCACATTTTCGATTATGCGCGCTTAAGACGTAAAAGACTTATCGCTATCGAAAGGTTCGAAACTATGGAAAAATTGTTTGCATCAAAAATATTTTTGAAATTGGCTGGTGGGAGGATGCATTCCCCCTTATCCTACCCCCATGGATCCGCCCCTGGCCATAAGCTACGGAAATCATCAAAAGAATCTGCATATTTCATTCACTTGGCACCATTAATTTTGTTCTTTTTTACTATAAAGGAGAGTCAAAAAGGGAGAGCATTGCACAATGGCTGCCGTCTACGCTCCTGCTGGCAACTCCTAAACGAGCTCGTATTGCGCATTAATCGCTTTCTCGTGATAGGAGGATAAATATGCGACTAAGTACCGTAGAAAAATGCCATCCTAACTCTGGCCAACGCAAAGGTCAAAGTTGTATTTTATTTCTCCTTTGTAAGCCTTTTCATTAAAAGCCCAGCAAGAAAACAATCACGCAATGGCAAGTATTTATTATGATTAACAAGATCCTTGGTTTTGTCCATAATGGATTGGAGGAGAGCATGGCCCCCGTGCCCTCCCCCTGGCTATGCCCTTGCTCTCAGCACCGACAGCGATGTCTTTCAATCGCTGTGTAAAACTCGTAATTGCTAACGTAGGCAATTCGTACTTTGAACATCCAACGCCTTACACCAGCTGCTCTACCCAAAACGGAAGAAATTGAAACATTTTCGTCTAGTCTTTAAGGAGTTGTCGGTAAAATGCCGGTCAATTCTAAGTAACCTCAATATGAATACTTCAATTTAAAACTGAAGCTAAGACTCAAAACCAAGATAAATGTCCACAGTTAATTAAATACTGAGGAATGTATACTGAGGAATTATGCGTGTAATGAGCAGCGACAGCAAACTTTTTGAAGCCATAGTAAACTTTCCTCACTGAAAAGTTACATCCAATTTTTGAAAAGTTTTTTGGCTCAGGCTCACACTTTAATTTGGCCTCTCTTTGCGGGTTAGATTCGTGCTAAATTCATGCCAAAAGTCGAGCCATATATCATCGTGATTGTTTTTTAATGAAGTGGATTTTGAAATTATCGTTTTTTTTTTGGTTGCATGTTTATCCTTCTATCTCGAGAATGCGATCAATGCGCTATACGAGCTCGCTTAGGGGTTGCCGGCCATCTGTCTACCTTACCAAAATGGGGAAATCTCGCTGAGTGCCTTTCCCAACGGCACAACAAGTAAACTTGCCGGCTTGTTCTTCAAACTGTTTCTTCAATGCTGAGCGTCAAGCAGGGAAGCTGTGAATACCAATTTTAAAGTCAGTGGTTTGACCCAACTCGGAATTCAACCCAAGTCTAGTGCTCCCAAGGCAGACGCTCTTACCACTCGGCCATTTGAGCTTTTAATTTATCATTCCAATTTTTTTTTTTGTACTGCTTTTCGAGCCTTATGTCGCAGATGTAAATGGTGACTGCACAGTAATTTATCTTGCTGTAAATGCGATTCGCGATGAATGCATCACGCAACCTTAATAACCTAATACACGAAAACATAACAATATGGCTGCTTCAACTGCCATTTTTCTCCGCTCTGTCTCCACGGCGTAATCTACGGCGTGCGAGTGATTGCAATTATATTTAGTTGATAACTCATTCTGTCTAAAAGGGGGCAAAATTTCTAAATACAAAGAATATCACAAGTTTGACCCCTTGCTAAGCTTACAGCTCTTTACATTCTGCAATTGATTTAACTTTATTAGTCAGAAACAGCTTCACAGGAAGTTGCAGTTGTTGCAATCTCGTTCTAACGATAAATTTCCACATAACAATGATCTTTTGAAAAACAATGGACTATAATTGCAATTACGACATCATAAGCATTATGATTTTGATCGCGATTCAACTTATAGACTCCACATCACGTGTTTCTTCCACGAGACTCATTACCCATAATGCGTAATGGGCAATATTATTTTGATCAATCCATAGGCATTGTGACGTTATGACGTCACAATATCCTTCGAGAACTTGGACATTATGATAATAATGCACAGTGCAATCGCTCGGAAAAAGTGTCATGTATATTGTGGTTTACAAGTCTCCGGTTTCATTGCAGAATTTTTAGATTCATAGCTCCATTTTGTTCATAGTGTTTTAACATTTTGTTTATAGTGTTTTAACGTTTTGTTCATAGTGTTTTAACGTTTAATTAAGGGTCGGGCAAAGCGAATACTTCTACGAATCCTTTTTTGTTATTTCTTTTGTCACAGATTTCTTGGCTGCTATAGAGCCATTGCTGGTCCAATACTTGCGGTCTGTCCCGACTCGAAGCACATGCCTAAAATCGTTATAGACTACAAAAACTTACTCGAAAGTTTACCGGAATTGGTGGCTTGTTAGAAAATGTGTTTTTTTTAAACTAACTCAAATTGATACTTGAAAACTGAAATTGAAACTTAACCAAAAAAAGGTCAAAACTATACGCAGTCAAACAAATAAATAACCAAACCATGATATTTTTTAATCTAATTAGATCACATGATGCGCATAAAAAACTTCTGGCCAATAACTTCCTTATATTTTGCTTTAAACTTCAACTTTTGACTGAAACAGCTCAACCAGTGTCGACTCTCGGCCTAACAATAAGCAAAGGTTTATCCTATTTTTCCCTTTATATAGCGCCGAGCAATTTCTCGCTCGCTCTAATAGAGAAGCCATTACACGGAGGTATTAAAAGAGATTCGAAGTTTTGAGCCAGATTATTACTTTGCCGATATATTTAATACTCGAACCGCGTTTAAATAATGACGAAAGCCTGATTAAACTTGCAAACAATGCTGCAAATTGTTCTTTTCTATTCGCTCATAATAAGTGCTTTGAAATATTGAAGCCAATTAACAATATACTAATGGAATCGCCACCGATCGAAAGGCTATTAAGCTGCTTGGTAATTGAAAAGATACGCAGCCCACTAAAATATGCATAAAAATCATAAAAACTTTTTAACAAATCTTTATTTGCTCGTTAATTTTTGATTTGAATCCCCATGACTCCATCAATTCTGAAAATTTATTGCAAAAAATAAACGAATTGTCAATACCAAACAATTGTTGAAAAAATAATCAAAAATCAAAAACTACTGCAGAACAGAATTAGTGGGAAAAGTTGAACGCGGAGTGTACGACATTTTGACTTTATATTCTCCTGCCCTACCTCGTTTCGTTTTTTTGCACCTTGGCATTAGATCCAGCTCATCGCAGGTTTATAGCGTTGGCAACGCTACCAGAAGTGAGCTGAAATGTCCCACAAGTATTTTTTGGGTGTTTCACGGATGTCAAATCAAATCAAATTAAATCTTTATTATACTCGCCGTATTACGCCGAAGCGTGTAACGAGTTGCGGGGCCCATCTCCGCAGCTTAGCGCCTGGGCAACACAGCTCCGAAGAAACGTCGCAACGGTGGTGAGTCGTTGGCGACACTGTGTCGATTTAATCGGCCCGGGAATCGAACCCCAGATTTCCCGCACCGATAACAAGCGCTTAGCAACTGAGCTAACGGCCGGTTGTTTCACATCTGTTTCACGGATGTAATATTTATAATTCAGCAGTTTTAACTTTAGCTCTTTGGTGCCTGTATTTTGTTATTGCTGTAACGAACGACAGTATGATCGCCAATTTGGCATTCAACTGCTAAAATCTATGAATGATTAGTTTCTTTATTGTGTTTTTTTTTCACGAGAAAGCGATTTATTGGCAGTTCATAGGGCATGCATATAGCCTACTCGGATTAAAACGTCATTAATGTCACGAGTTTTTCTTTAATTCAAACATTTCAAGTCACTACCCAACAGGGCCGGATTTAGAGAATGAGAGGCTCTAGGCTTATCCTATTTTTTTCCACTAAAAATCGGTGATAACCTAAAAAAAGGTCTTCGTGTCCGTAGATGTCGTGTTTTCACTGAAAATATCGGTGAAGACCAAAAAAAGAGGTCTTCGTTGTTCGTGATGAGGCCCCTCATTTTCTCCGAGGGCCCCATTTTCTTCAAGGCCCTAGGCTTCAGCCTGCTTAGCCTATACGTAATCACGGCCCTGTTACCCAGTAAATACGGCCTTTAGGGTTAGGAACCAGAAAACAAGAATCATCTCAACAAAATTCCGCCCAAACTGGGTTAAATCTTGACCCAATCTTCTTCATCGCAATTTTCATTTGCGCTGCTTTGCAAAAGCTCTTTGGGTCTAAAAGCCTCTCGCAATAGGAAGAATGTGAGTCTTTAGATAACTTCAGAAGAAATGGCATCTCTTGGTCGTTCAAAATCTTGTTGTTCATTTCGTATTCAAACTTCTAAAGATCTCGTTAACTCTTGCGAATTGCATTTCAGTGCGGTCGCTGTAAATTGGGGGTTGAACCAACCACTGCTGTACGATACGGTTCCTTTGATGCAAATGTTGGCGGCTTCTTTTCTCGTTTAGTGCTTGCTAAACCATGTGTTTTGCGAGGTATTCTGCAAACAATGCACGTCAATATCCACTAAATTTGAATCACAATAATAACCTCACTGAAGACATGATGCAAAGACGAAAAAGGTGAAAAAAAAGCTCTTGAATCATCAAAAAATAGTTGCATAACAGTTCAAAAAATGGCGTAGAATTAGGTGCTTTTTGGTACAAATGCATTAATTTCTACATTCGTTAAGAAAGAAGAACAATTTTAGTTGTAAGGTTTTAACTATACACAGATATAACACTAGCATACTGCTGCAGGCCTTCTTTCTATATCTTCTATTTAAAATTGTTAGAATTACAGGAGCACTGCGTTTGACGCTAGCGATAAGCTCCGAAACAGTGCAAGTCGTAAATAATAACTAAACAAAGAAACATGTTTTTTATTTAAATTTCAAGAACTGTTTGACACTAGATTACGTATTCGCTGGTCAATGTTGATTTTTGTAACAATTTTTGTAAGTAAAATTGAAATAAGCCTTACTCTCTCGTTTCAGCCAGCATGCCTTCACCAGTTGATTTTCTGCAAAGCGCACTTTTGGTGGATAAAATCTCGTCGGTTTTTCAACACTCGGTGTCGCTGGAGTATAATAAAACATCGATCCTGCAAAAACGAGAACACGAAATTGGCTAAGTGGGACATTGCATTCATGAATTAACTAATTTGGGTTCGATACCTACTAAGGCCTTGTTTGATGATGCAAATGCTCAGTAAAATTGTGCCAACCCCCTCCCGAAAAAAATTAAGAAAGCAAAAAGGAGCAATCACTCTGCAAATCTAGATGAGAGCCTCAATATTGTTGTTCATTTTTGCACTGAAAACTATTACCAGAAAGAAACAAAATTTACTTCGCGCGTTAAAATTTTTATAAATGTTGCAATGTTTCAGAACATCAAAACTAAATTTAAAGAGAACGCGTGCGAAGTTACTAACGTGGAAATAGAGCTAAGCCTACCCTACTGTAGGCCCTGAATGAATAACAAAATTATTGAAGTAGCTTCAGACCAAGGCCATATTTGGGGTAGGATACGGGAGGATAAACCAGCACCCAGGAGCGTAGCCAGGTGGAGGGGAGAAAAGGGGGCCATTGTAGACCTCATTTTAAATATCAATTATCAAAGTCTTTCAAAGACCTTTTTCTTTTTGAGTTGGACCATAGAAAAATTTTGCTACCCAGAAACTTCTGGCTGACTACGCATTATACCACCAGGAGAAAATATATTCCCCCCCAGAAATATCTTTCTAGATACGACTGTATTTCAAGCACTACTTTATGTACGAGTGAGAAGCGCAGAACAGAACTCGAAAGCACGGCTGCAAACTCGAACTCGCTGCATTCTATCTTTTTACCAGACTCGAACTCGAACTTGCTCTCGAGAAAAGCTGGTTGAGTTTTAAATGTATCTTAACTTGACAAAAACTACTTGAACTCAGCCTACACTCAGTAAAAATTACGAACTCGAATTCAAAAACGAAGAAGTTGAACTCCAACTCGACTTGCAATTTTTTTGTAAACGCGATTAAAAATGCTTGCGAATTTGCAGCCCTGCTCGAAAGAGATGAGAATTCTGGGTTTGATTCTCTTCAGGAAGAGCCTATTAGAGTTAAAGTAAAGCAGCTAAAAAATCTTGTTACAAAGTTCTACTTACTAGCAGCAAGATTTCTTGAACAGGCATAGCAGGATCTGGCTCTGTTGGTCGGTTTTCTTTGCAAAGTATTCGGTGTGCTCGCGCGAGTTGAGTTTGGTCGCTGGTAAACTGCTGGTGCTGAAAACGGTCGCTGTAGAAACGATGGATAATGAAGCTGGTGTACAATGTCAAAAAATGAGTCAAAAAATGTTAAAAAAACATTAAGTTAATTATGCAAGAAAAAATTATCTAAAAAGCCAGGACTGGCACGGTTTTATTTTGCATTTAGCTTATCTTTGGACTCTTCAGGTAATCAGATGGTCATAGGTTGAAAATTCCTCACATCAAGATTAAAATGCTAACTCTCGAACAACTAGGCATAGAAGTTGATTTTCAGAAGTGCAGGCAGGCAAACAGCCAGCGGAAAACCAAAGGGGTGTGCTAATTGCTTAAAGTCAAAGTCGCAGAAAATTACGCTATGTTGTCAAAAAGTTGCTGGTACTGAAAAACGAAAGGTGGCATATTAATGTTTTCAGCATACTGCAGACTGGGCTTCGCCAAAAAAGGTGGGAATAGTTCCCCGTTGCCCATCTCCGGGCTACCCCACTGAGTTCAGGATAGCATGTATTCAAAGAGGAATTTTCATTACGATAGATAACTGAGGTTATTTTTTAATCGTATTCAACAGAAAATCAACAGTACTGTACTTACTTAGTTGCATATTTATCCTCCTATCACGAGAAAGCAATCAAAGCGCTGAAACGAACTGTCTTAATTAGGAATTGCCGGCCACCCGTCTACCTCACCAAGATGGGGAAATCCCGATAAGTGCCTTTACCAACGGCACAAGAAGTAAACTTGCCGGCTTGTCCTCCACACTGTCCCTTTAATGCCAAGCGTCAAGCAGGGAAGCGAATTTGAGCAGCAAGCATTGAAAGCAGTAATTGAGGGAGACTGCGAAGTGAGCTTGCGCTCTTCCAGTCAGCAGCCACCCGATATATAGTTCAAATACCATCAACTCCAGCCGTGAATCGAACTCGTCACGTAGGATTTGTAACGTACGCATAGTCCATGTCACTGACGTTGAAGGAATCACAGATTCACATAACCCCTTGGCAGCGGTGGGACTCAAAGTTTTTGTCAACCGCTCTTACTTACAGATGTTGCATTTTCAGCTGGTTCTGTTTCAACTAATGGTACAAGCATAAACATCTGCTAATGCTGGCCGGTTTGCTGATCTAACAAAATTCCATGAAACGGTTTTACAGATTCGGTGCGAACCGGCTGAATCCCACCACCGCTCCTTATATAGTCCCTTACTTCCGCGACAGCTATACGTTTATGAATCATTGCGCAGCGTTTTGCGAACACTTACTAAATTAGTGTAGAGTGTAGTTGACGAAGTAGGCCTACTGTCGTAATACAGACTGGAATTTTTTCTTCCTTGTGTGGATGTAGTAGCTGGTCTTGATAATGTTTCACTGAAACAGCTGCTTGGGTTTGAAACAAACTCAGCTTTTTCGTAGTTCTGCAGTTTCAATTCCTTTTGCAGCATGTCAATTTTTTTATTCCAATGCACTATTTTCATGCTTTCTTTCTTGCGTAATTGCGTTAATTGAACTTTCAAATCAGCTGTTAAATGACGATTAAGTTGCCATGTTCGCCGATAGTGTGTGTTTCGGTCGGAGACCAGAGCATCCTTAGTAGTGACAGCCATGTTAATCCGTGTTAATCAGCAAGATCATTTTAAAAATAACTTACCAACGTCTTGCTGTGGAAAGAACAGGCAATAACCCAAGTTAAAGTGCATTTGCGGATCCAGGAAGGGAGGGGCTAAATAAGGATCTCCGGTCCACCCGTAAATCCTTATTTATAGCCCATAAATATACGACATAAACATTTTTTGATTTTTAGCCCATTACTCACTTAAAAAATTTTTGGGCCCGCTTCTGAAATGACCAACTAATGCTTGCCACCGCTTGGCAATAAGAGTTGACTTAGGCTAGGCCAATAATCTGCCTGATCCGCTGACGAGCCTGTAAAAGATCGAGAGCACAGGTAGTTTTGACAATCTGCTGTATGCTTTGTATTTTTTTCTTAGCCCAACACTAGAAATACTCACGACTCTAATTTTTCAAAGTTGTAAATATTTGAAACTAAAGACACACACGGTGTATTATTCTGCTCATTAAAATTTAAACCATTCCCAGAAGCTAGGTTATTTTTTGAAAATTGGTCATGAATAAAACAAAGTATTAGGGTTACTAAAAAGCCTTTATTTCTCCATAAACATTGGTGAAAGCAGAGTGTATTTTTAAATGGCTGGGAGGGCCTTGCCTTTCTTGACCTTTAAATAAAACTGAGGATTCCCAACAATTAGTCCTCCCGCATTATTGCATTCCTAACATCTCAAAACCCCTGAATTTGTTGTTTCTTGTTTAATACCGGTACTTCAATCACAGTATATGCTTTTTAAATGTCTCATCTTGTAATAGCTCTATATCTAAGCAGCTTATCGTTTTATATAAAATCTTGATCTGTTTAATCCGATTTGAATAAAATTCAAACTCTTCCAAAATCAATATTTGTCTGAACTTCGTAGACAGCTGCGATACAGCAAACAAAATTCTGCTTTAACAAATGATGTGGTTTGACCCATAACTATAAATCAAACAATGATGGCCTTGTCATTGTCAAAAAGTAATTGGCGTAAAATAAATTACCCCTTAGCTTTCAAAAAAACTTCAAGCAAACAAAAGCAAAGAATAGATTTTTCGTAAAACATTGCTGAAGTCGCTGACCGAGCCCAGTTGCTATTGTTAACAAACTAGAATGTAACCAATGCAAAACGTTTGATAACAACTTTGCTGAATTGGTAGATGTCTAAAGTTTGCTTTGCAATTGGTATCTCTTCCCAAAGCTATAGACAGTCACAAATAACGTATCAATGTCTTGGCGGAATAAAAGGAGCTCAAGCTTGTTCTAACTTTTAGTTATGGATATCGTCGAAAACTCAGACCTATACAAAAATGCAAAATAAGCATCTTTTTATTTCAAGCCCCCCTCCCTCTATATCGGTAATCGATAAACTATCATGATTCATGATATATGCCTGTCAAAGCGTTGTGTGTCACGTTGACACTATATGTGCTTGAAAATTAGTTAAATAACCTCGTTTGATGACTGTTTTTTACGTAGGCCTAGCTGGCTCAGTCAATAGTTGAATGCACTTGTTATCTGCTGTTACTTGGAGCTAAGAAAAAACGAATTAATGTCGGTAAAGATACAAGATTAATCTAACAAACCAATATTTTGCTAACATCAGCGCCTTATTGCCCACCAGCATTCGCGTCAGATTAATAAAAATCATTACAAGTTTATCGACATCGTGTGTACTGTAATCTCGGGTTGCAGAAAAATTTATGCGGATACGACGTAAAAAACAAATCATATAAAAGCATAAGCAGCAAAGTAGCAAAGAATCACAGTAGAGAATAACGTAGCAAAACTTTTGCTGATTGTGGCTGCGTGTGAGGTTGTAGTTGTAGAGCCTGGATTTTCCAATGCTGAACTTGGTGTTGGAGGGGTAAGTTTCATTGAAGTTGTCACTGAAAGTCAAGTAAACGCATTATGTTAACTTAATCTTCTTAAAATGTATAGTAAAACATGTACTGATCATTTCATAATTAAGGACCAGACTATATAGTCAACAAAGCACACAAAAACAGTCAAAAAAAGAATGGACCATGACATTTTTACACTAGTAGGCCTACTAAAAACATTGCCAAGATTCGCATCTACAATATAAGCTAAAGGAATTACCTAATGAGGATGAAGATGTTGTAAGGTTAAATAAAGGTGATAAAGTTTGGGCTGTTGTTGAGCTGTTTGACGTAGCACTATTTGAAGAGAGAGTAAGTGAGTCCAATTTGAGAGTAGATTCCGTAGTTGAAACAGAAGAGGTTGAATTTGGCTTTGTCGAGGCTTTCATGGCGGAAGATGTTGATTGTGAAATGGTCGAAAATTCTGTTGCTGGAGCAGTATAAATGCTTTGAATTGAAACTGCTGAAACACCAATAGTTGTAAAATTATTATTGGAAGGTTTTGTTCGCTGCAAGTTTGAAGACTGAGTTGTTGCAGAAGAACCGCTAGATGTGAAAGTAACTGAAGTTGCAGTAGCCGATGAAGTAGTTAAAAACCTTGTTGCAAGTGCGGTAGATTTAGTACTCGAAGAACTAATGGGATAAACTAGTGTGGGTACGGCTGGAAGTTCATTTGTAGTTGGTTTAAACGATGGCTTCAACGCTGATATCGTTGAAGATGGAGATGGTTTTGTTGTTTTTTGTGACGTTGAAAAGCTGGTTAAAGAGTTCGGTGTAGAAGCTGCTGAGAAAGCTACTGGCTTGTAGCTAGTGGGTGATGTGGTGAGCATAGAAAATGCCGAAGATGTTTTACTGGTTGAAGTAGATGAGTAGCTTGCAGTTGAAACTTTTGGAGTTGCTGTAGATTCCAATATCGTAGGCTGCACAGTTTTAGCCGTAGTGAAGTTGCTTAAGAATGTTGAAGCTTCAGATTTAGTGACTGCTGAAGGATAAGTAGAAGGCTGCTTTGATAAATAAACCGTTGAAGTTCTCATTTTAGTGACCGTCGTCGAAGCAATAAGACTAGATTTAGCGGTGGATTCCAATATCGAAAGGTTTGGGGTTGTCACATTTAAAAATTTTGTTGAGAACCTTCGTCCAGACAAATCCACTGCAGAAGAAGCAACTGAAGGCTCCATTGTTGGAAAAGGTGGAGGTGGATTTAAGGTGAAAAATGTAGGGGCTGTTAAAAAAAAAAGAAAAATGGAAGATTAACGATCGGTAAGGTTTCACTTCAAGATTTGTGTAGTCGACGAAAAATGGAAAATTAGGAATCGGAACTAGGAGACAATACAGAATTTAAAAACTTTGTGACAAAAGTGCGAATCTTATTAGTACTTGTACTAATACGTACTAATAAGTACTTGTACTAATAAGTACTAATGAATCTTATTAGTTGTTATAAACACATACAATCCCAATACAGTAGGAAGTTGGACTTTCATGAGATTATAGACACAGATTCACTTTTAAAACAATTCAAACGTTTGATCGCAAATAACATAACGATAGACTAGATAGTAATAGACAAAACAAAAACAAACACTGCATTACTTGACAAAGTAATAATATGAAATATATAGTTCACCCTAAAAAATACTTAAGTTACAATTCCGGTGCACGACTGTTTTTGTGCTATACACTAAATTTCAGCCAAGTTTAAGGTTATGAGTATCGTCATTTTGTACGTATTGTAAGCTATTTTAAGGTCATAGCTTTCACTTAAAGGAGTACGCAATTGCAAAAAAAAGTATGAAGGGCTTGCAAATTTACGTGGTAACTGAAAAAAATCTGTATGGTTACTGAAAAAATTGTAGTTGTAGTTTTAATTGCAATTGATGTCTTTTGCTGCTAATGATTTAATCTGCCTACTACTGTATGTACAAGCTGCGAATTATCAGCTTTTCAAGACCACGTATTTTAAAGTATATTCTCTATCTAAACATAAGTTTCCCAACCAATATTAGTATAAAGTACAAACTTATAGTTAACCCACTTTGAGGTGTTTCATTTTCAATCGTTTCCGTTCTGGTTCTTTCAACACTGGATTCTTCATACACTCGACTTACGTTTCCAGTAATTGAAACGAGCTGGTTAGGGTTATACGTACTGCCTAGACCCAGAAATATAACGTTGATTCCCAACTCTCTGCGAAAATGAATAAAAAAACGATTTCACGGAATTAAACAAGAAAAGTAGACCACGAAATGAAACGCAGCAAAATGTCAGCGACAAGGCTGCCGAACTGATGCGGATACGAAGCAATCAAGCATGTTTACGCCAGACTTTGCGGTGACCCTACCCGGTTTTATTGACGTTGACGCTAGAGGTCTCTATTAGCCTGTTTCCATGTCCAACCAAAACGTGGGCTTTCTAATCGTGGGCGGAGTTCAAGGTGTTTTTTTTTCAGCCCACTTTTTAAAAAAGCCCTTGCTTATTAAGTCCAGTTCTTTACTTGCGTCCAAGAAAGCCCACGATTTTGTTGAAATCAGCCCCTACAAAGCTTAAATCCACTTGACTAAAACAAAGTCCGGGGCCAAAGACCCACGATTTTGGACATGGAAACAGGTTATATGCTTTTCAGAACTTTTTGGTTTGTTTTATTATTGCATCACATAAACACCATCAAATGCTTGGCTGCTTACATCCCCAATAACCATGATGATCCTAATTCAGTCGTTAAAGAAAATTTGTTACCTATTCTTAATGAAATGAAGTCTAAAACGTTTGGACATCAAAAGGGTTAACTTTATTCGGAAAAACTACCATCATGAAAAGTATGGTCATATCTAAACTTATCTATACAAAGCCTCCAATTTGCCGTACGCCAAAAATAGGAAGATCTCAACTATGTTGTGATATTGAGAAGGAAGGAGCTAAAATGATCGATATTAAATATCATGTATTGGCACTACAATTTAAAGGAGTGGTCAGATTATTTGATAACAATTATAGCCTACATCTGCTTGGAAAACGCTTGAAAACCTGTGCTTGACAGAAAACTTATTTTTTTGCATAGGCCTACTGCGCTCTGATATTAATTTAAATAGCATGATGATTGCTAAATTGGCCTTCCTGCGTTTTACCCCAGGGGCGTATCCAGGGAGGGGGCCGCGGCCCCTTTCCCCCGCAGACAAATGCACACAACTTTCGTGGTGCAAAGGTAATGTGCGTATTAAGTACAATTTGAGGGAGTGCAGACTTTTGTTTCGTTGTTCCTTGATTTTGGATAGAAAATTGGACATCTGCGGACATGATGACTTTTTTTTACTCTTCACTTGACTTTGGGCGGAAAACGAATGTGATGACCTTCAAAGCACCTGTCCTCATTTTGCGCCGTAAAAATATATCCGGCCCTGCTGGCATGGCTTTAAATTGCGCCCCCCCCCCCTTCAAATTTTTTGGCACGCCCCTATACCCGTTCTATTTTATTGACTTTAAAATCCGTTGTTAATGCTTCAGAAATACCCCTGGTAACAAATTTTTGTGGTTGAGTAAAAATGTCAAATATCAAAATAAGCCCATGCTCATTGAAGAGTTTTCAACTTAGGGATTTTTGATTTTGAACAATTACTGGACTCCGATAGTAAGATGAAGTCATATGATACTTTGTCAGTAGATTTTGGACTGACCCCCAATAACCACAGTTTTATAAAACACGTCAAAATGACTTCTGCTATTCCGTTGGCCTGGCAAGATGAAACACCATCAAATCAACGTTTTCTCTGGTTTAAAGAAAAAAATTATACAACTGATCACGTTACTGGGAAAATCCAATAAAGCAGTCTACACTTTCTGAAGAAACAAAAATAAAGTTCTGCCAATTAAACAACAACAGAAATGGTGTGAAATTTTACAATTCTTTCCCTCAAGTTTTGATTGGTCTAAGACTCTAAAGTTTACCACAACAGTTACTTCCCAACTAGTGAAACCAAATTGCAATCCTTCCAAATTAGATTAAATTTAAAATCAATTGTAACAAATGTAAAACCGCATGGCTTGGAAATTGTTGATAGTTAGTTGTTGTGTACTGTATTTTGTTTGGAGGAACCGGAGATTATCATGCATTTATTTTGTGGTTGCAAATTTATGCAAATGTTTTGATGTGACTTGTCTGACTGACTGGCTTTCAGTGAAATTTTTTTACAACTTCAATTTTGAAAACAAGCTCAAATTATTTGGATTTCAAGAAAATAATGATATCTTTCAGTTTATAAATGCATTACTTTTGTACGCTAGATTTTTAATATATCGGTGTAAATATTTTAAATGTAAACTCAATATTATGGTCCAATATTTCAATCTTGTAAACTCCATTCGACAATCTGAATATTTCATAGCAAACAGCTAACATTAATTAGATGTACATTTTCAAAAATGGTCATATTTGCGCTAGCACATCGTTGATAGATATAAGGTGCCGTTTGTAAAATACGTTTTGCATGCACTCTACGGACAATTTTACGCTTTTCCAATTCTAAGCCAAAATGGTAACGACAAAAGTTGGACTGCATTCTGCGGACTGTAAAATAACATTGCTACAAGAAAGGATTTACTTGAACGCTTTTCAATGCAGGGTCATTTGTAAAATTAACATTACATACAGACTAAAGACAAATCAACACTTTTCTCTGTTTCAAGACAAAATGGCAACGTAAAAAGTAAGTTGCACATTTTGCGGACTATAAACTAAATACGCTTTCATCCAGTCTAAGACAAAACCCGTTTTGGCGGTCTGTAAAATAGCGCCATCTGTAAATAAATGCAGATCGTAAAATCCATTCGGAAGCGATCGGAAAACTTAAGTCATTCCGTAAATGACGTCAAGGCCACCTAGATACTACGTTCAGTGAATGACGTAAGTTTTCCGATCGCTTCCGAATGGATTTTACGATCTGCACTATTTTACAGATGGCGCTATTTTACAGACCGCCGAAACAGATTTTGTCTTAGACTGGATGAAAGCGTATTTAGTTGACAGTTCGCAAAATGTGCAACTTTTTACGTTGCCATTTTGTCTTGAAACAAAGAAAAGTGTTGATTTGTCTTTAGTCTGTATGTAAATTTAATTTTACAAATGGCACTGCATTGAAAAGCGTTCAAGTAAATCCTTTCTTGTAGCAATGTTATTTTACAGTCCGCAGAATGCAGTCCAACTTTTGTCGTTGCCATTTTGGCTTAGAATTGGAAAAGCGTAAAATTGTCCGTAGAGTGCATGCAAAACGTATTTTACAAACGGCACCTCATAGATAGACATTTTGGTTTCATTTTGCTAAATTTGCGTTTTGTTGGGACCTATTTACTTATATCGCAAATAAATAAAAAAATAAAAATTGTATCACATATGCTGCATGATGACGCAACAAAAAAACAAATAGAAATTGTCTCCTTAACATTGAGGCGTTTCAGTTAGTGCGATTTGTACCTTTAAAAACTGCTGACGACGGACAGTTTTGGGGAGTTTACATAGTCGCTGACAGCACAACATTTTTTGTTACGTGAACATCACTTCTCAAATTCAAACATAAATATTATTCTAAAGACAAATGAACATGTTGCCGTTAAAAAGCCAAAAAAATCAACTTATTATCACATATTTATTGCTAAAAATCAGAAATGTCAAGCACAGTTTCTATGATTGGAAATGTCAATGCTGGTGTTTGTATTTCGCAATTGCTATATGTCCAGTTCAAACGGCATTAAAAGCCTACGGACTTCACGCCCTGCGATCAAATTTGAATATCATAATCACTTGTTTTAATAATCAAAATCAAATCTTCATTGTTCTCGCGGTATTACGCCCAAGCGTGTAACGAGTGGCGGGGCCCATCTCCGCGGCATAGCGCCAGGGCAACGCAGCTCCGAAGAAACGTCGCAGCGGTGGCGAGCCGTTGGTGACACTTACCCTGTCCACATGTCCAATTTATGTCGGCTTCAAGCTGTGGGCTTTCTGCATCATAATTAAATTTTTGATGTCATAATTTGAAAAAGTGATGATATGACATCAAGGCCACGACAACAAGCCCACATCAATGTGAGCTTGAAGCCCACATAAATTAGACATGCGGACAGGGTAACTGTGTTCTATTTGACCAACCCGGGGTTCGAACCCTAAACCTCCGGCGCCAATAGCAACGTCTGCACAACTGAGCTAACAAATTGATGATGATGCACAAAGCCTGTGCTCCTTTCTAGCCGCTTATACTGGTCATGTGGATTAGTTAAATACGATGCAAAACCCGAACTATTTCCTTGCCTTGCTCTTCGGGAGTATCCTGTCACATTATCATCTGAGCCACCTTCAGGTAAGACGAAGAGGACTTTGGTGATGTTATTTCGTCCTTGACTCACAAATTGATCAGTCGCCAGTCCAATCGCATTTCCAGTATTACTCCCTATATTGAGAGCGTAGCTGATTCGTTTTATACGAGCTGTAAGTAAGAGAAATACTTGTTAGTTGGTTGCCTACGGTGGTAGTTCAAACTATCACACTCAAAAATCTTGAAAACGAAGCACGAAACTGATTGTTTGGCTCATCGCCTATAGGCAAGTGCGAGGAGCAAATATATTCATTACTACTCAGAGGCGGATCCAAATTTTTTAAGGGGGAGGAGCCAAAAAATAATAAATGCTGATTTTGCGGACTCAATTGTACGTCTAAAAGCATCAAAGTAATTTATATATATATATAACCAAAAGTTTTGGAGGAGGGATTTTGCAACTTTTTAGCCCTTCTTTCTGGTTCTGTCAATACTGCTACTGCATAGAACATATAAAAAAATTCACCAGCCAGTTGAGAAAATGTCATGTTTTCATTCAACATTATTTCAGATTTTGCGCGGCGTTCATAAGCCAATACACCAACACGCAGGTCTCCACGGGTTATGTCGACTCTGAGAAAAAAATTTTTGGTGAGTGCCATTATTGGAACGTCACTGCTAACGAAAACATCTTGTTTACTAATACACCGAGTGGTTGGTATAGAGGCATGGGCGTCCGCAGGGGGGGCAAGGGGGGCGCTTTTGGATGGGCGCTATTAACTTGACTAACTTCAACATACAGTTGCGTCAAGATGGATTTTAGATAACTGTTTTCTGTAATACTGTAGTTGATCCATTTCTGATGATGTGAGGACAGATTAAACTAGCAAATTACAATATTTAAGTTCAAATTTTTATACGTTATAAATAAACAAAAAATATTTATCTCTATCTTGATTGATCGATTTCTTCAATTTCATCCTGTCGCAAGAAAGCGACGGAAGCGCTATGCATAGGACGAATCCAGACTTGCTTACGAGTCGCTTTTGTTTCCGAGTTTTCCGTTTGAGTGTTACTTCTGACTTTCAATTTGCAGCTTGTTAGATTCCACCAAGACGACATATAATTATCGTCACGACGAGGTATGTGTGGAATGGAACCATTAGCTTTTGCTCCAAGTTGCTAAAGCGCGGAAAATTATGCCGTGTGTTTTTTAAGGTTTGATTTTGAGGTTGACTATTTAATTTAATGTTTGGAATACTATTTAAATTTTTTGCTTGTGTGATCACCGACACAAAAAACAATTGATTCTCATGCTGTGGGTCCACCTTGACCGCGCTCCACGTAACTGCTTTACCGTATCGATCCCGCAGCAAAACATTGACGAAAAACCATACGCAACAACAAGTCGGGTGAAAGCAAACTTTTTCCCAGTTGTACTAACATCCTCATTTGTAATCCGTTAAAATTTGTTAGCATTTTTAAAGAGGATGACTATCTTTTTTTTTTCCAAAGAAAAATTAGCATGTAATTGCACAATATTGCAATATAGCAACGCAAACTCATCAGAGTCACCACTTGCCATTTAAATTACACCAAATTATAATTCTATTCGCTTGTTTTGTATTAAATCTATGATTGATTTTGGCCTTGTTTGTTCAATGCTTTGCTGCTGGGTTTGGCTGATTGTATCACGGATCGGTGAAGCAAAATTTTAAGCTGATGAAATTGTGCGAAAAGGAGAACAGTCGGAATTTTGTTCACGTTTTCTATCCCTGCATAATAGAGAGGCTTTTACTCTGGTGTTCCAGCACGGCGTTGCTATAAATTTGATATCAAGTTTAACTTCAGTGGGTTTCAAGCTCGCACTTTTATATTATTCGACTTCACTCTACACAGGCAATTAGTTTGTTAAGTTTTCATCGAAGACGCCGAATGCACTGCGACGCGGTGTAATTTCGCAACTTAGTTTGCGTTTTAAACCTTTGGCAGCAAGTCACTAATTGAACAGGTACACCGGTTGTTGGGATTAGCAACGATTTGATACCAAATTACACGGGCACTTCGTTCACTGTTTCAGTCTTGATTTGTGTGAGTTGGTGAAAAGACGTTGTTTTTAAGATGAGTATTTTATTGGAAGTTTTATGTTGGAGTCAACCTCGGTGAATTTTTGCTAGTTATCCCTATTTTATGCATTAAATCCGGTTTTATTTTATTTCAAGAAGTGGTTTATTTGATTTGAGGGAAAGCTAGTGAAGGCTTTGGAGTTCCCCCTGAGCAACGATTTCTTTTTGTGTGACGAAGCTCGATTCCACCCGCGATAACACCAGTCACGGACGTAAGGGCGGTTTCGTAACAACTGGCACCATGCTGGCACACGCTATGAAGCTCTTTGCACCAAATAGCAGACAGCTGTAGCATATAATACTTACTGGGTACTATGCTGCATCGGTTGGCAAAAGGCGCGATTGTTGTTATTTTTTCGTTCACTGAGCAACTGTTTTCATGCAAATGTCGTGATCGTAGATAGCACCAGTTTTCAAGTGGATTATTTTATTGCATTATTTTAAACAAAGTTAAGAAAGCCAGGCTGGTGCTGTAAAAACGCTGCTTACAGGTAACACTGATCTTGTAAACAATTTTTTTGCCCCCCCTGCAAAAATTTCTGCGGACGCCCATGTATAGAGGTTAAAGATATCAACATAGGTGCGAGAAGTCTTTGGACCATGTTCCGGGCTGTTCAAATCGGATACAGGGTCGCTATAACTGCTCGCCACCGCTGCAAAGTTTTTTCGGAGCTGTGTTGCCTAGGCGCTAAGCCGTGTAGATAGGTTTTGCGTTTTGCCTGTCGCTAAACACTTCGGCGTATTACGGCGAGTATAGTGAAAGATTGATTTTTGTTTACTGATTACCAATGCAGAGGTAATGATTCTTTTCATTTTTAGCGTTTTATTTTGTCTCGCAGCTAAACCACTAAACCACTGTTGTAATCGAAACCACTTGCCTCGAGACCAAGACCGGAAAATTTTTTCGAGACCAAGACCGAGATCAAGACTGGTCGTCTTTGGTGACCTTTGGTTCGAGACCGAGACCAGGAATAATCGAGATCAAGACCGAGACCGGTAATTATTCGGCCTCTAAAACTAAATGTTTATCACCAAGTTCAATCAATTTATTTTTCCAAAAAGTTATAATTACATTTCAAGTGAACAAGGATTTCTAACATTATCGAAGAGAGCCTTGCTCCCTGTGGTCGCATTATCAACCCGCTTGTGCTAAAAATTCTTTGTACCGAAGCCGAAGAAGCTGGTATATATAGATAGTGTGTACTAGGATAGTTTAAAAAGAGCAGGGAATTCACCACTTCTCGGTTTCCAAATTCAAAAACATTTGAAGGCACGGTTATTGTAGCCACTTCATTCAAATATTTCGCGAGTTGTGCCCTTGGTGTTGCCTTTGACGTTTCTTGGTTTCCCAGTTGTCTTTTGCTGGCATATTTACGTAGCAAAAATTCGTGTAAACTCCGAAACTTTCGAACCGTCGGCTGTATTCTCTGCTGCAGGTGAAGAACAGCTGCTGCTGCTGGAATGGCTCTGCTCGATATGTGTTTCTATAAAATTGGATGATAGGCGCTTGGCAGCATATATTTCCGTTAAAATTGCTAAATTTGATCCAACTATGACACGAACCCGGAAAAACGGATCACTTACGTTTGCACCGAAAGTTTATTGGAAAGTTGTTGCTTGCTGCTTGCTGGCACAATTTATTTAATAGTGCAGTTGCAATCCAGAAGCTAATGCGTTTAACTTGTGTTAACAAGTCAATCCAACCATCGGGTTATTAAATTACGCATTTTTTTAAAAGAACTGTTGGTAGCTTATCGAACTGACACCAACTCCGTTGTTTCAATTTTTGAGAATAAATTCTTCAGAACTAATAAAACTGTAATACTTCAAAAAAAATTCTTTTTTATAATAGACAAATTTTTGAAATCTGTAGAGTCTCAAAAAACTTAGAATAAATACAGTAATTCAATTGTTTACGTCTTCTGCCGTCAGTGGCGTAGCCAGGAATTTTCATTGGGGGGGGGGCCAAACTTCATTGTTCGAACCGCAAAGAAAACGCTGCATGAAATTATCTTTTACCATAATGCCTCATTATTTAATGCAGCAGGCCAATGAGTAGGCTTATCACGCAGATTGGCATGACCAGAGCCGGCGGCAGAGCAGTCGACTTAAGGGGGGGCCAAGCGTTTATCAGGGGAGGGGGCAAAGTTTGAAATTAAGCACAAAAGCCGCTGTCTTCAAAAGAGTTAGCTTGTTAATTGGGGGGGGGGGAGGGGGAAGCATGTCGGTTGGTGCCGGCCCTAAGGCACAGCCTGAAAATGTTCGTTAGTTTTTCTCTTTTTTGTAACGTAGCTTTAAGACAAACTAACCAACCCAACTATAACAAAGGCTGCTGAGTTTTTTTGCTGTATACCAGGGGTGGATCCAGAAAATTTTGGTGGGGGGTATGCACTTTTGAATTAGGTTGAATGATAACTGAATGCAAAGATGTTAAACCCGAAAAAGAGCGTAAATAAGCCCTTTTTAGAAAATGTGTCCTTGTGAAGGGAGTATATTCAGAACTTTTTAGCCCCAAATTTTGACATTTTTCAAGCGTATTTTTTCTGGCTAAGTTAAATTTGAAGCAAAGAGGGAAACAAAAGTGATTCTAGAGAGGTCCGGGGGCATGCTATTCCCGAAAATTTTTGAAAACTTACATACTGTAACGAACGTTTTAGCGCTTTTCGAACAATTTGTAATGCAAATTTTGTTCTTTTGCCCCTAATTAGTCCTTCACCAAATATATTGCATTTTGTTCGCACATATTCGATTTATGCGTGGCTAAAGGTCTGTTTGCACTAATTGCGATTTTAATCCGATTTGTTGTCGTACGAAATTTTATCCATTTTTCGACGTAAGAAATTGGTGGAAATATCTCCACACAATTCGAATCTCAACAGTTTTGCTTTTTATCGGTTATTTTGTAAAGCACCATACCATTGTTTTTTAAAATGCCGTGCAAAGTGACGTAGTTTTATGAAAAGTCACATCGCATTCTGCGTAAACACACCATAAGGCGTAAAAACTATTGTTGAATCAAAGAGGTTCGAAATTATGGAAAATTTTTATTCATTAAAAACATCGTTGAAGATGGCTGGTGGGGGGATGCATCCCCTCACATCCCTCCCCTGAATCCGCCACTGCAGCATACTTGGCTTTGTAGAGGTCAAACATATTTTGATTGGGGGGGGCCCGGGCCCCCCCTTGGCTACGCCCGTGTCTGCCGTAACGCTACTCGACCTCAACGACGCTTTCGTCAGTTTCGCGTTTTGCACGTACACGGAATTTTTGAAATTTGAATTTCGCTAATTTCGCACTACAGTATAGTGTAAGAACCTGAATCATGAGAAAAAAGCAACGAACAAAGATAGTCAGTGATAGCTATGAGGGTTCTTTTTCTGTCACCCCGTCTCTTCGCGTTTCATGAATTCGGATACTGCACGCCAACGTATCAATAGGCTGCCTTCAATTAAAATCCAAGCCATATCAAAGGTGTAAATGAAAAATCGCCGTCGAAGTGAAACAAAAATGGAGCAATATCAAACAGGTGTGACAATTTTTTCGCCAAAAGCAGCAGGACACCGCCAGATAAGAATTTTCACGATAAGAATTTTTGTTTGATTTTGGCAAAGAATTTTTACGCCTATTTGAGTGTATATTTGATATTGCTCCATTTTTGTTTCATTCGACGGCAAAATTGCATTTATAACTTTGATATCGTTTGGATTTTAATTAAAGGTATTGATACGGTGACGTGCAATATCTTAACTCATGCAGCGCAAAGAGATGGAGACAGATAGAGTTTCACTTGTTTATTCTGCTTCAGACTTGTGAGATTGTTTTACTAGCATGCTGCTGTGGCCTGTGAGGGTGCGATTGTGCACTTTGTTGACACTGCAAAAATAATAATTACATTGCGCATCAAAGACCTACAAATGTTCGGTCTCGAAACTAACTTTGAAAGTTAGAGAGCAATACCGCGCCATGTTAAGACCAAAATCATAAGCTTAAGTTCGAGACCAAGATCGCAAAAAAACGGTCTCGAAACCTAGACGTACATCACTGATCCAAACGACTATTACTCTTCGTCTGCAATTCGTTCAAAACAAAGCTCACAAAAAACTAACAAAGAAAACAAATTTTGAAAAAAAATCTGGGATCTTACTTGAAGTTTCGCAACAAATCAATGATCCGATTCAACTGGTTCAAGAATTCTCCTCGTCCAAGGGTATACTCCAAAGCGAAGATTATGTCAGCCCGTATAAGAGGTCCGGGTTCTAAAGGATGTTTTTATTAGCCTATACAAGCAACTTCACTCAGTACGTTGCAGCCAGAAATATTTAACCTACAGCCTACTGCATTAGGCCTACTTATGGCATTTGAAAGTTCTATTATTCAAACTGAGAACGGTAACTTTTGCGATAATATTTTTTCAAATTTAACTTCTCGGAGAGGTAACGAAGTAAGCCTTCACAATCTGGTCATGCCTCTTTCGACGGCAGCAACATAAACAGGACTTGAGAAATTTGTAAATGGTATCTTTGACTATACCTAAAAACATTCCAGATAACATGTTTTTGCTAATCTGGTGATACATGCAGCTTCTTTGAACTACACTGCAGTGTTGAAAATATACCTGTTCTTTAAGCTAGGCTAAGCGAATGCATTAACCTACGTGGAATATCCTCACCTAACGGCCTCTGGCATATGAAGTGTGTCACCCAATTGTTACACAACACGTCTCTCCATTGGTATTGCGAGTCAAGTGAAAGTCGCGCGCCCATTGTCACGCAAAATTCACTGGTTTTTGGCGAATCATAAACATTGATTTCCGGTTCTCCAACGGCCCAATTCGAGAAGCCGCTCATCAACGGAGTGCCGTCGTCCCATGCGAAGAGATTGCTATTGCTATTATCAATTCTCCTCAAGCCGATTAAGAATGAATAAGGTTCAGCTACAAAAAAGCATAATTATAGATTTATGCATATTAAACCCATGTTGGTAGAAGTTGCGGCTCCTTGTGCATTGTTGGTTGTTAAGGTCAATGGGGTCTTCAATAAAACGTCTAAGGTTTCCCAGTCTTAAATTGTATGTTCTTTCAATATGCACCACCTTTGCAGCTTGCAGGTTACGCAAAAAAAGTGTCTCCAAGGCAATATTTTAAAAGTTTGCCTGTACTGTAAATACTTCATGCTCAACCAGAAAATGAGATGTGCTTTGGAAGAAGCGCAATCAAATTTTATTGAATTGAGCGAGAATGTTTGTGCATTTCGAAGAAACCAGCTCAAAGGAGTAAATAATCAGACCAATGAGGCATTCATTAGCCGAGACGCAGCCAGCAAAAGAATAAGGGGAAGACTATCCATAGGCCAAAGATTATGGTATCTTTAAAAGAATGTTTTAAGCAAACTTCCCATTAGGCTTCGTCAAAAAAAGCAGTGTTTCTCCGGCTACTCCACTGTTTATCAGGAGCAACGTGTTATCCCAATAGAAGTTCTATTTTTGCAAAAACAGCTTGTTTTCGCGTCGATTCACCTTTAAACTTATCACTTCGTGCATACCTGATACAGATCCAATTTGTTGGACCAAAAAGTTTTGCAGTGCTTGCGTGTTCACAATTGCTAACGATGCTTGTCTCCTTCCGCATCGTGTTTCTGCCTCTACGTAACTCCGCACATCACTGTTTAGTTCAATGTAATATTCGTCCAAACCAAATCTCTCAAAAGGTGGAAGAAGAGTGGCACTTGCTTCAAACAAATAATGAAATTATTAAACTTGAACTAAATAACCAAAACTTTTAATAGCTTTGGTTATTAATTGCTAAATAACCAAACCCATTACGCTGAAGCAGAGCAGTCGACTTAGGGGGCCCAGCATTTATCAAGGGAGGCCAAAGTTTCAAATTATGCTCAAAAGCCGCTGTCTTCAAAAAAGTAAACTTGTTAATTGGAGGGCCAGGCCCCCCTGGCGCCGGCCCTGCGTTGAAGTGCGTAAGGAGTGGTGGGCCCATCTTAGCGAGACTTACCGTCTGCGCAACACAGTTTGGAAGAAACGTCGCAGCGGCAGCGAGCCGTTGGCGACTGTGTCCGATTTGGCCGGCCTGGGAATCGAACCCTAGACTTCCCGCGGAGATAGTGGTGTCTTTAATCATTACTCTAACCCAGAGGTGACGAACATGTGGCCTGCGAAAGAATTTTCTGCGGCCCGCGAACATTTTGGCGAGACCATGGTGCTCTTGAACTTTCTTTCCCGTCTAGTCTTTGCGATGCGAGATCAAAAGCTGAGCCCCCAAATGAACCACGCGCGTATCATACAGGAATCATACAAACGTACAGTACAAGCTTTTCATCTCTGTCAGGATTCAGCGAATCATCCATTGTTATGTAATATTAATAACACAAATCGTGGTCCGTCTCAGCTTCAAAATAGTGCAGCACAAGGTTGCCATGTTGGCTTTTTTATCCCCAAATTCCTCAAAATTGGCTTTTTTTTATCAGTGTTTGGCTAGCAAAATCTTGTTTGGCTCTTTGACATTTTTTGGCTTTGTTTTTTTCATCTAGGGATAACATGTCAAATCATGTTTACATGAAAAACTTTGGGAAGTTTGTGTTCAAACTTCGACCTGCGGACGCAACGCCCTTTTTCAGCTCAGATGATGGCCGAGTGGCAAGAGCGTCCACCTCGGCAGCTGTCGACTTGGGTTTGGTTACAAGTCGGGTCAAACCAATGACTTTAAAATTGGTATTCACAGCTTCCCTGCTTGACGCTCAGCATTAAAGGGACAGTGTGGAAAACAAGCCGGCAAGTTTACTATAGTTGTGCTGTTGGGAAAGGCACTTAGCGGGATTCTTCCATCATGATGTGGTAGACAAATGGCTGGCAAATCCTAAGCGAGCTCGTGTAGCGCGTTGATCGCTTTCTCGTGATAGAAGGATAAATATGCAACTAAAATACTAAAAAAAAAAATTGTTTGGTCTTCACTCGATTTTGGGCGGAAAATTTGGCATCTGTGGACGTAATGACCTTTTTTTTGGTCTTCACTCGATTTTGGGCGAAAAATTTAGCATCTGTGGAATTGTACCGTAACTTTGTAGTTGATAAACTTATTTGGCTCTTTTTGGCTTTATTTTTTTCTCGACCTGGCTTTATTTGATCACTGGGATCAAGCAACCCTGCTGCAGCACACGAGTAACTACTTGAGTGAGAGTTTAGCTTGCCTTACAGTAGTAGGGATTATGTAAGTTTGCAGAAATGAATTGGTGAGCTTGTAGTATCATATGTGCAAACTTTGCAGCTTTTTTAAGATATTTGTTATTGTGTTTTTAATCAATATTTAATTGGCCGTTTATTTCGATGTCTTCAGCAAAGAAACGAAAGGTTGTAGGCTACGTCATGGATTTTTATGGTAGTTTTTTCGGTTGGTCGTTACTGCTGATAAACGATTTTTTTCGTTTTTAGCAGGTTTCATAACAGGTCTATAACTAAAGAGTTATGCGGCAAGCTTGTTCATTGGTAAGTGACAAAGTGGCCCGCGATAGCAAATACGTTCGTCACCCCTGCTACAACCGATTCGTCCGGAATCGACTTACTAAACTCTAATGTTAGGCTACCAAGTCTCGTCACACTCGTTACACCGTAGAAAAGAAATAAAGTTTAGAGGTTTAGGATAATAAGCATTGTAACAAAGAGTCCTCACAGTCTGGAATGAGTCCAGCGTGGATTGGTTGAGCGCAGCAAGGCTGACGAAATTTTTCTTCTAGTTGAAATATATTGGTTTAAATAGGCTACTTACTTGTTGAAACTGTTGAAGAAGATATTGTTGTAACTGCCCCTAAATTGAAATGTTGGTTAGTCTGAAGATGCAACTAAACTTCATTGATTTACATTGAAAGTTGCTTGTACTGAATTCCTGACGCTAATAAAAATAATGGTTAGAGAAAAAAATCGTCATCATGCAATTTATATTGATCCAAAACAACAAATTAATGCTGGATTGAAAGTATAGCACCGCCGTGGTGCTAAATTAACGCCACACTTCAAATTAAAGTCAAATCTTCATTACACTCGTGGTATTATGCCGAAGCTTGTGACGAGTGGCACATCTCCGCGGTTTTTCTCCTGGGCAACACAGCTCCAAAGAAACTTCGTAGCGGCGGTGAGCCGTGGCGACACTGTGCCACTTTGAACGGCCCGGTAATCAAACCCCACAACTCTGGCACTGACAGCGTGTACTTGGCTATTCAGCGAATTGATTAAAAAAAACAACTTTGTGCCAAGTGGAAGAATTATCGGAGCGAAGGAAGAATTTCTTAAGACTGTGTTTCACTTGTTTCGGGAATAAAAACAAACAGGTTCAAAACTTAGCGTCAGTGCTGTTACATGGACTTTACCACGAACTCATCTTACCGCTCACAATGGCTTCAATCTCGTTTAAAAATTGATCCGCGATCGAGTTAAAATTGTTGTAATCCGTAACTTCGAATACATTGCTTTCACTTCCCGTGATGTCAACAAGCTGGTTGTATTGATAGTTGTCTCCTACACCCACAGCAAGAATGTTGATTCCCACATCCCTGAAATATTGTGTTGTTTTTTTTATCATAAAAACAAGTCTGTTAGGAGCGGATCCAAAAAGTTTTGGGTGGTTAAAAATGAAAAAATGCTCCGACTGGTAGTTTTGCTTGTTACACGAATCCAGGTATCGATGTATTAGTAAGTACCGGTAGCTAAAATTCAAGGAGGTCTTAGCACCCTTACCCCCTGGATCTACCAATGCCAGCTTATTTATTAAGTGACTATTTTTAAAAAAATTTTGTACACAAACAGAACAAGAAAAATTAAGAGACTTAAACTCATTTGACATTCCCATCTGCAGGGGCGGATTCAGGGGGGGGGGGATGTGGGGGATGCATTCCCTCACCAAAATTTTCTAGATCCGCTTCTGCTTACCTGGCTCGTTGCGAATAAAGTGCTTCGTTGTCGTCAGAACTTCTTTCACTAAAAAGAATCATCAGCTGTGTAGTGTCGTTTCTTCCTCTGGTTTGAAATTCCTCAGTAGCTGCTCTGATTGCTCTTCCAATCCTCGGGACTCCTCCTCGGGGAATAATACTATTTATTTCTCCTGTTGATAAAAAACGAAAATAAAGAAATAATTTAGGGGCTTGTCAAGTGGATAAAGACCCTTTTTAAATTGGAGTTCTATGTTCAACTTACGAACAAAAAGTGAAAAGCTTTCGTGTTTGCTCAACGCAATTGGTGTTCGAGATCGGGAGCTAAAAAGAATGAATCCAACGCGAAGGTTTCCATTTGCGATGTCAACTCTGCGTAAAAATACTCTTGAGAAATGACTAGCACAAAATAACGAGGGATTTTGTTTTTTTACCGAGCGCTAGTTTCCATCAAACAGAAGCAATCTCTTAGCTTACCTTAGAGGATTAATTTTTACAATGGTGAGTGCTCCAGCAAAGCCACTTCAAAAAAATTACCAACGGGGTCAATGTGTAGCACTTTGGAGTGTAATTAAGGAAGATTCATTGGTGTTGTCTGACGAATTAGCTTATAGCAAACAAAACCCTTACCAGTAACGTTGAAAACCAGTGGGCCAAGTGGGATTTTAATAACCCTACTTAAAAGGTAAACGTGCTAATGAAAATCCACATAAAAACATAATTTTAAGTAGCAAAACAATTATGAAGCAAACAAACTGCATGAAAACCTGAAGTTTCTCAACAGGTTTTCTATCCAATCTCTTCTCCGATAAAAATATTGTAGCGGAAGTCCAATGTAATCATCCAGGACAAAAATAATATCCGCTACCACAGCGGTCTGGAAACCTACAAATCACAAGATAATCACCTTTTATTCAATGAGGTTAATGCAGGGTTCTGAAGTCTCAACCGGGGACTACAAGCCCATTTATTGATGGTTTAAGGCCAGCGGATGGCTGCAGCTACTATGAATAAAATCCCGACAAAAAATTTCATTCCTCAGGCGTTGCAAAGTTAAAAAATTCACTTTAGCTGTAATATGCTTTACCTACGCCGTGCGGTTTGCTCAAACGTCAAACACATCGCTATCGGTGCGGAAGGTTTAAGGTTCGATTCTCGGGTCGGTCAAATCGGACGCAGTCGCCAACGCCTCGCCACCGCTGCGACATTTCTTCGGAATTGTGTTACCCAGGCGCTAAACCGCGGAGATCGGCCCCGCCACTCGTCACACGCCTCAGCGAAATACCGCAAGTACGATGAAGATTTTTTTTTTATTTAAGTAGCATATACCTGCAGGTCTTTCGCATATATAGTTTGATTCCCAATTGTTACATAATACATCTCGCCATTGAAACTGTGGGTCTAGTGTGGATTGCGAGCCCATTGTTACGCAAAATTCACTGGTTTTGGGCGAGTTGAAAACATTGATTGTCGGTTCGCCAACGGCCCAGTTCGAAAAGTTCCCCAAAAGAGAACCATCGACCCAAGCAAAAAGATTGTTGTTGCTGTTGTCAATTCTTCTCAATCCGATAAAGAAAGAATAGGGTTCATCTGTTATGAAAACAAATCAACATAACAAACTTCACATAAAGTTGACCCATGACTGACTCAAATAAATATTGTTTCGTATTTGATGCAAGGGGTCAGGGTCGGATTAAGGGGGGATATAGTTCCGAGGGGCCCCGTAATAGGGCCCTTCGGGCAGGGGTGTGCCACATGTACTTAAAAAAATCGTTAAAAAATTTTTGCAGTTAACATTAAAATCAGGACACCAAAAAAAGCATGAGGCCCCCCAAAATCTCAGTACGGCCTTACAAGGAGAAGTCTTTAAAACAAAGAAAACACGAAACTTGTTGGAGGTATGCCAGTCTTCCCCAATCCTAACGGTGAAAGCCATTCTCCCAGCTAAAAAGTCACGCTAAAAAAGCTGTAAACGCAACGAATGATATGATTTTTTGGGAGCATGCCGAAACAGTAACGGAGCGAGAAATTTAAAGAAGGGGGGGTCATAATTTCCACATTTTTTTCAAGCATATTTTTCGGGATAACAAAAAGCTGATTAAAAAACAAGACAAGGTCTAGGAGGGTCCGGGGGCATGCTGTCCCGGAAAAATTTTTGCAAATTTACATGCTGTAATGGCTATTTCAGTGCTTTTTGAATCATTTTCAGGCAAATTTTGTTTAATTTTTTTTACCCTAATTCTGAGTGCTTGGCCAAATATGATGCATTTTGTTCGCACATTTCGATTATGCGTACTGAAGGCGTTAGGCTTATTGCTATCGAAGAGGTTCGAAATTATGGAAAAGTTGTATTCATCAAAAACATTTTTGAAAATGACTGGTGGGAGGATGCATTCCCCCCATCCTACCCCCATGGACCCGCCCCTGGCCATAAGCTACAGAAACCATCGAAAGAGTCTGGCATGTTTTAGTTACTTGGCATCATTAGTTTTTTTTTTTTTTTTTTACTAAAAGGCAGAGTCAAAAGGGGGGAGAGGAGGCATAGCACAATGGCTGCCCTCTAAATACGCTCCTGTTGTAAATATATTGCTATACAATAAAAACTTATGCCGAATGAAACTTTACATTCCAATAAGCTTTTAGTTTTTAGTATTTTATTTTGCAGCTGCAAACAGATCCACACACGAAACAGTCTTTGTTACTTTTATTGCTTCAAGAACTTACCGGTTAAAATTCCGATTTCTTGAACTAAAAAGTCGTTGATCTCTCTGTTGTCGACGATAGCTAAAGATGCGTTTATTTTCGTGCATTCTTTTTCAGCCCTAACATAGCCTCTTATAGAATTGCGCCCAACGAAATATTCGCTCAGTCCAAAACTTTGAAATGTTTGTCCTCTAATCTCATCCAAGCAAATTAAAGACACTAGCCATAATAATAAATAAGAAGGTTCCATTTTTCAACAATTTTCAATTTTATTTATCTGCAACTAGCATGATGTTATGCAACGACATAAAGTAAATGGCTATGTATGTTTGGTGTAGCGGTGTCGGTTAAAAGTGTTCGTTGGGTCGCCAAAGGCTGGGGTTTTATTATCCAGTCCCGGTTTATTTCCCTGAAGACAAGAAAAAAGAAGAAAATATTATTTTGCTACTTGCCTTCCAGGCACTCGGCACAAGCGGGAAGTGCGGAGAGTTAAGTGCCGCTATATATCTCCATTAGCATCGTTCGATGATTCACGCTTGATATTTGTAATGCTAAATATTATAGGTCCGTGCAAGCACCTGCTGCGCTGTACCTTTACCTTTTCATTGGTACATTACACTACCGAAGCTGTAGGTCAGAAACTATAGTCAAATAAAGCAAACAAAAACTTTTTCTTCATACTCTAGTGACACTTTTCATAACAAAACCTCGAGCAAAAAAATTTAATTAAGCTAAATCTATTTCCTCTGTCTTGCTTATCCTCAATGAGCTGCATGCTGGGCAGCAGCTCAATTTGGAGTCTCTTGACACTCTACCCTCACCTGTAAATCTGTGTGTACAGTTTCTCAAAAATGTGGTTGAAAAGGATTTTACACTTTTGACACCCTGCAGTCTGCAAGCTGTCTTAACAATTTCCTGATTCTTTTTAAGCTTTTTTTTAACAATGCAAATTTTCATGCGCCTCTGTTTTTTATATCTTACAGAAAGTAAAATTAGCTATTGACTCTCAAGCTCAATGTTTTCATAGCCTTGCGTATTTATGACGCAGTTTGTGTCATTTTCTTATATAGTAGTTTGCGGAACTGATGGTGTGCATTGTTTTTCGGTTGTTTAACACAAGAACCACTCAAGTCACGATATGGTTTCCCTGTGGTTAAAAGGCTTGTTGGCGTACTGTACATGCTGGTTAATAATGCCACGATATATATTAAGTTCATTCTACTGACTTAGAACAATTGGCCAGCTTCCAAATTTTCGAAATTTATGACGTTTTTACATGAGAATTAAAGGGTTATCACATGACTAACCTTGGAACGTTACTGAAAGCAGGAATTTGCATTTGTTTAAGTTCTTGATGTGAAGAACGTAATGTTATTTTCCGTTTCTCAGTGAGAACCTGTATATAGTAGCCTAACTCGTAACTCATTTATTTGTTCATACAATCAACACCACCAATAGCTAACAAGACCAATACCATCATCAATTTAAAAGCATACAATAATTATAATAATATTTATTTTAGGTTTATTGGTGCTGATTCGGACTGGGCAATGGAAGACCTTCACAAGGCCAATACGAAGATTTTCCTTCTTGCAGTATCACAGCGAAATGCTCACCCGAGCAAACCTTGAAATTGGTGAAATATTTTTGTCTGATTAAAGGCTGCTTCAGATGTGTTTATGCACCAAAAAGATCAATTTTTTATTATACTCGCGCTATTACGCCGAAGCGTGTAGCGAATGTTGGGGCCCATCTCCGCGGCATAGCGCCTGGGAGACATAGAAACATAGCAGCGGTGGTGAGCCGTTGGCGACAGTAGCAAGTGCCCGATTCGATCAGACCGGGAATCAAACCCTAGACCTCCGGCGCCGATAGCAATGTCTTTAACCACTATGCCAACTGGCCGGTGATACACACAAATTAGGCTCTTTTTGAACTACGGCCGAACATTTGCTTGAAAGTTTACACTTTCCACTTTTTGTAACAATCTTGATTATAATTTAAAATGCAATGTGTAACTGAATGCTGCAAAACCGACTGCGCAGAGCGTCAACGTTTACAGATAAGGTTGCGGTAATTTTAGTAAATCGCAGTGTCGTTGCGTTTATGTCAGAAATCTAATTTGTACGTAACAATACCAATACCTCGACTTTCATTGCAGTTGTATCGAAAGCACAGCTTTTACGTTTTCAAACTGATGTTTTTTGCTGTTGCAACATTCTATTTGCAATTTACAGCAGCAGCAACGAGCAACAAATGAACATAATAGCCACGTATAGCTGTTACAACATTCCTCATGTTGGTGCATTCCAGCTCTGTCATTCGCAGATTAACTTTACCGCGATTAAGTCTAATTGAGGGTAAAGTTAATCCACTGTTGACGCTCTGACTCTAACAGCTGAACAATAATAATTATCTTCAAATCAAATCTTTGTTGTACTCGCAGTATTACGCTGTAGCGTGTAACGAGTGGCGGGGCCCATCTACACCGCTAGCGTCTGGGCAGCACAGCTTCGAAGAACGTCGCAGCGGTGGTGAGACGTTAACGACATTGTGTCTGATATGACCTTCCCTTGAATTAAATCCACGACGACCTATAGCAATGTCTTTAACAACTGCGCCATGGTGTGGCCAATGAAACATTTTTTCGTAGGAATAACTTCCGATGCATACAATAGAGTATTCTAAAAAAACACCCAATAGCTAATCGACATTTGATTTGTGCCTTTGGTAGACTATGTTAGTGGTTTGGTACTCCGTCGTATCGCCGAAGAATTAAAAAATTATCGAATCCATAGCTGCCCATCTTAGCGCTTGCAATAAAAACGCTGACTGTCATAGCCTACGCAATCCAGCAGAAAGCTTTTCCGCAAAAATAACGTTCTATCAACAAAAAGCAACAGGAAAAGTAACCCACGCTTTGGCGTTTGGCGCATCCTGGTAGTGACGCCGGTGCTTACTTATCTCCTAGATTCAATCTTTCTTAAATCAAGCAATGACTTTGGAAGCTTGAACTCAGCGTGAACAGTATAAGGAAAATAGTAGGATATGGCCTACCACAGTGTATAAATTGATTACAGCAACTTAAAAACATTGGATGGAAAAAAGAATAAGTTACTTAGCAGCAGTTTTATCCTGGAAAGCAACGTGGGTCCTGTAACAACTTCGCATGATATATTGTAAGTGGTCGTGTGCCCGTTTTTCTACGACCGAGTAATTGCACCCAAGTGCCTTTTCCAACGGTACTACGCGAAAACTCGTTGGGTTATAATCCGTCACACCACATTAATCTTTCTTAGTGGTATAGTAAAACAAAAATTAAAACGAGGCACAAGTTATACAGATGTTTTAAATATCTTTTCTTGTTTTTTTTTTTTTTGTTTTTTAACAAGTATGTTATGTAAACATAATGGACATTTCAGGCAAAGAGAAAACCAAAGTGCAGATTGCATTGTGGGTAATTCATTGGCGAAAGCAGGTTGGGAAGATTACCCCTTAAACTTTTAGCTATACAAGTTGATGCACGAGTACCCTGATATTCCTAAACGCATAAAAGTATGAGATAGCATTTTTCGAGTCTTTTTAATCTTCACATAAAAGTTCTTAGACCCTCCTCCCGAAATTTGGTATTTCTAGTCGTGCACCACACAAGATGTAACGGATAAAATTTCATCTTTTGTGCTGCATAGCTAAATAAGATTCCATGATTTAAGCTGCATAGAAGTTATTACGTGAGATTTTTTGGGTGGTGCAAATCAAATCAGCATTTTTCACATTAAATCTTCAATATACTAGCGTAATTACGCCGAAGCGCGTAACGAATGGATGGCGGGGCCCATCTCCGCTGCTTGGGCTATCACGCCGAAGCGTGTAACGAGTGGCAGCGCCTGGGCTACACAGCTCCGAAAAAATGTCGCAGCGAGGGCAAGCTGTTAGCGACAATGTGTTTGATTTGACCGACCCGGGAACTAAACCCCGAACCTCCCGCATCAGTTGCTATGTCTTAACAACTGAGCTAACCTGTATTTTTGAAGATTTTTGATTTATTTTAGAGAAAAACACGTTTCTCATAGGTCCAATTTTCTTTTGCGTAGTGATGAAGTTTATCAAATTGACTGTATGTCTACTTTGTATGATCTTATCTTTCTCTCAATCCCAATCGTTTGTACGACTAAATTTCTTAGATTATTACATCGAGAAAGATTTCTTTGTTAAAAGTTACGCAGAAGCCGAACAGCAATGCGAGATGATAGAAACAACGCTGGCTATTGTCAATACTAAAGAAATACAGGACTTTTTGTTGGACAACATCGGAAACTTGACAGGTGAAATACAAATGTATGGCACAGATGGGGCCAGTCCCTCCAAAAAAACTGTTAAGAGGAATTAAAGTGCGAAAAATTGCATACACTATATAACTTAGTTAAAAATATTGGGCGTGGAAACCCGGATATCCTCTGGATGAGCTAGGTTCAGTGATGGGCGCGATAAACCTTTCTGCACCAAAGCGATTAACGATAATCGATAATTTCAAAAAAGCTCTCTGCCAGGGATGGCGAATCTTTTCCAGTTGTTTGTTGATATACGAAACCTTAAATTGAAAAATGAAAAAAAGGGGTCACGGATTTAATGATATTAATGAGAGACTTGTCGGGAATGAGCAAAAATTGGTCTTTACAATACAGAAGTTACCGAAAATGGTAGGTGTAGAAGCAAAACAAAAGGTCGTGAATGCCAGAGAAAAGAAAGTTACACCTTTCGTCACTACCTAAACGTTTGTTAACAGTTTTTCAAAAGTTTTGAAACTACAAGTGAGTCACTGGTGTCTGTAAGTGGGTCACGGTGTGACCCGCGGGTCAGTGGTTCGCCATCCGTCCTCTGGGTGATACCAATAATCGATAAATCTTTATTTTTTCAAGCGATATAGCAAAAATGTTTTTCTAGATTTTTCAAGAAAAAAGAGCAGCTCACGGACTTTGACGTGGCATTAAACAAAACAAAGAAAGATTTTTTCAAATCGCTACAAAACTGTATGAACACCGCGTATTTTTTCCATAGCGCCATCTCACTAACTTTACACTGTGTGCATAAAGAATCGTTTATCGCGATAATTTATCGGCGATAACAAGATATATTGCAAAAGCAATACCGGTAATCGATAAATCAAAACTGTTTTGAGCGATAACAATAATCGGTAATAAATTATCGCCGATAACTATCGCCGATAAATTATCTCGATAAATGCCCATCTCTGGCTAGGTTATAAAAAAAAATTTAAACAAAAACAAGGTAGTTTGCGAAGAAAAGTTAAAAGAAATTGGCAGGCTTGTCCATGGGAATGGGATTCCCATGGGAATCCCATGGGAAATGTCCCATGGGATGGGACAGCACGAATTGCATTTCCCATGGGACCCATGGGACAGTAGCCATGTGACAGCGTCTTGATAATGTCATACCTAACTTTAGGTTTATACTTTTTTGCTTTAAAAAATTCTTTTTAGTCCACTTTTTTCTTTATAAAAGATTTTCGCTTAGCATTGTTGTTGCAACGTAGTAGTGCTTTGCACCACAGTTGCCAGATGGTGTACTTGGACACCAATTACTGGAAAATGGTGTAATCTTAAAGTTCCGTGTTTCTACTGAAACTTTTCAATTAATCTTACAAATGAAGAGAGAAAAAATCTTAGATGGTGTAAATTTTCATAAATTTAATAAAATTTATTGAATTGTATTTTCATGGGAATCCCATGGAATGAGATGGGATGGGACAGGCATAAATTGCTATGGGATGGGATGGGACAGAAAAATATGTCACATGGACAAGCCTGGAAATTGGGATAGCAACTTATTCTAAATTCTAAGTCAAATTCAGAAAGCGAGTGATCAAAATATTGTAGACTAATGCTTGGTTGCCTACACTCCCATTAAACTGTTTTTTTGCGAATAAGCATCTAACGAAATATGTGAGCCTTTCAAAACAAACGCGTTGTAACGGCCTACATTAACTAAGTTGTATCTATATTTCTCGTGATGGGTGGATAAATATGCAACTAAATACATATCCATTACATAAAATTTTTGATCAGATTTTCCATATTCCTTTTACATTGGTTTGAGGAAAATAAACAGCGTCGGCAATGGAAATGATTCATTTCAATGGATTGATGGAACCCCTTTGCAAACTGGTTATTCAAACTGGTTCCCAGGAGAACCAAATAACGTTGCGGAAGCTGAAAATTGTGTCCTCATGGGATGGCCATATGACCAAGATTCTAAATACGAATGGAGAGACGTCGATTGCCAAGGTTGGCAATCACTGTTCATATGCCAAAAACCAGTCCCAGTCGGTAAGCTTTTCCAACTTTCCTTGTTTGAAAATCCTTGTCATAGGCCTACATTTTTTAAATTAACTGTAACACTGACGAATCCAGGAGGGGCTAGGACGACTCAAATCACCTCCCCCCCGAAGGCCTACAATTTTGCAGTTAAGCATGCATTAGTAGTCAGATGCACAAACCTGCATGTAGGCCTACGCGTTTTTTCAATTCGCCTCGCCTGAAAATTTCTGGACACACTGCTGTGTTTTATTTCCATTGATGGTAGTTTCTTATTAATCTTCCTATCATGAGATAGCGATCAAAGCGCTACAACGAGCTCGCTTAGGATTTGCCGGCCATCTGCCTATCACTCTAAGGTCAAAAAATCCCTCTAAGTGCCTTTCCCAAAGGCACAACAAGTAAACTTGCCGGCTTGTTCTCCACACTGTCCAAGTAGGGGAGATGTGAATATCCATTTTGCAGTCATTGATTTAACAAAACTCTTACTCTACTTGGAATCAAACGTGAGCCTACAGCTCCAGAACGAACGCTTTAGCCACTCGGCAATCTGGCCTACCAAAAGTGCATTGTTTTGTGAATCTTCGTTGATGCGTCAGTATTTTTTAGTTACCTCACAAGACCTTGAAAAATGTATAACTTGGTGTTAGGGGCGGATTCAAAATCTATTTGGAGGGAAGACCATGCAACAAAAATTCTTAGCTTGCAGCTTTGTACGTCTCAAAGTACTAATATGTATTGCAAAAAATTAGGGGTAAACTTGGTTCTTTATAGTCCCCTTCCTTGATTCGTCAATGAGTGTAACGCGTTATTGTTTTCACAGATTTCAGGAACATTGTAAGAGCAGATATCATGCTTCTTCTGGACGACTCCGGTAGCGTTAGATATATGGATTTTCAAGAAATGCTTAATTGGGTGACAGAACTGCTACAAAAATTCAGGTTAGACTTTTGTCAGAAGTGAAGAACCGAAAGAAACTTAGTAAATCAGCAGTAATTCAAGAATTTTGCAATTGCTTAAAGAGGGATTTTCAGGACTTTGGTTTGTTGTTTCTATTACAAAAAATAAACTTTTGCCAACTTCATTTCTTTTTATACTGAAGCATAAATGGAGGTTTTTGGAAGGGCCACACGTATTTACATGCCTGCATCATTTATCATGGGGTAGCAATATTGAAGTTGCGGCTTCCCATAGGCCGATGATTTTTTTGTTTGGTTGGCTAGGACGCCTGTTTCTGAAGCGGTAAACTCGGGTTTTATTCCGAGTCAGGTCAAGACAAATGACTTTAAAACTGAAATTTGCAGCTTTCCAGCTTAACATTCGGCATTAAAGAGACAATTAGTTAGTCCACATGTCCCGTTTAAGTGGCTCCAAAGGCGTATGGGATTTTTAAAACAATCGATTTTTTCTTATCTGAAAGTGGCAGATAGATGACCGGCAACTCTCGGAGAATAAACCATAGGTGGCGGAACCGGGGGGGCCGGGAAGGCCCTGGCCCCTCCACTTTTTTTTTCAGGGGGGGGCCTAATTTACGCGTTTATTTCTACAATATTGACTCTGCATGAAGGCATTTGAAACTTAATTGGCCTACCATCGAAATTAAAACCCAGGAAAGAGCTTAAAACCAGAGATGTCTTCTTCAAAATTTTGTTTGTTGGGTAGGGGGAAACAGAAATTAGAAGCAAGAACTGTGGGTCTGAAGCCCAACCAAATTGGACATACCACATGTGGACAGGCTAAATATGGATAGTAGGCATAGGGCCGGATTTACGTATAGGCTAAGCAAGCTGAAACCTAGGTCCTCGGAGAAAATGGGAGCCTCATCACAAACAATGACCACCTTTTTTTTATCTTCACCGATACTTTCTTAGGACGTGCATGCCTTTTTTTTGCTCTTCACTATACTAATATTTTCGGTGAAAACAGGACATCTGAGGACGTGAAGACCTTTTTTGCTCTTCCAATCAGTGTGATCAAATAGCCTCGGGCCTCTCTTCGTCTAAATCCGGCCCTCAGTAGCGTATTTAGGGGCGGGGCCATTGTGCCCTGCCCCTACCCTTTTGACTCTGCCTTTTAGTAAAGGAAAACAATATACTAATGGTGCCAAGTGACTGAAATATTCCAGATTCTTTTGATGGTTTCTGTAGCTTATGGCCAGGGGCGGATACAGAGGGGTAGGATGAGGGGTATGCATGCTCCCACCAGCCATTTTTAAAAACGTTTTTGATGCATACAATTTTTCCATAATTTTGTACCTCTTCGATAACGATAAGCCTTACGTCTTCAGTATGCATAATTAAAAATGTGCGAACAAAATGCATCATATTTGGCGAAGCACTCAGAATTAGGGTAAAAAAATTTAAAGAAAACTTGCCTGAAAATTATTCAAAAAGCACTAAAACAGCCATTACAGCATGTGAATTTTCAAAATTTTTCCGGGGGAGCATGCCCCCGGACCCCCTAGAACATTTTTTGTTTCTTAATCAGCTTCAAATTAGCTCTGCTGAAAAAATGCGCAGGAAAAAATGTCGAAATTTTACTCCCCCTCTTTTAAAATTTCTCGCTACACCACTGCCGGCCCTGGTTGTTAGGTGAAGAAAATCTGGTCATTGGTTCTGGGCCTCCCCCCCACTTTAGAAATGCTTCCTCGATCGCTGGAATAAACACAAACGCCGTGGGCAGTTTTGCCAGTGACTCACTAGTGTTCTTCTTTCTTCAGCGTTGTTGCTCAGTAGCAGGACTGAATTGAGACAATGAGAGGCCCTAGGGCTTAGGGCCTTTGATGGTAGTTGCACATTTATATATCTAAGCTATTTTAATTTCACGCTTGCAGCAACCTAAATCATTTGGTTCTTTATTGTTTTTTTTCTTTCAAATATTTTAGTGCTGATATTGACGAAGGAAATACTCAAGTCGGTGTCGTGGTTTTTAATTCTGCACCAAGAATTGAAATATCTTTAGAAAGACATCTCAATTACACTCGGTTGATTTGTAAGTTTTTATTTTGTTTCGAAGTTGAATTTTTAATCTTCTTTGTCTCCAGTCGAATCATTTTTTCACCTAGTATATCGCTGACAGCGTCTGCTGTAGAGCTGGACGGACGGCTGGGGTTGGACTTTCCCTCACAATTTACCGAAAATTTAACAGCAATTGCAGATCTCCTGCTTGAACTTAAATTAAAATACTTGTGGGTGAATGATTTTTCGAATCAATGTTGTTCTTCCAAACAATACAACGAACTGCCAAGCCAATAGGGCTCACAAGATAAACAGGCTAATTACCAAATAAAATGCTTTCCAGGCACCGCTTCTAATAAATGAAAAAAGTAATTTCAAATCTTGGACTCTATTTCAGATTACTTTGGCGACCAAAATGTATTTAGCGGATGCTGATGACCAGGGGCGGTATACTGCTCAACTTTTGTGCACTTAACGTAATGCGTTAACGTAATGAAAAAACAAAGTTAACGCATTGCCTTACGTGCAACAAAAGTTGAGCAGTATACCGTCCCAGGGGCCATATTCTATGCTAACGATTCGTTATGACAAGTCGGTATCCATATAAGCGCTACTCGTTACGCGCAAAGCGTGTAACGATTCGCTAAGTGGACGGGCCTATTCTATGCTCCATTCGCTGTGCAGTGATATTCATATTAAATCACTCAGATGCGATTGTAGCAGCGTTTATGACGTAATAAACGCAAACTACGGCAATCTTGGTGGAAATGCTGGGTTGGCGCCAAAAGTGCTCAATTCTTTTTGCGGATTGCATGAAGCTACAATAAGCTACATCCATTCATTGATGAGATTGTTACAACTAGCAAATTTGGTTCATTCACTTTAAGGATTTTTGCAGCAAATCGACGAAGAGACGCAGGGATAGTAACAATGAAAATACCGAATAATAAACTTGTTCAGTTAATGAAAAATGAAAACATGTAACTGAATGCTTGGGCGAGTCGAAACAAGAATAGTGTTGCCGACTCGCTTAAGCTTCAATTAGAACAAGCATTGGCTAATTGCAAAACAACAACACCTTCATCAAGAGGAGGAATTGCTAGAGATCCGAAACGAATAGCAAATGAGGAGGCAGATATGAAAACTGAAATAAAAAAAAAACGCAAGACGCTAACAAAACTGTGCGGTACACTCTTTCAGGCATTTTTTTGAATTAAAAACAGGGAAAGGGACATACGTAGTACTGGTGACTAATTTTTTCTTATTATTTTCAGCAATTAGCCTAATGGAAAACATATAGGCCTAATGGATTAGTTTACTAGGCCTATTTGGAGAGCTCATTTGTTTGCGCTTTCAAAAATATCGGCCTTTACAGTGAATATTTTATTATTTTTGTTCTTGTTGTTATGGTAAAAGGTTTGGTTTATATTTACGACAGCACCGGTATTTCGATTTCTTCTAGCCGGCATGCGGCACTTTTGATTCCAAAATATTATCGCACTTTTTGTGCCCAACCGTAATGAACTTCTCTATTAGGTTGGTAGGTAGGTAATTTATTTAGGTAACAGATGCAAAAAAAAAGGAAATTTTAAATCAATAACACAAATCAAAGCACAAAATAAAAGTTGTAAATCAATATCACATGCAACTGAAACCTCGAGGGAGACTGCGAAGTGACCGTTTAAGGTCTTCGAGTCAAGCAGCCACCCAGAGATTTTAGCAGCCGCTTAAGCGGCAGTTACCGTGAGGTTCTACAAAAAATATGACGTTAAATACGTAAAAAGGGAGATAACGTTTCAGAATTATTGGTAGTTGTCAAGAAGATCATTTTTCATATAAATTTTAAAGCTTTTGAAGGACTGATTTCTTAATTCGGGAGATAGTAAATTCCATACTTTAACTACATGATACTTAAATGACCTTTGACATCGGCGTGTAGAGAATTTGGGAAGGTAGAAGTTGCTTTTTGTTTTTGACTTGGTTTGTTTTTCATGAATGTCGGAAAGCGGAGTAAAAAAAGTTGAAAAGCAAGAGGGATAGAGTTTTTGGAATGCTGGTGCATTAGTTTGGCAATTTCAAACGTATAAAGTTCAGTAATTTTGAGAATTTTTAAATTTTGATATTTCGGGGTTATTGGGGTGCGCAAGTCAGAATTAGTTATCATGCGAATTGCCTTGTTTTGGAGAGTTTGTAACTTACTAAGGTAGGTTTCGCATGTACTACCCCAAATTGGAAGTCCGTAAACTAAGTGGGGGTGTACAAACGCGTAGTAGAGAAGGAGTGTAGAAGAAGTGAACAAAAATCGTAACTTACTTAGTATACCAACAGACCTTGATACACGTTTTTCAAGGGTTATTATATGTGGTTTAAAATTTAATGTGCTGTCTATGGTAACACCGAGATATTTTGCAGAATCACATAACGAAATAGACGAGGTATTATAAATGAAGTTTACTTCTGGTCGAGGTAAATTTAATATGGGAGGGAAAATAATAATTGCAGACTTTTCTGGGTTAATTTGTAATTCATTTGCATTGCACCAGTTGCGTAATCGGCGTAGTTCGCAGTTGCAATTAACTTCAAGAGCATTTAGCGAGGAATTGTTTAGAGCTAGACACGTATCATCTGCAAAAAGACGAGGTTGACAAAAAGTAGCATTAGTAAGATCATTAACGTAAATAAGGAAGAGGAGCGGGCCTAAAATGAACCTTTGAGGAACGCCAATACTAATGGATTTCAAAGATGTTGCACTATTATTGATAGATACGAATTGTTGACGATTGGAAAGGTAACTTCTATTAAACAGTAAGCTGGACCTCGTATTCCATAATGAAGAGGTTTTTGTAACAATATTTGGTGGGATGCGGAATCGAAAGCTTTACGTAGATCCATATAGGAATAAGTGCAGTAAATTTATTGTCTTTAATTGCATCATAAACTGGTATAATGACATCCAGTAGTGCATGCATGACGCTACGTTTCTCTCTGAAACCGTATTGAAAATCATAGAAAATTTCATGTTTTTCAAAAAAATTTGTGAATCGATTTTTGATGACATTTTCTAATGCCTTTGACAAGCATGATAGAAGAGAAATGGGGCGATAATTACGCACCAAATGTTTGTCACCAGCTTTAAAAATGGGTACAACTTTGGCTGTTTTAAAGATTTGAGGAAAAAGCCGAGTTCAAACACCACACCAAAGTAAACAGACAATATGGGTGCTAGGATTTTGTTTCCTAGACGAAGAAAAAAGAAGAAATGTTGTCGTATCTAGAGGCTTTATGAAGATTGAAAGAATTTATAGCATTGAAAACTTCTATGGGTTGTGGAGGTTCAAGCACTATGGTCTGAAACACCGGGTTTTTCAAAAAGGATTTAAAGTCGGGAGTTTCGGTGGTACTGACGCTTTTTGCTATCAAATGGCCAATTTCAACAAAATAGTTGTTAAATAGTTCTGCGATTTCATCAGGGTTTGCAATCTGTGTGTTGTCAACTTTTATTTTAGTAGGAGGAGAGGAAACAGAACGTTTTGAGGGGATAACCGAATCAATAAATTTCCAGAGTTCTTTAGAGTTATTTTTCTTTTCTCTAATTGCATCGTTGTAATAATTTTTTATTGATAAATTTTTGACCCTGGTTAACTTACTTGCATATTTTTTGTAGTACCATTTTCCAAATTCGTTATTACTGAGAAAGAATTTTTTATACTATATCTGTTTATTTTTAATTTAAGGCCAAGGTTTGTTTTGCATTCTTTTTTGCTTACGTGAGGCAGTTTGAAGAGGTACTTGTTTCTCGATTACCTCGGACATTGCGGAGACCAAATGGTTAAAGTGTTGATCAAGTGATGAATGCGATAGAGGCAAGTGCATTATATCATACATCATGGGCATAAGGGAAGATTCAAGGTCATTACGAAATTTATTGCCATCCACAGAATAAATGTGACGAAAAGTATACGTACTTTCACGGTTTTTTGTATGCTTAAAACTATAACTCGAGATAGAACAGTAGATGGCATAGTGGCCAATTTCTATAAGAAGACACCAGGTGTGATTATAGATTCGGTATCATTAGTAAGAAGATGGTCAATAATCGTTTGCGAACCTGCATTCACACGTGTTGGCTGAGTGATTAAGCTTGAGAAAGCGTTACTTTCGATCATATGTAGATATTTAGATTTGAGAGAAGAATCGCATTTCAAATCAATGTTTATGTCGCCCATTAATATTACTTTGCTACGTTTCTTGTTTAGAATTGGTAGATTTTCATCTAAGGAATTCAAAAAAGTACCAGTATTATCCCAAGGGTGACGATAGATTACAGCAATGATATACTTATCCGTTCCTCCAGAAAATTTAACTTCAAACCACTGGTCTTCGCAGCCTCTTATTTGCAATTTTAGATTTCAGTAAAAGTCACGAGGTTTGAGAAATACGCACCAACGCCTCCAACAATAGTAGGTGAGGGAAAGTGGACAAACGTATATCCAGGAATGTCAATGTCGGTATGAGGGTCTACGTTTATGCGAGTTTCGGATAGAAGGAGTATTGAAGGAGGGGTTTTCATACATTTTAAAAATTGTTTAATCTCATCGATATACGACTGGAGTGAGCAGATATTGACGTGGATGATTAAGTGAGATTTAATATTCGATAAAGAAAAAGTTCGTTCACCGATAAGGTCATATGTTTCGCAGGAGTTACAATTTGTTTGTAAGAAGTCAAAAAGTAATTCAGGTAAGTTATTTTGATCAATGTTTACCTCATTATCTGAGGTGGCTGCTTGAAACGGCACATCGCAGGCAGAGGTTGCAGCGGCACCGTTCGCATTTGCAATCATAAAACAAAAGAGACTCGTATTGAACTGCAGGTTTTCCGAAGCCAACAGCGCAAAATTTGGTGTGTAGTTTATTATGTGAATGAGACTGTTTGTGCGCTCAAACTCGTACTCTCACTTCTATTAGTCATAGGCTTCGAAATTCTTTCAAAAAAATTTTTTGCCTTACCTTTTTCTAAGATCAGCATGTTTCTTTTGGACCCTTTGTTCATTACTTGAAGTCGAGTTAAGAGTAAAATAAGGCAACGCCATCCTATCAACTGCTATTTAGAAATATACGCGTCTTAACACGAGATAACAACAACTTTGAAGTCATCGATATATTTCTGCATGAATCGTTAACTCGTAACGAATGTTCGATGTAACTTTACGATAGCGATGAGCATAGAATATCAAATTAACGATTTTACGAGTACGTGACCAATATCGATAACGAATAACAATAGCGAAGAGCACAGAATGCGGCCCCAGGTCGGTTGAGACAATGAGAGGTCCTAAGCTATTTTGATTTCACGTTTGCCGTTAGTGACCAATGATGGGACTCATCTCTAAGTAAATAAAGGTTTTCGTGGTCGATTTCAAAAAAAAAAAAGCAAAACAACTGTGTTGAGCTCTTCTATTTGTGAGGAAATTCCTATGGGCTTCAGCCTGCTTAGCCTGTTGGTAAATGCGGCCCTGCTAATGACCATCAATGAAAGCTTAGATGGGTTTAACGAAATATTCGTGTATCGTAGAGCGGGATAGGGCTAATCACGGTAGCCTATGGCTGGAGTTGTTTTGCAACTGTTGGTGATGGAGGAAGTTCTATCCTCCGACCACGGCCGGATTTACGTATAGGCTAAGCAGACTGAAAATGAGGGGCCTCATCACGAACAACAAAGATCTTTTTTTTTTGGTCTTCACCGATATTTTCAGTGAAAACGCGACATCTGCGGACATAAACTTTTGTTGGTCTTCACTTTTGGTGGAGAAATAGAAGTAGCCTAGGGCCTTTCATTGTCTAAATCCGGCCCTGCTTCCGACCCAAACACGTGGAAGTCGTTATGACTTCCCATTCAGCAGACCTGGAAGGACGACGTTTGTTTTACAGTACTGTATATTCATGTGCGCTTGAATTGGTGTATTGCTGTTATTACAAAAAAGTCGATAGAGAAACAAGTTGTCTTTTTTATTCTCGCCTGATACGAGCAGTACAAAATCAAACAGTTTTGTGTGTACCCTCTAAAAATCAAAAAGATTTTCTAAACTGTTCCGCTTTGCCTCGCTTTTCCAGCTAGTCTAAAAATTATTTCTGAACGTGATTTGGTGTTTATTCGTTTACCTAAAAGAGCAGCTTTTGACAGTTGTTTGTTTTCCAAACAGCTGAAATACTAAGTATTCTAAATGAGGGAGGCTCTACCAGGATTGGACGAGCAATTGCAGATGCTAGATCCGAATTTACAAGTCACGGACGTAGAAACGTGTCACAGATCATGATTGTTTTAACTGACGGAATGTCCAATGACAACGAAGAAGTGGAATCACAGGCTGCAAGGTAAATGGGTTCACTGAAGGGGAGGAAGGACATTCTGCACGCGTATCTGAGCGATTGCTTAATAGTGATTCTAAATCCGATCCCCTTTGTTACTTTAATTGTTATTTTATCTCCGTTTGTCTTTTCGCTAGTGATTTGTTTATAACGTTAAATTTATAAAATCCGGAGGGGCGATTGGCTCACTTACGGTCAATCATTGTGAAAGATAGGCTAAATGTAGGCTAACTTTTACCGGGGGCAGCTGATGATGGCTAGTTTAGCCCGAAATAGCATTGCCCGCTCTATGGTACTTTATTTTGACCTGTCACTTGAATTGTGCTACTGTATAACTTGTAGTTACGATTGTAAATTCTGGTTCTTCGAATTTTGTACCACCTAGTACTGACACTGCTCATGTTGAGATCTAAATCTATGTTGTCGAAACGTCCAATTGCTGTGTTTTATTTTCCCCCTTGAGCTATTTTCGTTCCATTTATTGTATTTCGAAGAGTAGATAGATTTGTCAATCAACCAATTTACTGAAAGCTACAAAAAAATCTCAAATTTTTGGACTTTCAGAGACAGCGGAATCATTACAATGGCTGTCGGAGTTGGATCTGCACCCAAGTTTGAGAGTCTTCTTAAAATTGCTGGAAATTCCAGTAATGTGTACAGTGTGACAGATTACAGCAAATTGAATAATATTCTTGAAGGCCTACAACAGACAATTGAAGTTGCAGCAGGAATGCTTCCGAACGGTAACATGATTATAACCTCTTTCTCTGCTGTTTCAGGCGGCTGTTAGGCAGCGTTCGCTGGTGGGTTGTAGTAGATTGAAACTATTAAGGGCCGCTTCTTTTTGACAAGTTTTTTTAAAAATATACGGCTATATTAAAAGTGATAGAAGAGACAAAACTTTGTTTATTTGCTCGCAAAATACTCGTAATAAAACTGTCAACTTTTAGGGCTAAAAGACAAGGATGTATAGGAAAAAAATGTGGGGACGGCCATTCGCGATTTTTTGTTGTTTTTTTCTTTTAATGGGCCTTATAATGATTGCCTCTGATGAAATTTGTTTACTCAATTGGTCTCACAGTCCCAGTCTTAACTGAAAAACTGGCTTTACCAAAAAGTTTACTTATTTAATAAGGATAGTGAGTAGGCCAGTGTTGGGAGCGAGTCGCTGGAAGTCGAGTCCGAGTCCAGTCTTGAGTCAATGATGTCGAGTTCGAGTCTTTTCGTGCAACGACTCGAGTCAAGTCAATTTGCACTACAGACTAGAGTCAAGTCGAGTCAGGGTACATACAGAGTCGAGTCCCGAGTCTCGAATAGCCACGAAAGTACTAAGCCAGGGGTTCCCAAACTGGCTCTGCGGACGTGGAGACCTTTTTTTTGGTCTTCACCCGCTTTCAGTAGGAAAACAGTAGCTCTGCGGACGCGAAGACCTTTTTTTTGGTCTTCACCCGGTTTCAGTAGGAAAATAATTAGATTGTCAGCAAGTGGTTCGAGTCGCGACTCGAGTCCGAGTCGTAATGGTCGAGTCCCAAGTCGAGTCTCGAGTCACTAAAGTCGAGTCTCGAGTCGAGTCCGAGTCGTTTCGTGCAACGACTCGAGTCTAGTCAAGTCATTTTTTGCAGTCTCACTAACTCTACCCAACACTCGAGTCGACTCACTACTAAGCGTAGTAGATGATTAAGGCTAACTGATGCAATATTACATACTGTAACTGTAGAAATACCCAGTGAAACCGTATCATCTTCTTTGACCCAAACAGATCCTTGAAACACAAAGATCCTTAAGCTCTGCTCGTTTTACGATCGATTACGTCGGTAAATTGAATTACCGGCATGTTGTATTCTCGTATACCCGTAGGCTCGCTACAGTAATTTTGTGATTAAACTGAACGGTTCGCGCTGCTAATTATTGTGTTACGAATTGTTGCTGGCGAAATTATTGCTTAAATGCTTATTCTTTGGCCGCAAACCACGTTACATCAAGTAGGCTACCGGCAATTAGGCCGTTGCCTGTAAGCCTATTCGATTCATCCATGGGCAACTGATTGTCCGCCCTGTAACAGCCAAGAAACTTTACTTAGGGAGGGGTATTGGGGATCAAGCCCACCGAAATATTTAACCATCATCCAGGGGGTAGGCAAAGTGGACGATCGTAGACCTTGTTTTTGAGAATAACCATGACGGTATTTATGTATTCCTATAATTCCCAACCCCCTCGAAATTTCACCGCAGGCAGCAGTAGCGAATGCAGCTTATTCATGGCGAAATCCCATCACGAAATATTTTTAAGATACGGCCCAAAAGGCAGTTACTGTAACTGCATAACTACCATAAGTGGTGATTGCGAGCCATTATTGTTCGAGATGCCCAAGGCAATGTCAAAAGGTTACAATATTATGTACCATAATCATAAAAGTTGATTATATAATGACCTTCTCTCCCCAAACAAAAATTATTTATCTGCCCAGCCTTTAACAATGGTCCAATTCAGAAGCGGATCACCATCAATCATTTAACAGCTCAGATGGCCGAGTGGTATGGAGCGTCGGTCTCTTGAGCTGTAGACTCGGGTTTGATTCCGAGTCGGGTCAAACCAATGACTTTAAAATTGGTATTCACAGCTTCCCTGCTTGACGCTCAGCATTACAGGGACAGTGTGGAGAACAAGCCGGCAAGTTTACTTGTTGTGCCGTTGGGAAAGGCACTTAGCGGGATTCCCCCATCTTGGTGTGGTAGACAGATGGCTGGCAACTCCTCAGCGAGCTCGTATAGCGCGTTGATCGCTTTCTCGTGATAGGAGGATAAATATGCAACTAAATGAAAACATGAAATAAATGGTCAATCTATGCTTCGAAACTGATCAGGGACGTAGTCCAAAAGCAAATTATAAAGAAGGTAAAATCAAGTTATCGCGTAATGTTATTGATATATGATATTATTACTTATTATCATGTTCAAGCAAAAAACTGAAAAATTCGGGAGGCAACGGCGTCTTTGCATTTTCCGGCTACTCCCATAAAGAAATCATAATTATTTAAGGAAATGTTTTTATAGATGATGCTCTTCAAATGTTCAACACGCAAGAAAAATGATGACATTGACCAAGCAACAAAGAAATCTATGCCAGCAATGTTCTACTGTAATTAGTATTTTCTGTAAACAATAAAAGTGCAAAATTGTCTACCTGTATGTAACTAACTTATGAAATTCACTTGATCATTGGTGCATATACAGTTCAATTTGTTTGACTGTAAAATGGTGCTTAGTTGTCAGTTCGAATTGAACTGATCACCATCAATCATGGGAAAGACCTAAGCAGAAACTTTCCAAAGGAGCGGGCGATAGGGTGTTGCAACTGCCGGCCAAAAAATTTTTTGGGGTTTACATAACTATTCAAAATTTTGGTGCTGTATATGCACCCAACTACTACTCCTGTGAAGTTTAGCCAATTTCGATGAACTTTCATTTAGCAAGATCGATGTGAACTTTCTGATTTTCTCCTACTTATATGCGTATTGCATAATGCATGGTGTAGAATTTGCTGCAATTTCACCTTATAGTTGCTTGTGTCAGCGTGAATAAAGCACAAAGTTATTACAACAAACAAATTTGTTTGAAATTATTTAACTAAAAGTCGTTTTGTGGTTAGTTTTGGCAAAAAAATGTTTGTATTATGATCATTAAGTTTCAAAATGTCCGACAAAACTTACGATACTTTATTCAAATCACGTGGCCAACAACTAGTTGTTTACACTTGGGGTCTTTTGCATTGGTTTGGCCCAGCATTCTTGCGATTTTCAACTACAGTACTTGTAGGGCCTGGTATGTTTTGAAATATTACTTCATCCCTGGACGTTCCAATAAAATTATGAAATTGTATAGCTTTACCCTGCTTTCAGCTATTACACTGGCTTTTTAAGAAAATCATGAATAGGTAGAGATTTCGAAAAAGTTTTAAGATAATTTTGTATCTATTCAACCCAAGTTGTATTTTAACAAGGAACTGACGCAACTCATCGATAAGCTAGTAAGACTAATATGACTGGACAAGCAGTAGAGTCATTGAATGGTGCTGATGATGATGCAAAGTTAATGATGATACAAAGTTTGAAACTAACCACCATGGAACATATGTAAATGCAACTAATTGTGCGGATCTGCTAATTTTTTCTTTTTGAGCTTGGCTGAAAATAGCACTCTCGGGCATTTTTGTTGAGATGAGTTGATTTTAATGCAATGATTTGATTTGCCATCCAGCGAGTCTTATGGAAAGGCTTCTATCATCAGTGCTTCTCAACTGGGGGTCCATGGCGGCTTGTTAATTGAAGAGGTCCACGAGGCCTGTTGAAGAAGTACGAGAAGTCCACGTCCTGTTCCTTGAATTTGATGTACCTACGGGTTCTTTGGTACTGAAGGTTTTTTTTTGCTCTTCACTCCTATTTAGGTGGAAATCAGAATATCTGAAGGCGTGAAGACCCTTTTTTTAGGACACGCGCTGTTTATGAGAAAAAAGGTAATTGTGCGGCCCACTTGACCATACAATTTCCATATGAGGCCATGTTCGCAGAAAAGGTTCCTCACCCATGCCTCAGACATTTTAATCTTTATAGGGGTCCGGGTAGTTATCTGAATAGGCATGGTGTCTGCGGACCAAAGTGAGTTGAAGAGATGCAATAACTTCAAATTTTTGGGTTCTTAGCCAAGAGTAAAATATAAACAGGGTGAGTTCAACCCCACTTATATAATATCCACGGATAAAAGCCTCGTGTAGCATGTTTTTGCATTATTCACTAACAGGGAGATTGCTCTTGCAACTGTGGAGGAAATGATATAAGTGAAAATTGGGTTGACTATTTACCAAAACCAAGTCTTCTCGTTCTAACTTGTGAGGAGGTAATTACCAATGTATTGAATTAGTGCACAACAATCGATACGACTTTATGCAGCGCAGGCACTGTTACTATGTATGCACTGCAGGCCAGACGCACTGCCATTCTTTTGTGAACGTTCAACCACATTTAACAGAAAAATGAAAGTTGAGCCCAATTAGAAACAAACAATAGAACTGGGCAGTTGGCGGACCACTGAAAAGACCGGTTAGCGGGTCGTTAGCGGGTCTTTTGGCGGCCTATGCCATTTCTAATGCACAGGGCTGGCTCCAAGGGGGGGGGGGGGGGGGCAGGAGGGACTTGGTAGGCTACCAGTAGCCTACTTCAGCGGTTCCCAACCTCTTTTCCTTCATTACTCACTTTTGGTGTGACTGATCCTCAATTGCTTTTGGTGTGACTGATCCTCAATTGCTCACAACAATCTATTTCTGAAGTTTACCTCAGTAATATCAATTGGTGAGGTGCAAACAGGGGTGCCGGAATGGAGGGGCAGGGGTAGCTGCCTAGGGGGGGGCAGTACTGCCCTTCGCATTCCATTGGGATAGTAACGAAGTAAAACGTCTGTTCTGTAGTATGGCGAAGGTATCAGTGATTTCAGTTTCGCTTCCATTTTCTGCAGTTATTCCAGCTTTAGTAGGACTCGATTCCAGTTTTTGAGAACTCGCAATATTTACCTAGGACTTACACTCGCGTCATTTTTTTTTTTTTTTGCTGACTTGGACTTTGAGTTGTGAAAAAACTAATGCGAGTAGGCCTGATGGTGACGATTTTAGATTTTCGAAGTACCGGTATGACAAATTCAGTATTCGTAGGTAGTAGCATAAAAACCTAATTTTTCGTGCTTCTGACGATACTAACATTTTATTACGTCATTTTTATCACTTTTCACTCATTGTTTCTAGCGGGCGAACAGCTGCTGTAAAGGTGTTAGTGTCAGTATCACCATGGTATAATCATTGACTTCTTACTAGTCACTGGTGTAACTGTAAGTGTAGAAGTAAAGAAGGGCGAAATCAAAGAATTCACATTGTCGTCTCATATATAATTCGTGCATTAATTGTACGTCAAAAAAGGGTTCGAGACAATGCACATCTTAATCGATTTGCAGGAGCGTATTTAGGGGAGGTGAGGGCATTGTGCCATGGCCCCTACCGCTTTTTAACTTCGCCTTTTAATAAAAAAGAACAAAATAATGGTGCCAAGTGACTAAAATATGCCAGACTCTTTTGATGGTTTTTGTAGCTTGTGGTCGGAGGCAGATCCCCTCCCACCAGCCATTTTCAAAAATGTTTTTGATGAATACAATTTTTCCATAATTTTGAACCTCTTCGATAGCAATACTAGCCTTATGTCTACGCTTTAAGCACGCATAATCGAAAACGTGCGAACAAAATGCATCATACCGGTTTTTGGCGAAGCACTCAAAATCAAAGAAAAAAAAATATATTTAAGACTTGCCTGAAATTTATTCAAAAAGTACTAAAATCGTCATTACGCGTGCAAATTTTCAAAACTTTTCCGGGGGAGCACGCCCCCGGACCCCCTAGAGCTTTTCTTGCTTCTCAATTAGCTTCAAATTGGTTCTGCCAAAAAATACGCTTGAAAATGATGAGGAAATTCGCCCCCTCTCTTTTAAGATTTCTCACTGTGCCACTGCGTTGCTGTTAAAAGTGCTTTTTGAAAAAGCTGCCCCCTTGCCTTTGCGTCGTTCCGGCACCCCTGGGTGCAAAAAAGGCCAACACATCTGCAGGTGTCCTGTTTCGTAAAAATATCGGTGAAAAACAAAAAAGCGTGCCTTCAGGCATAAATTTTTGACAATGGTGTCACATTACCCACCGAAAAATCACATAATACCCCTTGGGGGTAATTTACCCCCAGGTTGGAAACCACTGACTTACATGAATATAAATTTCAGTATTTATTCAAAGAACATGCTATACATATGAGCATAACACATTCAGTAATTTTTAAGACTCATTGAACGTTAACATAATTGATAGAGACTGAAAGTTAACACAATTGATAGAGTACCGGACCACTGGTGCACGTTGATATAAATATAATCCGTGAAACATTGAATTATCAAGTATGAGTCATAAAAATGGGAAGGAAGTAGCCATCATTCATTAGCAATTCTATACGGTAAACTTTTAAGCTACAAGCGAACTTCTGCTGGTGTCTAAAATTTGTCAAACATACTACATCTTAGATCATTGGCTTTCACAAATTCTTCGGTTATATACATCTTGACTAGATATTTCCTTCAGTATGTCTCCATGCACCTTCAAAAAATGGTCTTTGATCAAGCCCTTCGCCGTGTCATTGACATCAATACATACGAAGCCGCTTGTAGGCCAAGCCTTGCTTTGGAAATTTTTTACGCCTCTAGTGACGGTAAGACATGTTATACTTGCGACTGTATATCGATAAATGCTATGTATTTTGGCTACAAAAGTGGGGGTACAAAAGATATCACGTCCCATCTTAAAGTCGGTCCATGCAAATATGCAATCCCAAAGAAATTGTTTCTTTTTACATTAGTTTACAAATATATATATATATGTATACAAGATAAGACCTGAGCCATCCTGTTTCGGGATTACGTCCCTCATCAGTGATAACAATCACGGAGGACCATATCGAAAACCACACAACAAAATTACTCAATCTGGCGTTTGGGCATTCAATACAGTGAAAAGAAGGATAGCAGTTGCAAAAGATATATATATATGTATACATTTTCTTATTATTATATATATATGTATATATTTTTTTATTAGTTTACAAATAAACTGCAACAGAATCAAAAGAAATTATGCTGCTGTCACCTAGTGGCAAAAATTACCTTTAATACTATTGCATAAACGAACTCCTCATTGTTGAAAATGGGTAACCACCACAAAAAAATATCTAAATTGCTCTAGGCTACTCTTTGAAATAGAGATGGGCGAATAGTAATCATTCGTTAAAAAGTAACGGTTAACAAGAAGTAACAGATTCGTTTTGTCAAAATAACAATTCCAAATTTTATTCGTTTGTTATCTACTTGTTTGAACCGGTTTATGTCACATTTTTTCTTGCTTTTCATTTCACCGCAAAAGCAGCGGAACTATAAATACTGTGGTTGAATCTACGATGTCATCATTTCGGCATTGACCAAGCGCGATGAAGGCAATAGAAATGTCTGCGCTACAGTCAAATCTCAATACCATGCCACTCCGCTACCATGCCACTCTCGATACTATGCTGCTTTTGATCGTCCCAACGAAATTTAATAAAAATAAAGTTACTATGCCATACTATGCCACGTGAGATTTATGAATGTTCAGTAAAAAGTGCCTTGTGACGAATCAATGTATCATGGTATGCCACGTTTAGTTTTTGTACTGTGTTGCATAACTATAGCACTGAAGCCTACAGCACTTTCGAAATCAAAATTTCGTTTTAAATCGAAACCTTACTCAATTAAAATATCAACTCAGAAGCGCAAGCGAACTGACTTAAATCAAGCGAGAAAACGACTTCCCTTGCCTATCCTACTTTCATTTCATAATGCTTCTGACCATACGTGAGTTATACGGACTTTGCTTCTGACTGATCAAGTCAACAAATTCCTTCACGCTTGGTTGGCAGACAAAGGAGAAAAAATATTTGCTTGGAATCGTTTGATTCGAATCCGTGTAATGATTACTAAGTACCAGATGAAAAGTAACAAGTATTTTCTCTCGGCTTGTGAACGTCATGCGCAGACAAACGAGAAAAAATATTCGCTTGCAGCGCAATTGGAATCGTTTGATTCGAATCCGTATAACGATTACTATAAGTATTAGATAAAAAGTTAGAGATATTTTCTATCGGCTTGTGAACGTGATGCACAGACAAAGGAGAAAAAATATTCGACGTCGCGTGGTATTTAATTGTTTTGATTCTGCTGCTCTTTTTAGATTCGAATAGATTTTGATTCGTGATTACCTAAACGAATACAAGTAGCGGATAAAAAGTATCGAATATCTTTTCCAAAGTAATCACTTGAAACCGTTACTCAAAAGTAACGATTAAGCACATCTCTACTTTGAAACAGCTAATATTCAATTCTGCCTCTAGAGAACGATCTTGGATATTTGAACACGAAATTGCTTATATCTCTGGCCCTGGTTATCCGTTTTGAGCAATTTTTTTTTTTAAAGCTGCATCGTCTCCATAAACTAGTAGGTACATTCATTCGCTGCAATGACTTACAGTTGGCAAAAGATGGTAAAAAATGAAAAATGGGGTGCAAAACAATCATTTAATGGGGACCTTTTTTTAACAAAACTAAAAATCAACCTCATTTTCGTTTTATGAATAAAAAAGTTCATCTCATCTCACATCTGGCTACTTTTTTTTTCAAAGTCATCACCCTACTGAACAACCTAGAAAAGAACTTGAACGTGAAACTTTGTTCATTGACACCCAATCAAACTTTGTGGCATAATGTAAAATTTGGCAGATTATACTAGTAAGGCGCGGAGGAGGCTGCGAAGCGATCAGTTGATTGGTCTTCGAGTCAGCAACCACCTTAAAGAATTTATTGAAGTCAATAGGATCATAAATTTTAGCATAACAAGCAAAAGAAGGAAAACAAACCAACAAAAAACAACAAGAAAATAAAATACGAGTCTAAAAACACTGCACCCTACGCAAGAAATTAAGGGAAAAATGGAGTAAGGAAAAAGAAATCCCGACAAGCTTTCACACAGTGTCTCACTCCCCTTACGGTTCCGCACGGTTCATACGGTGGTTCCATACGTGCCCATGGTGCTCATGCCCATACGGTGTTTAAATTTTAGTCTACCTGTCACCAGGGCATGTAATGGAATGGAATGGAAGATGGAATGGAAGAGGAATTTTGGTATGGAATATGGAAGACTTCAGGTATGGAAAGGAATGGAAGATTTTAAGAATGGAATGGAATGCCATCTTCCATACTTTCCATACCTGGATTAGTTTAACAGAATAATAAATTTTGATCTATAAGTAAAAAAAGGAAAAAAAAACAATTAAGCAACAACAATAGCGTTACTTGCAGAGTTGCAGTGGCACTGCGTCACAGTATTGCTAAATGGTAGAAGGTGACGCAGCCTGGAAACTACGCGGTAAGCCGGTAAGTGCCGTGTGCACAAACGGTGACAGAGTTCGCACTACATTCTATTGCTTCGCGGAAAACTTCAAAGTGTTCACAATCACAACTTCAAATTTATTCAAAATTATTAAAAACAAGATGTCACTCAATTGGACGAATGCTTTCACCTGGCGTTGTGCTGGCGCAAGTCTGCGACTTTTACCAAAAAAGCTTTTCTCTTTTGATGTTATTAGAGCAACGCAAGTACAAAAACAAGCTGTCAATCAAACAACTTGTAAAATCTGGCGGGGTCCTGCAGCGGCTGCAGCTTCTCGCAAAACAATTTTCGCAAAAGCAAACTTTGTTTCATTTCGACGATAATTTTCAGTTTACACCTTAGATATTGCATTGATTTTAATTGTTTATTTTGAAGTTTGAGATGCAATATGCGAACTCACCCAGCGCGAAGCGAACAGGTAGTGGTAAACAAAATGTCGGCAGAGATAATAATCACAGTTTTTTGATTTTTTCAATGATACAGATTTTCAGTACTTAGGTCTTACTAAAAGCAAAATTAAATAAATCCAATTCAAATTAATTAAATTAAATTAATTAAATAAATAAATTCACTTGCATGTGGACTGAGCTTGAGGTACAGCATGGCAGTACGAAGTTTTTTATCATGAGAACATTGAGAAGTTATTCTGGCCAGGCTCAGGGTGATTGTTTCAAGTACCAGTAAAGACTGTAGATTCAGAATGATAAACTTCAACATATGCTTTCCTTGAAAATCATAACTTTCTTATAAAACGTTTAAGAGTAATAATTATAGGGCCAGTGAAGATTGGAATAGCTTAAAGTACGACCAGTGTAGCAAATAATTGTGGCCTAATCTCGATTTTTAGTAAACATTCTATTGCAGTTGCAAGTTTGCTTCAGTTTTAAAATGTGGAAGTCATCATTAGTTTAAAATGTGGAAGTCGAAATGAGTGCATGAACGAATGCCCCCTGAATACGCAATTCTGACTATAAAACCTTCTCATACCGCAATAGGCTAATTGCTTTTGCGCCGCAACCAAGCAATGATTCGTTACCAAACAGGCAATCTGTAATTAAATATCATAAATTATGATCAGAAAAACTACATCGCAAGCAAAGTCAGCCCATATAAGCCTACTTCCGAAACTCTAAGAATAGCATTAATGTTTTGTTTGTATGGAATGGAATATGGAAGAAATTTTTTGTATGGAATGGAATATGGAAGAAATATTTAGGTATGGAATGGAAGATGGAATGGAAAAAAATTGTCGGTATGGAATATGGAAAAATCGTCTTCCATTCCATTCCATTACATGCCCTGCCTGTCACCGAAGTCGAGATGTTCTGTTGAGCAATGTAAAGAAGAGTCTTAGGTATTTATTCTTTACAGCCTAGAATGAGTCTAGCCTGGATTGGCTGTTCGTAGCAAGGCTGACGAGACTTTTGTTATCCTACTGGTCCAAACATTAATTTGTCCCTTGCAAGATTGTTACTCCTACCTTATTTATGTTTTTAGACATAGAACAACTAGTACAGTCTGACAGTAGGACTAGACTAACACAATAACAGCTAAGACTGGATTACACAAATGATTAATGATTAAATTCCACAAATGATTAAATTTTGTGTAATCTGTAGAGCTGAGAGATTGGAAGTATGCCGTTAGCCTATTCACAACTTCCTGACTTGGGCTAATTTCATATTCAGCATTACATTAGAACCAAGGCATTGGTACGATACTGTAGACCGCTAGCTAGCTGTGCAGTGTGTAGGCTTAGTACCAGTTAAGGTGAAAATGGTTGATCCTAGAAATCCAGTGGTGTTCATGGACATCAGTATAGGAGGGCAGGTAAGGTGCCAAAATAATCTGCTTGGCATAATTATACTGGTAATTGGTATCATAAATTGTTAGATGTACATCGGTACTGGTATACAGTAGAGTAAGGTATTCTGCATTTGGTTATGTTAAAAAAGAACTATCAATAAAGAGCAATAGAATACATACAGTTATTGAGCTGTGAGTACTGATATCTATCGGTATGATCTTCCGCTTAACTTTTGCTTCAGTGGGCTGGCCGGGTCTCATCTAGAGTAAGTCATCCGCATTGTTTGTCACCTTACCCAAACGGGTTAATCTAATTGTGAACGGCTTTCTCCAGACAAGACCTGACTAGCCTGTCTTGTAAAAGTGTGTTTTATCTAATTTAAACTCTCGTTACAAAAAATTTATGGTATAATTTTTTTTCATGTACCAGTAATGTTTTTTAGTGGTAGTATGATTATTGATAATGACCATTTTTGAACTCTGAGCTTATGGTAAGGTGCTTTCAACTGTACCGTAATATTAGGATATACTTTTAACTGTGGAAATACTAAGAGGTACTGGTATATTTAATCTTTTTTGATTTTTATACTTTTCCCACAAAAAAGCGATACTATTGACCAATGTATATGCAGGAATGTTGAGTGTTACTCTTTTATTCAGTATGTGTGTATTCTTTTTCAGGAAATGGGTCGTATAAAAATGGAATTATTTGCTGACATTGTGCCAAAGACTGCTGAAAATTTTCGTCAGTTTTGTACTGGTGAGCACAGGTAATATTGCATTGTACCAGTACCCTATGACATCAGCAATTTTATGAACTGATGGTTATGATTTGACAGTGGAATTATCTTTGAAGCTTTGTTTATGAATAAGATAGTTTGTGATGTTTGTCATTGCTAGCACAAAAAAAGCAATTTTCAATACTTGAAAAATCTAGTCTTTGTTAAATTCAGAGTTTTGAGTTGACCTGCTGCTCTAACTCAGAAGTTTTCAACCTGTGGCCCGCGGGCCATTTTTGGACGGTGAAGCACGTTTTTGTGGCTTGCAAGCTCTTCCCCAAATTCTAAGAATATAATAGAATGCATGTCTGAAATGCCAAGCCAATACCCACATCAGAAATCTTTATTGCTTCAGCAACGGTGCTTCAAACCACAGCTCCATAGACTGTTCTAGCCGAATCTAGCGCTTTACAATGTATAACAAAATTATGCCTAAAACAAGTTCAGTGAAGAAGCAATAAAGCAATTATGTTTTATGACAATAAAGCAATTATGACTTGTAGCCAAGATTAGACAATTTGGTGAAGCAAGTGCAGCCCCAAGGCTTGAAAGAATCAAGATTTAAAATGGAAAGAATAAACATTTCTTGTTTTAGTTCGTTTTTTCTGCAATTAACTATTTACACATGGCCCGCGACTGCCATCCCCGAATAAAATTGGCCCATTAATCAAGAAAAGTTGAAAATCGCTGCTTTAAGTTAGTCAGCTATGTGCTTATTCTGATACCGGTATGTTTGTATTTTTACAATTACAGACGTGATGGCTTACCCATTGGTTACAAAGGTTGTTCTTTTCATCGTGTAATAAAAGATTTCATGATCCAAGGTGGAGATTTTGTACAGGTACTGCAAGTCTGCAGCATTATCTATTTCACAATATTCTTTCATTATTTTACTTTGAAATTACGTAGCAGCAGCAGATGTGCACTAAATAGATATTATCCCTTTCATGTTTATTGTTTAAAATGATGTTATTGACTTACGTGCAGTAGAATAAGAAGTTTAAATCTGTGTTGCAAGGTCGACTTATAATATTTTAAACTACAAGTCTTTTTACTATATTTAAAGCTAAGACAACTCAAGGATCCATTGAGCTACGTTTGCCTGCCGGTGTAATATCTTCTGTCTATTTTTACGCTAAATCGTGATTGCGCAGTACTGCTCCAGTGCTCTGCATTGAAGGAGTTAGATGTAATATTATTTTAAATTTCTGCCCGCTTTAATTGTTTCCATTTAAGTTACATTTCTGTAATTGCAAAGACTTGTAATTTGTGTTTGGTAGCTCACATAATTTGCTGAAAAGTTTTTTTACTTCATTTTAATATATTTTTTTGGCGTTTGGGCAGGGAAATGGAACTGGTATAACCAGTATTTATGGAGGAAAATTCGCTGATGAAAATTTCAAAATGCGTCACACTGGTGCCGGATTGTTATCTATGGTAATTGTTCCAGACTCACTATCTTAAGTGTATTGCTTAAAAATGCTTCTTTTCTTTCTTGAATTTTATCATCACAATCTCGATTATACGTATGTGCAATGGATTCCTTACTAAAGAATAGACATTCTGGCTATTTCGGCTAAGAGAATGATTCAATAATACCAGTGCAATAAAATTCAGTGATTTAACGCTTACATTCACTTCATAAGATCGCAATGAGAAAAGGTTTCCGTCATAAGCTGATTTTCTAATTTATATAGCTCAAAATATGTGAGTTTCATTTTAGCGCCGATTTTAATGACATTGATTAAATTTTGATTTTAATGAACTTCAATACTATAACGCAAGTTGCCCGCAAGTTCTTTCCAAAACCTGAAAATATTATGCATTTCTGAAATGTCAAGCCTATATATATCTTATCAAACTACACCATATCCTCCTTGGGCTGTGAGTGCGAGCATAAACGCGTCTTTTTTGTAGCGGTCGCGATTCTATTGAATTTGTACCACGGCCTATTATAATACAGGCCTTGTCAAGGTACAATATCGATTTGAAGTTTATTGAGTAAACCAGAATAATTGCTTCTGTATTTAACTGTTATCCCCTGGCTCGCGACGGACGCCCCCGAAAAGATTGGTCCTCGGCACTTACAGGTTGAAAAGCGCTGTCCTATATACTGTTGAAATAGTCTTTTTTATAGAAGACCGGTTAACTTATTATTACCTTACATGTTTTTTTGATTGACGAAATTCATTTAGATGTTAAATGATTCATTTTTTAGGCTAACAGTGGACCACACACAAATGGATGTCAGTTTTTCATATCTTGTGCAAAGTGTGATTTTTTGGATGGAAAGCATGTTGTGTTTGGTAAGTACAATATCACAACTTTTTAATTGTTAAGCGTGTTTGTAGACGTCACGTTGCAGTAAAAAAATCATACTTATGATTCTGTGTTTCGTTTTATATTTATGCTGTGATATGCTTGTTGGCTGATATTTTGCGTTAAAATCTGGTGCTCAAATTTTTTATTGTTGCAATATTTAACTGGTTTCTTTTTTATCTCTGTGTAACAAAAACAACGACGACGGCGTTTTGTGTTCGAGATAGATGCATCCACTTTTGTTAATTTAACGTTTATTGAAGGTAGAAAGGCGTAACTTAAAGTCTGCTAGCGATTGGCGCAGGCTCGTAGCCAGGGGGGAGCGCGGTAGGGCTCCTGCCCCCCTGGAAAATTTTTCGCCCCCCTCCCCCCTTTAAAGAAAAATTTTCGCCCCTCAATTTATACGTGCATATATTGGTGTTCATTGTGTAATGTGTAGAAACGCGGCAAAAACTGATAAATATCCGCTAAATGCGTAATCGAAAATTATTCAAAAGAAGCTCTTTGTATAACCCGAAACTGGAAGATTAATCTTCTTTTTTATCATAAACCAGTCGCATTAAAAATTCTTTCTACATTTACGCATTACTGTCTTCAAGACCGCTAACCAGGAGGGGCGTGGAAAAATTTTTGCCGTTTTGTTTTTGCTTAGTTTATGACTGGTTAAAGTGTCTTACGATGTAATTCATGTTGTTTGCATAAAATATTAACTGAAATAAGCGAACTCGCAGTTCTTAGAAAAAGTCGCATTACCAGCTAACTCGCCTTTAATATGGTATTTTTTCACATAGTGATTCAGAAACCAGTGGGAGCTGCTTGAATTGCAATTAATCGTCCAGGTCTGTAGGGCTCAGTTTGGGTGTCATCACAATCACCAATTAGCGTAAAAAAAATTCGTTTTGCACTGCGCTCTTGTTTGCGAGTGACTGTAAGAATTGCAAAGGAAAAAGTGGATTCTGTGTGGCATAGCAGTAAAGCATTCAGTTCTTGGTCGTTAGGTTAAGATTTCGATGCCCTTTACCGTTGCTGCATAATTATGCTACCCCTGTTTACATCGGTATTGCCTTACGTCGGTGCTTCATTTCTGTTCTCCGTTGTTGTTTTTAAATAAAGAACTTGTGCACAATGATGACACTAAAAAGAGAACTTAAACGGGTATGATGCTTATTACTTACCCTGACCACATCTTCAACAGTCCAATTTATGTGGACTTGTCGCTGTGGGCTTGATTTCATAATCCCTTTTTTATTTTGACATCAGAAATTTAATTGTGGTGCAGAAAGCCCGCATAAATTGGACATGTGGGCAGGGTAACTGATCACTGTTATCAGTGCCCTTGCGGTTTGAAAAAAAAACCTACTTTCTCGGTCAACAACAGCAAAGTGTGCGTACTTCGACTTCCCGGAAATTTCGCTGCAATGCGTCAAAGTTGAATTAAATTTCTGCCGAATGGTATGGTGTATTTTTTCTTAACGTCCGTTTTGAACAAGAAAAAAAAAAATTTTCCTTCGGTTTTTATCTATGATGTCATAATCCGACGTTGCAAAAATTTCGTCCCTAGCCTTGACCTTGCTTGGCGAGGTCTACTTTCTTGGACAACCAAATGGATAAGTTTGTCACCTGAATTCCTTCCTCTGCAAGATCTTCCTCCATCGTGGCTTCGTGCATTCCTTTGTCATCGCGAAGTACGCCGAACAGCAGCTCGACCTCAACGGCATCGATTTTTTCTTCGCAAAGGCATCAGGATGGTTTACCAGATGATCTCCTTGAAGATTTTCCTTGTAGGCCAAAACTACGTGCCTATCCGAAGAATAAATGCAGTTGTTCTTCCCGCGATTTACTGGGCCATCTGCGGTGTCGGTGCATGTTTTGCTTTACTAAGTAAGAGTCTGCTACATCTGATCGGCTCTGGTGCAGAACATTTGTAAAAAAGAAACCGTTAACCCGCAAGTCGATGGTGTACTATTTATTACTTTTGCAATAAAACTTTGCTCGTCACTTTTTCGAATTGCACAATGGCGTACGCACGGGGGAGGGTTCGGGAGTCAAAAACCCCCAATTGACGATTGGAAAAAATTAAAAACCGCTCTTTTTGGACCGATTAGGGTTTTTTCATACAGAGATTATGTTTTTCTGTGCTGTATCAAATTGCCTATATAATCTCGAAAAACTTTCATGGTGATGCAATAATACCGGTAGTCAAACTTTTCTGGTGTGTAGCGCTTGAACCAATGACTGGCTCAAAACGCAAATCTGGACAAGGTCAATGGGCGCTAAAGCTGGAGTCGTGTTGTGATGTCGTAAAGACATTGTTCTCTACGGCTATGGCTGGACAAGACAACGTTTCAGCGCTGAAGGCATTCTTGGAAGAGAACGGTTGCAACGCAAGCAGATATTCCGCTTGCGATGTCATGATTTTGAGCCAAACCGGCCAGTTGGCGTAGTGATTGAACTCCTCGCTATCGGTGCGGGAGGTTTTGGGTTCGATTTTTGAGCCGGTACCGGCCGGTAGCTCCGTTGCTAAGCGCACAGGCTATTGGTGCGGAAGGTCTGGGGTTCGATTCCCTGGATGGTCAAATCGGCATGGTGTCGCCAACGGCTCGCCACCGCTGCGACGTTTCTGTGTTACCCAAGCGCTAAGAGATGGGCCCCAGTGACGTTCGCAGGGGTCGGGAGTCAGCACTCCCCTTCCCCCTTGACAATTGCAGAAAAAATAAAACCTTTCTTTTTAAAACGAACTGACTTTTCTTCATGCGGAGCTTGCCGAAATTGCTATCATGTTTTCATCCCAAACAACACCATCCTCCTCAAAACATTTTAGCGTAAACCATTCCCTCACGAGTACACTGATCATCCCTCCTTACGCCTGCGTGAAAAGTTGTACCATTCCCCCATAAGTGTTTTTATAACTCGAGCACTGATTACGATGCAATGCTACAAAACCCGTACCCGGTAGTCCAACTTTTCTGTTGTGTTTTGCTTGAAGTGCATTTTTGTCGTTGATGTTGCTGTGAAACAATTAAAGAAATAGGAGTTTCCTTAAATGCGGTGTATCTGCAGTAACTATGGCTGCACACAATGTTTTTTTTTTAAATCAAATCAAATCTTGATTGTACTCGTTTCATTAAATTTGTTGTACCGAAACGTGGTAGCGAATGGCGGGGCCCGACCCCGCGTCTTAGCGCGTGGGCAACGCAGCTCCAAAGAAACGTCGCAGCAGTTGCGAGCCGTTGGCTACACTGTGTCCGATTTGACCGGCTTGGGAATTGAGTCCCAAACCTTCCGCATCGATAGCGAAATCTTTTAACGTTACGCTATAATCGCCGGATGTTTTGAGAAATTTTATTAAAATATAAAAAACTAAATTGACACTGCTGTAAGTGCCAAAAGTAAGATAAAAATACTGCCAAAGACGACCAATCCTACCATAGACCAACGAAAGATTTGAAGAGGCTTAGGGGCTAAACGAGGGGAGAGACAGCATTGTTTTTTCGTACCGTAAGCTATGTCAGGAGCTAGAGTTCTTCGTTTCCCACAAACACCCCGATTATGTGTTTGAAAGCATCTGATATCGACGCTGTGATTTGGCAGAAAAATGCTTAGGTAATATCGACGCTGTTTTTGACTTTAATTGGATGATTAGGGATTCCTCTGGCGCATAATTTATTTTGGTTTAAAAACGTTTTGGTGGGGAAGGCAGTTTTTTCTTATGCTCCAATATCTTCACTTTTCAAATTTCAAGCGAGAAACTGCCCCCTTCATAATGAGTGTGCCGTATGTTGACTTTATAACAAGGTTTAGCCTATATGTGTTGTTTATATTAATGTTGGTTCTTGAAAAAAGTTTTTTTGGAGAGAAGGAATTGCTGGTTTTACCCCCTGGGTGCACCCTGTTTGTGACGTTGCGACAGCTAGCCAGCCTAATTTAGTCAATTAACCTTCGTATGACCCAAAAACGATTTCCACTAAAAATTTTTTCGGAAAAGTTTTAACCACGGCCTGACAACTTGAGTTTCTGTGAAACCTTTTCTCTCCTTAAATGAAACGCAAAGCCTTAAGCGAAAGTGTGAATGAAATATCTTTGTTGTTTCCTTAGTTATGGCATTATATAGCTTGATCATGGTTAACTGCAATTTAGGCTGGAAACATTACAATACGATGCACTTTAATACCTCTAAACTACTGTAATTGTAATGTAGTATCTTTATGTCATCACGATGTGACGTCACTGAAACCCCCTATTGAAAATCCTGCGTACGCCACTGGAATTACATGTAAATTTAATTAATTTACAGCGTAATAGCCTTCAACAAAGCTATAGGCCTACGCTGTCAAATCTTCCTGTTAGGTTGTAAGGTACTTTGCAACACTTCTCTTTTGAAACTGGTTTAAGAAAGCGCAATGGAAGTGTAAACATCTGCAACAAAGATGGTATACTTCTTTTAAACCAATTTTACCTAAAAATTTCTCTCTCGCCTTGCAAAAAAAATTGCCCCCCTTAAGCATTTTTTTCTGGCTGCGGGCCTGGATTGACGCTTCACTACGGCGCGCTTACAATGTAACGTGTTGCAATATCTTGCCCACTGAATGGCTAAACAGAAGCTTCTGGTTTTTCATTTAGTATGTTTTTGCATGCATTGTAGGAAAGGTCTTGGGAGACAGTCTTCTGGTTGTAAGAAAAATTGAAAATGTTGCTGTTGGGCCGAACAATCGTCCGAAGTTGCCTATTGTAATCACCGAATGTGGGGAGTTATGACGTTGCAAACATTCTGCTGAACCTTCAAAGTTGCTGAATAGGAAAGTGAAGGCGAATTGTTGGACGGTTCAACTGGTTGATTTAATCGATACATAAGAAGCTTGCTGCCATGTTTTTAAATGCCAAACAACGTTCCAATTGTTTTTGTATTTGGCTAACCTGACTTTTGCCTCCTGCAAGCTGCAACATATCGTAATTTCATTTGAAGTTTTTTTCAGACAATTTTTTAAAAATACATTTTTCGTTTTGTACTTTTGCTGTAATGGCTGCGAAATAACTTTCGGCGAAGAACATGCTTACCACTTGCTATCAAACAACTTAATGTCTGGTTGTTCCAATTCTTAAAACAGCGATGGACAGCAGCGTACGCTGGAGGGGCTCCTGTGTGCGCGCCCCCCTCAATTCCTCCCTAAATATAAAAAGTTAATCAGTTATTATTATTAGTTGTTCTACAGTAGGCAACTAGTCATTGTATACAGTAACACAGTCTTCTCGTTGTTTCTTCAATCGTTGAAAAGTTTGGACGAAGTAAACACCGCCCTTATTGAATTTCTTGAAATCTCTAGACCGTTCGTCTATTGTAGAAGCTGTGAGGGTTTGATATTATTATTTATTTATTTTTAATCTGGTTCGCTGACACGTTTAGTTTAGCCAAGGCCAGTGTTTCTTGACTTGTGGGTAATTAATACTCCAAAGGGGGTAATTTTGGATTATATTCTACTAATTTTTCCAAAAAATAAAAAATACCGATAACTTCCATCGCCACCCTAATTGTGTGAGACTGAAAACTAAAACTTTTACAGTGTATCACCGTGCTTTCTGTTATGTGATAGTGAATCCTTTACGCGAGCATTTTTTCTTTGACGGTTCTACTCCTTTTCTAGTTATATCGAAAATATTTAAGAGGGATTAAAACTCAACATTATTAGAGAGCGGTCAAAGTAGCAACATCAAACAAAGCCGGTATCATCATCATTTCAACTTTCAATCTGGTTTTCTCGTTCCCGAAGGTGGCCGGATAGGCTGCATCTCACCCCCTTCGCAATCGCTCCCACACCTTCCCCCATCTCGTTCTATCTCCAGCTTCCTCGATCTTTAACCACACTTTCTTCACACTCTCTTCCACCTGCCTGCCTCCATGTCAGAGTTGCAATTAGGTCGTCCAGAAATCATTGAAGATTTGACATTTGTGAACTCAATAGCAAATTTGCCGGGCTTTGGTCTAATTAATAGGCTACTAGACCAATGAGAAAAACTAATTACAAATACGAAGCGAAAGATGGTACGAGACTATGAGTTCTCTAACCTATTAAATCAGAATTCAGAACTACAGGGTGATCCGAAAGTAACTCCCTATTTTAAAATAACTATGACTTATTCAAATTTACTGACAACTTTCTCAGTTTTTGCGTGTAAGTTACTCAGTCTGCGGCAATTACATCTATGCTCTTGTTTCTATATTTGAATAATTTTAACTTAAATTTGAAATAAAGTTAAAGCATGTTTTGTAAATTAACATACTAATTGTGATGAATAATAATTTTAAAAAATTGAACGACATTTAAATAAACAAATAAAAAGATATTGAATTTTAAATGGAAGTCCATGCAATGCACTTTTTTCTCATTTTTAATAAATGAAGAAATTACACTTTAAAAACAAACCATTTTTATTTTAGAATAGGGAGTTACTTTCGGATCACCCTTGTATAAGGCCAGCAATAAGGGTCTTTGTAAACCCTCTTGTTTCGTAAACCATGGTCTAGTCCAGGTAGACATAAGAGTGGGGGGAGTAATTTATTTCTAGGCAGAAGTCGTAAGGTAAATTTAGTACCAAAAAAATTCTGATTAAGGTGCTTCAAGACAGAAACGAAATTTACGAAGAAGCTTTTCTGAAGTTTGTTTTTTTTAATGCAGTAGCGTGTGCGGGGGGGGGGGGGGCTCCTATGCGCGCACCCCCACATTCCTTTTTTTAGAAAAAAGTTAGTTATTCTTTTTAGTCGCTTTACGGTAGCCCTGCTAAGTTAGTCGTTAAATTTGGACGAAGTAAACACCGCCTTCCGTAAATTTCTTGAGACCTGTAGACCCTGATGGGGCTATTTGTAGCCTAATATCCTGCTTTTTTTCAAAATTTTGTTTCGATCCTTGAGCGATTTTAGCTAAGCTTGCACGATTTCTTTCGGTCAAATCGATTTTTTTTTTTTTTGGTCATATTGTAACACAGGTTTAAAACAATATTTTCAACACTTCCTTGAACAATAAAACTTATAAAACCGGCCAGTTAGCTCAGTCGTAAAGACGTCGGTGCGGAAAGTCTGGGCTTCGTTTTCTGGGCTGGTCAAAGTGGACACAGTGTTGCCAACTACTCGCCACCGCGCTGCGAGTTACTTTGGATATGGAGTTCGAAGCTATGTTGCCTAGGCGCAGCAGCCGCTAAAACCGCGGGGATAAAACGCCACCCAATCAAAACAATCGCATGGAAATCACCGGGCATTTACATGAGTCATCCAGCTTGCCTTATGTATATAAATGCCCGGAAAAAATGATTCAACTCGAGACTCTTATGGGTAGTGCTGCAAGGTTTTTTCAACCCGAGACTCCTTGACCGATTTCGACACTCGTAAAAAACTGCTTTATGAGTTTTCGTTTTTGCCCCTGAGGACACGAAGGTTTTCACAATGCTCTAAAAGGTCCGTTTACACTAAATGCGATTTTAGTCCGATTTGTGGTCGTAGCCTACAAGATTTCATAAGATTTTTGACGTAAGCAGTTGACGAAAACATTGATTTCTTCGTCTTTATCCTCCAATCGCGAGAAAGCGGCGGAGGCGCTATGCGTAGGATGAATCAAGATCAGTGGCGTTCGCAGGATTTTTCAATGGGGCGGTTTCAGTGACGTCACATCGTGATGACGTAAAATACTACGTCATCACCTTGTGAAATCACTGGCAGTGTCAATTTAGATTTTTAACGTTTCTAATAATTTTTCATCAAACCGGACGGTTATAGCGAAGCGTTACAGATGTCGCTATCGATGCGAAGATTTGGGGTTCGATTCCCCGGCCGGTCAAATCAGACACAGTGTAGCCAACGGCTCGCCACCGCTGTGACGTTTCTTCGAACCTGTGTTGCCCTAGCGCTAAGACGCGGGGTCGGGCCCCGCCACTCGCTACCATGCTTTGGTACCGTACTGCAGCGAGTTTAATGAAACGAGTACCGGTAGGCCTACAGTGAAGATTTGATTTGATTTGTAAAAAAAATTTGTGTGCAGCCATAGCTTCTGGAGACTGCAGAGACATTGTATTTAAGGAAACTCCTACTTACCAACTGCTTCACAGCAGCAGCATCAATGACAAAAATGCAGGTCAAGCAAAACACATCAGAAAAGTTGGACTACCGGTATTGTTGCATATCGCATCGTAATGAAAGTTTCGCGAGAATAAATTAGAAAGTTGGACCGTCATTGGTTGGATCGAACAGAAAAAACATGCCGTAATAGCAATTTCCGCAAACTCTGCTCGAAGAAAAGTCGGTTGGTTTCATAATTGAGTAAGAATAAATTTTTTCTGCAATTGTCAAGGAAGGATGACTCCCGGCCCCCTCCCTAGCATACGCCACTAGGAGGCATCTCCGCAACTGGTGAACGCAGAAAAGTCGCAGCACTGACAAGCTGTCGGCGACACTGCGTCGATTTGACCGGCCCGGGAATCAAGCCCCAGATCTTCCGCACCGATAGTCTGTGCGCTTGACCACTAAGCTAACGACCGGTACCGGCCCAGAAATTGATCCCAAAACCTACCGAGCCGATAGCGATGTCTTTGGTTAGCCCCAACTGGTTGGTTTGATTAACTCAAAGTTATGACATCGCAAGCGTAACATCCGCCTACGTTGCAACCATTGTATTCCAAGAATACCTCCTGCGCTGGAACGTTGTGTTGTCCAGCCTTGATAGTTGTTAAAAACAATCGCTTCATGACATCACAACACGACTCCAGCTTTAACAATATCCATTGACTTTGTCCTGGCTGGCATTTTGTGTTAGTCGTTGGTTCAAGCGCACCTTCCACCCCCTTCGGGCGTACGCCACTGCTTATATGCATTATAGGAAACTCCTATTTATTTATTGCCTCACAGCAACAGAAATGACAAAAATTCCGTTCAAGCGACACATCGATAAAAGTTAATCTACCGTTACTGTTTCGTCAAAATTAAAGTATCTCGAGATTAAATAAGAAAGTTAAATGGAACAGACGAGACGTTGGAAATTTTTGCCAGCTCGAAGGAAGGGCGAACAAAAGGCGTATCATTTTAAAAAAGATAAGTTTTCACTGCATCTCTAATCGACAAGGGGTGGGTTTGATCCCCGAAACCTCTCCCTAACGTATACGCCACTGATCCAGACTCGCCTAGTTTCCAGTCTTTGTTTCCAAGTTTTCCCGACTTTCTGCGAAACGTTTTAACTGGATAACTAATCTTCGCTATTGCCAAGTGCAGTATCGGTGCATGCAAAGTAGCAGATATTAAATAATTTCAGGTAACGCTCTTTACACGAGGACGAGTTCCTAGATAGACAGTAATTAGACCATGCCACAGAGGTGAGCGGACTCTGTTTTTTGAGACTCCTACTCCACTCCTGCTTTGAGAAAGCAAACTCCTACTCCTGCTCCTGTTATACTTACAAATGCCAAACTCTGCTCCTGTTTTAACTCCTGTAGTCTCAGCATATTAAAACAAATTACACGTTCTATGACTAAATACTGAACCAATGTACCATTGTTCACATTTACATTCTGAAACAAATCAACATTAAAAGAAAATAAGTTAGTGATGACAACATTTCTTTGGATAGTGCTGAACAATTACCAGAAGCGGAATAGATTTGTTTCACCAGAAGCGGAATAGGAAAGTGAAAAATCAACATTTTTATATTACTTTAGTCTCAGATTCTACCAAATCTAGTCCAGTTTTTTGATCTTTTTAAAAATTCGTTGTCGTCGAGTGCATTTACCAACTTTTTAATGAAAAATTTCAAAGGTGGTAATGCTAAAAGTACTTCTACAAGGTGATTTGTTCCTTTCTCTTTCCGCTTTTCGTATGAATCAACCTTTTGTGTCACAAAGCAAGTTGAAACAAGGAAGTTGAACTAATGTCATTGGTTGAATCAAGAGTTGAACCAACCCAAAGGCTAGTAAGATTTCATATTTCAAGACGAAACAAGTGCTTCTGACGCGTTTCAAAGTCTTTATCACTTTGACTACAAACTATAGTAATTAATACACCAACACCAACTAAATTTCTGAATCCGGCTCCGGCGCGTATACAAAAATTCAACTCCGGTTCCGCTCCGTCATCGGAAAAATAGCCAAACTCCGACATCACCTCTACCGCCTCTGCCATGCCATCATGATGCCATCCATGCGTCCAACATAGCGCCTCCGCCGCTTTATCGTGATACAGTGATAGGAGGATAAAGTACCGTAGAGCGAGACAGCGCTGTTTCTGGCTATTAGCCTTCATCAGCCGCCCTCAGATAAGACACATTTATTTTCCAGGACGAATGATCTTGACAGGATCACTCATCCCTTCGTATAAATATTTCTTAAAGAATTTAACCTTTGTGGTACGCATATCCACTCGTGTGGCTACGTCACCATTCCAGTCAAACTCTTTACGTGGCCAGGGTGAAGAGCAAACAACTAAAGAGCAGCGTCCTTCCTGGCCTACCGGACGGGAAGTCATGACGACTTCCTCTTGTTGGGTCAGAGGCTATAACAGCACTCCATCACCAACAGTGCAAAGCACTCCAGTAAGATGAAGAAACACTGGTCATGAGTAAAAACTACATCCGGTTGTGAACTTGCTAATTAGCTAGGGTGGATGAATGAGGGTACCCAATCACAACTCCCTCCAGCTGTCCAAGTAATCCTTGGGCAAGGTTTAGAACCTGTTAGCCTCCCTTAGCAGGAGTCACAAAGCTGCTCCATTGTTCTTATTACTAGTAGGCCTGCCATGCTACTCATTTTTTTTTTGTTTATTGTTTTGGAATTCGTTTGATGTGTAGTTTATAATTTCCTGTTCACGAAGTAGCCTATATCTTGATTGTTAAGGTCATGCAGCCATGCCAAGTCAGCTTTCGACTGGCATGCTTCAACGCTAACTCATTTTGCTGCATGTGCCTTTTTCGGTTATTATGCCAATATTTGTTGTAAATTGTTAATGATTGTGCATGTTGCGGAAATAAAACTTCAAAATATTTTAAAGTGACTCACGGAATTCCACAAGGCTCTGTCTTAGGCCCACTTCTTTTTCTGTTATTTATTAATGATTTACCTCAAGCATCAAAGTTTAATGCTACTTTATTTGCGGATGATGCTAACTTGCATATTTCCCACCAAAATCCACACAGCTTGCAAGTAATGGTTAATGAAGAAATCGAGAAAATTGAAAACTGGATGTACTTTAATAAATTAACGTTGAACTATTCAAAGTGTTGTTTTATGATTATAAGTCGCAAGCCCCTTGATGCCTCAAAATTTAGCTTATCAATGAATAAAGTAAACATCAAACGAAGTGATTGTATTAAATATCTAGGAGTGCTATTAGATGAACAGTTAAGCTGGAAAAATCATGTCCAAAAACTAAACAAAAACCTTTCAAAAATTTGTGGGCTAATTTTTAAACTAAGGCACTATGTACCTTTAATCACTCGCAAATTAATTATTATTCCATGTTTCATTCCGTCATATTGTACTCGTTAATTAATTGGGGAAGAACCACAAATTCATATCTCCACCAGCTTGTAGTTTTGCAGAATAAATTTATTAGAGCCAGTTTATTTCTTCCTCGAAATTCTCCCACCAATTCTCTATATGTTAAATTTCAAACTCTAAAACTAAAAGACATGATCAGATTGGAATTTGCAAAGTTTATTTTTAAATTCAAAAATAACATGCTTCCATCATCATTTAATAATTACTTTATAGAGCTCAACAAAGTACATAAACACAACACTAGACAAAAATCAATTGGCAGTTATTATCATCATTCTTTCAATAGCGAGTTTGGGAGGAAAAGATTACAACACATCTGCTTACAGGAGTGGGAAACTATTCCTCTTGCTCAAAAAGAGTGCTCTTTTTCTAGATTTAAAAATAACTATAAAGCAGTTTTATTTGAGCATTACTCCAAAAATCTTGTGTAACTTTATCAATTATCTTAATTGCCTGCTTATTTCAAGCACAGTGAAATTATCCAATGAGTGTAACAACTAATTTTTAAACTCATTTATTGTTTAGAAACGTTCTAGCTAAATTTGAATTATATTTGTAGGAAAATTGTCTGCCGAAAAATTCACTTGTTGGTACAGACGAATGTGTAAACTGAGTTACACTGTAAATATTGTTTTGTTTTTTGTGCCTGTGCTGCCATTTTTTATTTTGTCATACTTAGCAGTTTTTGCTTGTAATCGGTCACTATACTACACTTCGTAGTTATGCCTGTAATCGGTGTCTAGTGTCAGATTTCCAGATCGGTGTCTAGTGTCAGATTTCCAGATCAGATGGCAGTACTGTCTTGTAATGTGTTCTTTTTTTTTAACGTTTTATGTCATGCTAAGTTTACGCCAATATGTTTACTGTAAGTATTGCTGTAGTAGGTGCAGCAGACTTAGATGACCCCTGTGGTCTTTCGCTGTTTCCTGCCTATGCGAATTTTCTAAACGTATACGGTGAAATAAACTTGATTGATTGATTGATTGATTGACTGATTGAAATAAATGATGCGATAGATGATGCCAGCCATACCTGCATACGGTATAGCAGTAAGTTAGCATAGATTCGCTAATAATTTTGCAAAAATTTTAATGAATGTTGGCGGCAGAGAACACTTGTTTTCATTTAATTTTTGTAGAGGTGAGAGAGGGTTTGCTAACTCTGCTCTATTTACGGTATGTCGTTGCTCTGCTGAGTCTGCTCTGTGCTGCAGGGTCTGAGACTGCCTGTGTGCCATGTGTGGTTCGTTGACCTGTTCTCTGTTGCTTGATACAGAAGAGTGATCTGGTAATCAGTCATCCGAATACCGATATGGACTGCTTTAAAGTAAAGTGGCTGAGGAAATTAAAAGTTTTCAAAACTCACACGGTAAGCTAGACTATAGTACGGTATTTTGGTAGTAATTTTTATGGGTTGCATCTAGAATAAGCCCCCACACTTTTTCTGTCTGCCAACCTTAACCTAACCTATAACCTTAACCCAACCTATAACCTGACCCTAACCAAATCTAGCCCTAAAAACCGAATCTAACCTTAACTAAATTTAACCCTAACCAAACCTAACCCTAATCGAACCTGGGGGCTGATACTAGATCTAACCCATTTTTTAGTACTTTACATGTTTTTATGGAATGATTATCCTCCTATCACAAGAAAGCAATCGAAGCGCTATATCCTGATAACAGGCTCGCTTAGGAGTTGCTGGCCACCTGTATGCCACACTTAGATGTGAAAATCCTGCTTAGTGTCTCTACCAACAGCACAATAAGTAAACTTGCCGGTTTGTTTTCCACACTATCTCTTTAATGCTGAAGGTCAAGCAGGGAAGCTGTGAATACCAATTTTAAAGTCATTATTTCAGATGTTGACCTGACTCTGAATCAAACCTGAGTCTACATCTCCAGAGGCACTCTTATCACTTGGCCATCTGAGCTATTTACAAATTAAGAAACCTCCTTCCGATCAACATTCTGACCTGTGTGTATTACAGCATCGTCTATTCTCATCTACAATATGCTGTCATTAGTTGGGGTAACTGCTCTGTCACGTTAAGAAAACGGCTACAAATTAAACAGACTTCAATAATTCGTATTATCAACAAATCTAGAATTTATAAAACTAAATTAAAGCCTCTGTTTGAAAAAATGAACCTTCTTAATATCAGTGCTATTTACGAACTTGAGGTTGGTAAATTCATGGCTAAATTACAAAACAAACAGCTACCTGATTATTTTAGTAGTTTATTTTCTTTAACATCTTTATTTTATTCGTATTCTACTCGTAGTGTGGCTAATGAAAAATTTTTTTTAAATAGAAGTTATTTAATTAAAACAGAACGATCCATAAAAATTGCTGGTCCTAAAATTTGGAATAACCTACCTAAAACTATCAAAGAAAAATCTGAGAAAGTTAAATCTTTTAAAAGTAGTTTAAAAGAGTACCTTCTTTCTGCGCAAGAGTTTTCTTGATTATCCCTTTCACAGAGCTGGCATGTCTACAAATCAATTGCTTAACTTTATTTATTATTATTATTATTTATGTATTTTCTTTTTCTTTCTTTTCCTCTTTTTGGTGTTATTTAATGTAATTGTAGTAGACCTAGTTCTAGATCATACTTCATTTATGTGTGCTTTTATGCTTTTATATTTTTGTGTACCTTATGTTTTTGAATAGACTCTACCGTGAGGAGATGCAGGCTCGACGACCTCTCAGGTCTTTCGCATCTCCTCTGTGACATTATTTGTTAGTTTTTTTGTTGTTGTTTTCACTGTTACGCACTATTATTTTGTTGTTTGATTTTGTCAAAATAAAAATGTTGTTGTTGTTGTTGTTCAGTGTTTGGAAGATACGGTATCGGTATGGGCTAATTGTGGAGGTTAACTCAAGTAAATATAAGAATATTCCATTTTTGTCCTTATTACTCTAGCTTTTTTTTGTTTTCCACTACACTGCTGCAGTTTTATGTAGTTTAAGCTGTGTTTTGCAGTTATCTGTTTATTGGCACATGATAGAACAAAAATGAACTGGTGGTAGCAGACTACTGGTACGCTAGACTATGATGGACTGTAATATTAAGCTATATTGTATTTGGCTATTTGTTGACCAAATGTTTGTAAAAACCTTCATGTGTATCGTTCTTGGTTGCCTGGCTTTATTCTGTATCATATCGTCACAGAAGCTTCTATTTCACCGGAAATTTGTGGTTACCAAAGTTTGAAAATCGTGGTTGTGGAACCGGAAACGTCCCCTACAGTTCTCCTACTGCAAAAATTGCACTACAGGAATTGCAAAACGGTTATGCAACTACCAGTGTTCCCTCTATGCAACTACTAAAACGGTTATGCAACTACCAGTTGAATGATTACTAAATTTTATCTAAACACTGCAGCATTACTATAGTAAAACATTAATTAAATAATATCCAAACTAAAACTTGCTTTTATATTTGTCTTTTTTGTTTGTTTATCTTTTTTTTTGGGGGGGGGCTTTGCTTTTGTTTTTTTCTTCGGCAGTTTTTATTTTATACGCTTTCTGTCACAATATAAATTACAGATTTTCCATTTATTCTGCTTTAAAGGTGGCTGCTTGACTCGAAGACCACTTTGGTCCTTTTGCAGCCTTTCCTTTGTCGCAGGCCAATTGTTGTTCTTTCAGCATTGTGTTTTTGCGTCGAAAATAAAACTGATTCTCTAAGGTGTGAAATTTGAGAAAAATGAGAAATTTTGGGCAAAATTTTTCAATTTTTGCACATTGCTATAATGATTTAAAAGCAAATTAGTCGAAACTGCTCAAGTTTTATTGTGTCAAATGAAAGTGTGTTACCATAGAAATTCTTATTTTAAACAAAAATTATTTTAGACTTTAAATTATACCCTTTAAATGTCTGGGCTAATTTTTAGTGATTTTCATATTTGGGCAAATTCGCACTAGTTAAGATCTTGGAGGGAACAGTGGCAACTGCGATTTTCAAACTTCGGTTACTGGAATTTCTGGTGAAATAGACACTTCCTATCGTCACTGCAGTGGATCACTTACAACAAACCAATTTAATTTGAAGAACTCTAGATACTCTCTTTTAAGTTCTTGTCAACTTCACACACAGTTATACCATAGAGAGTTACCCTGTCCACATGTTCTATTTTTGTGGGCCTTCAATTAGGGATCTTGGTTCTGGTTTCTGCATTATAATCATTTTTTTTGATGTTATAAAGAAAAAAGTAACATGAAAAAAATTAATTACTGGTATATATGGGGCAGAAACTAGATCCAAGAAGGCCTTAAGCCTACAATAATCGGACATTTGTACAGGGTATATATGTATTGTAATTTTTTTTATTTTGCAAATCCCGGTGCCAACAACAATGCAGTAAGCTTGCTTTGATGCTGAGATACTGGTTCTATATTTGCAGATTGAGATATACTGGTATAAGCTTGCTACGACAGTCAGCATGAGTTCTGAGTTAATGCCCTGGTGAACTTCTACTTGCTGCTTTGTTTATTTCTTACGTGTTAGCATATAATTTTTTTATTTTGCAAATATTAAACTTCTACTTGCTGCTTCGTTTATTTGTTACCTGTTATCCATTGCTATGTTATCAAGCTTTTACTTACGTTAAATTAAATACATAATTCTTGTAAGCAGATTGTTATTTGTAAGCAGATTGTTATTTGGAGTTGGTACCGTAATATACCAGTAACCTATTGCTGATTTTGACAAACAATGTCACGTACTTTGATAGTGCAATGTCTAATCAAATTTCTTTCTGTGCATAGAGGTTGTTTGTGGTGGGATCAAACACTGCGCAGACAAGATTCCGAATAATCACTGTTGATCGGACTGAACCTCTGGAATTAATTATTAGCGAAAATGATGTAAGTTTAAAAATCTTGTATGTAGTACCAGTAGCATATTTAGGGAGGCATTGTGCCATGTCCTCTTTTTTGTTTGCCTTTTCAATAGAAAAAGAACAAATGGTGCTAAATGATTGTATCGTAATATGCCAGACTATTTTAATAGCTTTGTGTAGCTACCTCTTTTAAAATTTCTTGCTATGCCACTGCTTTGTACTGATGCATAATACCAAATATAATGATCGCTTTTATTTTGTACTAGTACATATTCATTAAGCTTAAATCGTTTTTACTTTGCTTATCATATGTTTGTTACAGGTGGAATACAATTTTACTGAAATAAATGATGTAGTAGACCGATTACAGAATGGCAACAGTGGTAGTGGCAAATGGAAGAAATCTTCAATTGAATCATTTGTAGCTTATGGGATTGTTGGTAAGACACTGATTGCTTTCTTAGTTTTTTTACTGGCTAGTTTTGATGGATATAAAGAAAGAATGTAGGTTTATTAGTCATGGGTGTTTACTGATTTGCCTGCAAGTTGTCAGCAGTCTTCAAATGCAACAACAATTGTGTAATAGTATCTTCCATTGTATTGTACGTACAGTAAATAATGTCTACAAAAATGCATGTAGTTATCAAAAGAATGAGAAAAACAGGCATGATCATAATACAGGCTGTAAGTAGCCATCAAAATACACGTCTTCGCTATTTTCTGATGTCGGTGATAATACAGTATCCTAAAAGCAACAAGCAGTTCATTATTTATGTTATTTTCGATTAATTTGACCTAATAAATTTTGTTGCGTGCATATGAATGCAGTATATATATTATAAAAACTCGTTTCAAAGGTATAACACTACAGGTTCGTACCTTAAAAATATTGTGCCGGTATTCAATCTTACATTTCGTGAACTACTTTATTCAAAGGGTGTAAAAGTGCTTGTCGATAAATGCGTTTCATTTGTGTCTTGTAGGATTTGTGCGATTTTGTGAAGGATATTATGCAATTTTCATCACAAAACAGAGAAAATCCGCTGAAATAGGAAGTCACAGCGTTTACAAAATAGAAGATACTACAATGGTCTATTTGCCGAATCAAAGTGTTCGTGTAGCCCACCCTGATGAAGCTAGGTGAGTTTTTTTATGTCGTAAAGGTTTTCATTTGACACACTTCGCGGTTGAGCTAACTTCTGCTGCTTTTAGTAATTCTTGTTAAAACTTAAATCAAGGTTTTGGTTGAGCTTGTTTTATTCGTAACACCTTGCATTTCTGTTATGTTGTAGATATTTGAAGATGTTTCAAACAGTGGATTTGTCCAGTGATTTCTACTTCAGTTACACTTACGATTTAACTAATAGCCTTCAATACAATATGATACGATCGTATAAATCCTGTCAATCATGTCACCCACCAGAAAGTGGTAACATCGAATCGTCCTCTACAAGGTAACAACAGCTTTATTGTCTTTAAAGTTCTGTTGGTGTTCCTTTTTTATTCTGCTTGCAAATTTTTTATTTTTCTTGCGTTCTTGATTATTACAATACCTTTGCTTATTGCTTAGGCTTAACTTTTAAGTTTTTAACTGATAGTGACTTTATACTTTCAAAAATTTTCATTCCACGAAAAATTCTTATATTACTTCATTTCATCTGAGTTGCGATAAACATCTCATTAGAAGCTACCTGGTGCTTAACAGAATTTCAATTGATGTGTTTTGCCAGTGATCCTAGCTTCTTTAAACCATGTAAGCGCTTTGTATGGAACAATCATCTGACTGATTCTCTGGTTTCCGATTCGTTTAAATCCTTGTGGATGCTGCATATTATCCACGGCCATGTGGTGCAAAGCTGTATCTTTTGAAATTTAGATTCTTGTTTTTTTGTTACTTGCTTTATGAGTGTGTTGCTGTTTGTCTAGTTAGATATAATGTTTTGTTGTTGCATGTGTCTGTTTTAAGAAAAAATTTTACCAAGGCCAGTTTTTTTTGTCAACAATTGTCCTTCAAAGCTCGTGAAAGTGTTGATATTAAATATTTACTTGATTAGTTGAGCCCTTTTTATAGTATCAGATCCAAATGGTTTTTTTTTTAAGCCGTTTCGAGGAACCGAAATGGTCTCTCAAATTTGCCCAGCGGTCCCTTAAAATCTGCTTCTGCAATAATGTAGAAAGCTGCATTTTACGTCACTAAAAATTGGCGGTCTTTCAAAGTTGCTTAATGGTTCGTCAAGCCAAGCCTTAAAAAAACACTGTCAGACCCCATAACTTCTTATGAGAGGCGTTGGTTTTCTTCGCAAACCGGTAGCTGTGTATTTGATTGTGGTGCAAAACTAGATGTCGTTGTACTTTTAGCTGTTTATAATCCTTAGCCGCTGCTTTGAATGGCAGGTATCAATGTTTATGGTCAGCAGATCTACATAACTTTGATTGCACGCCGTTCTAGTATTTACGCTGGAACGCGGTTTATGAAACGGGGATGCAACGTAACGGTACGTTTTGCATTGAAAAATTTTTACATTTCTGTAAAATCAGTGTTTTTGAGAGGTTATAGAGACTCGATTTGGATACTTAAAATGATAATCGGGTCCTTTGAAACAGGAAAACTATGCATGAGAAAAATAAGAAATATTATATATAACGTTTTTTTTTTCATATTTTTGCCGCTGTTATTCATGTTTTGGGTCTCAAGAAGTTTATTTTGAACACCTATTAATTTCCATAAAAACTCCGGTTAGATGGTTGATTTTTTTCTGTATTCAGGGTGATGTTGCAAATGAGGTAGAGACCGAGCAGATAGTTCACTGCGCTTCTATTTCCTGCATGCATCGGGTCCCTTTCACTTCGTATGTGCAACACAGAGGCAGTGTACCTTTACATTGGGAGCAAGATATGTCTGCTAATGTTGTTCCATCAAAACCACCCATCAATAGTGAGTTTACCCTTGTGTGTTGACAAGAACATTGCAGAAATTATTGCGATAGTAATATTCAGACTTCGTAAATGGCATGACTTATTATATGTTTTCATAACAGCCCTGTTTTACAGTTTGATCATTGACCTAATCGTCATTGTTCTAATAGACCTTGCGATTAATTTGGAGCGATTTGAGTGAATTAGAAATAGAACAATTCTCTTTCGTTTCCACTCGCTAGAAGCATGTAAGCCGTACATTTCTTATCATGTGATACATACTTTTTTTTATTCTAGTTACAAATGACAACCCATTTGCTCAAGCTACTGCTTGCCACTTTCGTCAGTTGCTGGAAAGGTTTGGTGCTCCTATCATTGCTTTGAATCTTGTTAGGGTAAGGGGCTTGTCAATTAGCAAGCATCGTACCGACGACTACATGTGGCGCAGAAATCACAGCCTAATTTTTTTATGAACGATGCAGCTTTTATATTTATATGCATTGTCAAATAAAAAGAAATTAAATCTTCATTATACTCGCGGTATTTCGCCGAAGCGTGTAACGAGTGGCGGGGTCTATCTCCGCGCCTTAGCGCCTGGGCAACACAGCACCAAAGAAACGTTGCAGTAGTGGCGAGCCGTTGGCGACACTGTGTCCAATTTGACCGGCCCAGGATTCGAAGCCCAGACCTCCCGCACCGATGGCATTGTCTGAACAACTGCTCTGCCTCCGTGATCAATTCTATAATTTTTTCACAAATTGAGCTGGATCGCTGTGCTTAGTCAGCACATTAAGCTAAAGTTTTAATAATGTCGGTTTCGCGTTTTCATTATGTCGCTTTTTAATAGAAGCGGGAACGACGGTTTCGAGAATCCGTTCTCGGCAATGAGTATAAGTGCGCAGTGGAATATCTAAATCAGTTTTTAACAACTTCTCAGCAAATTAAGGTGAGCTGGAATAACAGGTGGGTTGCTTTATGGCGCGGTCATATTAGCAGGAGCATTGAGCAACCAAGATTTCACAGCGCCGGCAACAATTTACTTTTTAATTTCATCATATGTATGCTTGATCTTAATCTCAATCTAATTGAATAAAATGTGTTGAAATTATTCGCAATTTTTGTTTAATTTAGTTTTTGGTTAAAGTTTTAAGCTAGTAGTCGGCTTTCACGATTTTTGAGAAATTTATGCGCAAAATGTGAAGTGAGATTTGCCTTTTCACTGCAGAATTAGTGTTACCCAGGTCTTGTGTGGTTGTAATATTGTTAATCTTTTCAGTTTTTTGCAATTGATATGGCTCAACTTTCTCGTGGCCGGAAGCCCACGGTGATGGCCAAGCTTGCTAATATTGCCGATTACACTTTGCTTTCCACCGGAATTTTTCAATCGAAACCCGAATTATATCATGACACTTTGTCTCAAAACATCAAGTAAGATATTATCTTCCCTGCATTATTCTCAGGTATGATCAGCTTCTGTATACTTTTTAGATGGAGAAATTTAGGGGGTCAAAATGTGTATGGATATCGCGTGCAAACTGGAGTGTTGAGAACTAATTGCGTTGACTGCCTGGACCGCACAAATTCAGCTCAGTTTATCGTTGGTAAATGCGCTCTTGCTTTTCAACTTTATTCACTGGGTGTGCTTGTAGAACCTGATATTAGTTTTGAAACCGATGTCACCAGGTAAGTTGTGTTGCTCAGGACATTGCTTTTAATGTTTATCGGTTTCTAAAATGCTTCGAAAAAGATTTGGACTTGGCTCAGTGATTTGTTGCTTTTGAGACTTGAGCAGTTCTATAACGTTCTTGCCTGTTTTTACGCTAGTTTTGAAACACAATGCAGGAGATCAGCTGTTATAATCGCGAATAAAATAGTGGCTTAATTTACATCCTTCTGTCATGAACATGCAGAATTTGCAGATGCTACGAGTAAATGATAAAGCCCAATAATGCGATGATGTTCTCGTCTTACGGTGATAGTGTTTAAATTGTTGCCTTTATTTTTTCCCTGTTTTGTTTACTTGGCTAAAGTATTTTTTTGCAACTAAGATTTGGTTTTCAGAATCTACGAAGAAATGTTTGAGAATCATGGTGATATAGTGGCGCTACAATATGGTGGATCACAATTGGTTCACACTATTCAAAGTTATCGTCGCACGGTGGCGCCCTGGGCTTCTCACTCACGTGATATTGTGACCGCAATTTCTCGCTATTACACAAACACCTTCTCAGATGCGGACAAGCAGGTCTTTGTGTAGCAGTTAATTGTTAGTTTTGTTTCAATTTGTTTAATGGATTTGTTGCAATTTGCAAATTCAACCCGTTTGGTTGTTTCAACGCTCAGTCGCATTGAATAATTTTTCGCGACCAAAAGTTGTAAATTCGACGCATACCAAGGTTTGTGCTTCCATTTTATTACCGTGAAACCTAAGCTATAAAGCATGTTATTACCTTATTACCATCAAACCTGTAATTTTTGTCATACTTCGCTGTATTTTAATGGGATATGGTAAAAACTTCGAGCTGCATTTTTGTGCAACGCATTATATTAAAACTTTGATTTGACCTCTAATTTTTCGAATTTTCAGGCTGCTATGAACTTGTTTTTGGGTGTATTTCGCCCTTCTGAATGGCGTGATAATTTGTGGGATTTTACCACTGATCATTACCTTCACAATCCTGATCATAAAGTTTTGTCTACTTTCTTTTCCCAGCACTATACGTGTTGGTGGAATCCTGGTGTCTTGAGAGTTCTACCTTTGCCGTTGGAGCTCGGTAAGTTTTGCTGTAAAAACATTTCTTAAGCTTTTTTGGCATTGCATCATAGAAATTTACCGACTCATTGAATATTGTTACTCCCTTGTGCTGCGTCTGGAATTTGAAAGGCTTTGTTATTGTGGCAATTTAGTATTTAAGTCAATTCGGGTTTCTGCTGAAGAAACTAAGCGATAATCTTCTGACAAAGTTGTATTACATTGTTTAAACCTTCGTAATAACACTGTGATTTCAGTCATTTTTGCTTGTGTAGTGAAAAGCGCGGAAGAGCCAAAAGAAAAATCAAACACGCAATCCACTGACACCGAAAAAAACTCTTCGGACTGGTACAATGACCTTCACAACCCATTTGAACTGACGTTTTTTGATGAGCTATTTGCCTTAACCATGCCAAATACTTATTCAAGGCAAGTATTGTTTGAAAAATGCTGAGAACAAGTTAAGATAGCTCAAAATTTACCGATTGCTGACATTTTATAAGTAAATAAACAACTGAGGTTATTTTCAAATTATATTGAACTGAAAATTCGACAGTAATTGTGGGAGACTGCGAAGGGAGCTTGCGCTCTTCAAGTCAGCAGCCAACCGTGGCGGTATATACGTCAAATGCGATCGGCTCCAGCCGCGAATCGAACCCGTCACGTAGAATCTGTCACCTGCGCGCGGTACCGCTAGGCCGTTGCCATTTTACTTGTTTAATTTTTGAAACAAATTGTAATACAAATTGAGGCAATCTATTTTATTAATCAAACAATTCTTCTGGAATTGCAAGTTCGGTTGCAGTGCAATATGTGGGTAAACATTAAACAATGATAGATTGCAGAATCAGATGTTGCATCAAACTTTTGCCTGCTTAAACTCACTTGCATAAGTGGGTACAGTTTTATTAATAACGAAGCTAATTTTTTCATTAACTAGTTAATTACCTAAAATGCTTGACGGACTAAATTAACTTCCGTTAAATTGCCAATTAACTTAGCGCTTAGTGTTTGTTTATCTTTTGTTTACGGTTCCTTAATGAGCGAAAATTTGCTTACACGGACGGTAATGTTTCAAAAGTTTGTTTTTTTGCAAATAAATGCCGCTTGAAGTACAAAAATTAAATGTTGTATAAGGATTTCGTTAACTTCCGTTAATTGGAGCCAAATTTAACGAATTAATTTTAACAGTGGTAGAAAATTTGTTAATGAAGTACGTTTTGTATTAACATGCCCCACTGCTCCAGCTGTGTTTACTTGTTTATTTTGTTAGGTTTCGTGTGTCTAGTTTCCAGGATCAGAGTCCCTTTGTGGTAAGAAAAGAAATCCGGCAAGATACAGAGTAAGTTGCTAAGTACGTTTTGCTTCTGGTTTCCATCTTTATTTAGCAAGTCAAGAACAAACATCAGCTTTATCAACCTTTTCGCGATTGCGACTGTGTGAATTTAATTGATTCGTTATTACTGCCGTTGTGCACTGTGGTATTTAAAGTTTCGGACTTTTGAACCCTAATCCGTGGTTCCAAACCATTTCAGAACGTTACTGTTATTCCGTGGTATGGGGTCAAAAGTGACATCCAAGTTTATAGCCAGGGATGGAATGGCAGATAGTCACCGAACCGGGAAAAGTATTTAGCCACATAATTTTTCATTAATGTTTGCATAAATTATTATTAGGGCCTACCGGTACTAGCTAAAAGTTTTTTTAGTCCATCCAGCCGTGCAGCAAGTCCTACTTATTCTTTGACGTCATTGGACCTATCTTCGAACGAATCCAGTGACAGTGACGTTGCGGACGACCCTAGCAAAGCTGTTAGATCTAGTCAGGTTGCGAAATCTAATTCCATTCTGCCTTGGTTCAAAACTCCAACTTTGAAGGTACCAAATTTTTCAAGTTTGTGATCGTTATTTTACGTAGAAAGCAGTGCATTGACATTTTGTGACTTCGCATAATTGTGAACGATGTAGCTTAGTCGTTCCGCGCCTCTAGTTCGATTCACGGCTAATGCTGGTCGCAACTTGAAGCTTACTTCACTGTGTCTCTCTATCGCAGTCAAATTTTCGGTTTGCCAATTTGAAACTAAGCTCAATTATTCCTACATTATTAAGTTACCAACTTTTTAGTTATTATGGCATATCTATTGTCAACTTTACAGGATTTCTCTCCGCAAGCGGTTTATGGAATTGACCTTGACCACCTTACCTCTAAAGAAGATCAAGGTTTTTGCGAAAATTACTTAGCGGGTATTGAGCTACACGACCAACCGTAAGTTGTATGTTTTGGTTGGAACTCTTTTACGCATTGGCGCATTCGGGAAGAGCTAAGACCTCTCTTAATTTTTGGATGATTAGGATGCAAGTTGTAATATTTCAATACTCTACTTCTAGGAGCATAAAACTGCGAAGTATGGGGATATGTATTTTTTCGCTCGACCTCTTTTAAGAAAAGTTCTGGGTGTAGGCCAAGGTTCACCCCTGCGTAAAGGCTTTTGAATGTTGATGCATGTTGTATTTTTACAGGTCTGGGTCGTATGATGACAATGATCGTCTCTACGTTGTCGAAGAACCAGAAGTAGATGCTGAATCTCTTGCTCTTTACAAGGAAAGTGTATATCATACTTACGAACCTGATCGTCAGTTTTATGTTGATTATTTAAGCAATGACAGCGCAAGTTAGCTCAATACGAAATGTTTTCGCATCTCGCAAGAAAAATTCGCAAGCTTGGAAGTGTTTTAATTGTCTTATTTATCTTGCTAAACTTAGCGTTGTCAAATAGCCAGTTTCTAAGCGAAATATAAATTAAAGGTCCCTTTAATGATTCCTTGCAGCGTTGCGTCAGGGCTGTTATAGGACTAAGTAAAAGCTAACCGCAGAAAAGTAAAAAAATTAGGCAAAGCCCGTAATATCTAACAGTCTATGCTTTCAATTGCAACGCGACGTCATCTTTGACAGCTCAGATGGCCTAATGGTCAGAGCGTCCGCCTCTGGAGCTGTAGACTTGGGTTTGATTCCGAGTCGGGTCAAACCAACTTTTAAAATTGGCATTCACAGCTTCCCTGCTTGACGCTCAGCATTAAAAGAGCAGTGTGCAGAACAAGCCGGCAAGTTTACTTGTGCCGTTGAGAAAGGCACTTAGTGGGATTCCCCCATCTTGGTATGGTAGACAGACAGCTCCTCAGCAAGCTCGCACAGCGCATAGATCGCTTTCTCGTGTTAGAAGGATAAATTAAATAGGCAAAACAAAATTAAGCGGCATCTAGTGCTGACCTTTGGTGATGTGCGCACGGTCAGATTGCGATTCGCTAAAAATGAAATCAATCGTCATGTGTAGTATTAAGTGAGGGTTGAAGCATTTAAGTGTGGAAAATCGCTAAAACTCTCCGTAGTTTTTGCAAGCTTAATCCTTTGCTTTCGGATTTGCAAATCTTTTGGTTGTGATATCGGTAATTGCAGTGTTTTAAGTTTATTATTGTAGCCAATCATGTTAATACTTGAAATGTTATCAACTGTTTCATTGATATTAGTGCAATGTTTTATGTAAGCCTATGATTTGTATTGTAGACTTACTCTGTTTTTGATGTTCGTGAAATAAATGCTACTGGTACAAACTTTATTTGACATCTGCATCTGCAATAGCGTACGTCTAACAGTTTGTCAATTGATTAGTGCCAAAGGAGGTGAACGTTGACCACGCATAGCAAAACGATGCTTGTGACCCTCGCGAACATATTGGCTACTTCCTACTAGGCCTTGCTATTGCCGTTGCCGGTTATCAAATGCTTAAATTTTAGCTTTAAATTTATCACCGCGAGCCAAATTTTTTTTTATTCGCATCTTCTGAATCAAGAATAGCCATAGCGAAAAAATGATCGAAAAAAAATAGTTTCAAGTCAGTGACTGTTATTATTCCAGCAATGAGTTCATAAAACAGGATTGCAGCATTTTGGTCAAAAGTCATTGATCATTTTGGAGTACAATATATGAATTTTGTAAATACAGTATTTTAATTACAAAAACAAGAGCCCAAATAATTTGAAACATTTGAATGTTAGAGACGTTTCGATTTAAACTTAAACCATTATCAATCTTATTCAAAGAGAAATTCTATTTTGAATTCTAATTTTATTTCTAATCAAATAAGACTGATGATGGTTTAAGTTTAAATCGAAACGTCTCTAACATTCAAATGTTCCAAGTTATTTGGGCTCTTATTTTTATAACTAAAATATTCATTGATCACGCAATCAATGCTTTTTTATTCTTGAAAATGGAGATATTACCATAACGCGACAGCGTCGGAGAGACGAGATTGAAGAAAAGGAAGACATAGCACGACGAAAAAAACGTTAAAATATGCGAAGGAAAAAAAAACGAAAAAAATATTTAATGACAGTGTACGCGCGGCCATGGCACCAGGAAAAAAAAAACAAAACGAAGTAAGGTAACAAATTGATACTAAACAACAATACGCAATGCCATCATTGAAGAGGGTATCGGTCCGACGGTCCATATCGTCTGCCTTTCTCCGATAAGTCTTTTCGGCTCATCTCTTGAAGTTTATAAAAAGGTTGATCCAAAGTCAAATGCTAGTTCGATCAATTTTGTGAAGTAACGTAATTTAGCTTGTTTTTTTACCGACTGTCTTTTCTATGAATTTTTAAAACTTGTATTTGTCGCCCTCTATTGGCCGTGTTGTTGGCCGACCACAAATTGGCACGCCATGTTGAAAATTGCTCAAACTTGGTTCGCAGGAAAACTGGATTCTCTTAACTGTCAGTAATAGACGAAACTGTACATACAACACGAAAATGTCTCAGGGAAATGCTGGCGATGAAATTGGGTGAGTTGTATGAACATGAATTTTTGCATTTGGTGTACTGTGTAGTTTCAAATGTCAAAATTTTCAAATAAATAGCCTACTGGACTGGTAAAATGTCTGTACCTCTTACCTAACACTAGTCTAGCCTATGCCAACCTCTGACCTGGTAAAACTGTGTAGCTTGACCTACAAAGCCAACACTGTGAGGTTTTACTCCTGATTGTGCAACCTACCGGTACAACTTTAGAAGCTTGTTTGAATTACCGGTAAGCCGCATCTTATAGCAGGCGGAAATATCACAAGCACAAGGACAGCTAGGCTGTAGGGGTGTTAGTGAGCTATTAGTAAGGGTTAGAGCCGAACCACAGCTTAATTCAAACAAGCCCCCAATTTTATATGGTAACTGGTTGAGCTGCAAAGTTGGTTGGTAAATGTGGCAACTTAATGGCTTTTCACCATTTCATTTATATACCAGTGCAGTACCATACCACATAGCCTTCCGGCAGTTATCGTCAGTAGCCTAGTATGGTACCGGTACCATATGTGTAAACCTACACTTGTTTAAATTACCTATACTTGCAGTATTTTATCTGTCTCACTCAGTGTTCCCTCTAAGATTTTGACTAGTGCAAATTTGCCCAAATGATAAATTCATTGAAATTTTTGCCCAAAGATTTCACTACTTTGAGGACCCCTTTTACAAATTTTTTGCATTAAATTTGCTTTTTCAAGTTACAAGCTACAGTCTTGCAGTAAAATATTCAGGATTTTTCAGTTTTGCATTTTATAATAGGCAGAGGCTAAGGTTACGTGACCGTAACATTTGTCTCTTTGGTTTATTTTATTATCCCTTCACGCTTCCCTGATTGTACGAGAGCGTGACGAAGTAATAAAATAAACTAAAGAGGCAAATGTTACGGTCACGTAACTTTAGCCACTTCCTTTATAATATTAATTTCTGGTTCAAAAATCAGTAAAATTTGCCCAAAAAATTCGCATTTTTCTCAAATTTCTTACTGTAGAGGGAACACTGGTCTCACTGAAGCATGTATAGACTTTACCTGGTATCAGATGGTAGGCAGTGATGGGATTCAGCTGGTTTGTACCAGTTCTCCAGAATGAAACTGACTCACAGAATTTTATTAGATCACTAATCAGTAAACCAGCCAGCGTTGCTGTTCATACTTGTACCATTAGTTGAAACACTACCAGCTAAAAGTATATACCAGTATCGTGTTAAACGACCTAACTTCGGACACTTTGCATAGGGTACCAATGTTGTAATCTTTGGAAATAATACCACACAGATAATCCCACACAGATTCAGTCAATTCTTGCAACTATTGACCTTTGACTGTTTGGGGGGAAACAATTTTTTTGCCAAAAGTATTTTTTATTTGCTGTTGTTACGGTATGTAAAACAAAGAATTTCGACCTGTCTAAAATTGCAAAAATTTCCCAACTTCAGACACTCTCTTCCTAACTTCAGACAAATGCTTAAACTTTTAGGCTACTCTATTGAGATCAAAGTTTTTTTCAAATACTCTGTAAATGTGTCAAACTGTCAATGTTACGGTACGCTGCTTCATTACCATTTTCGTACTGGTATATAATTGTAATCATCAAGCACCGTTAATTGGTCCTTGTTGAATTTTCAGAAGGGATTGACTTTTCCCATTTAAAAAAAAAAGTTTTTTAACTCAGAACTCTATCGCTTAGAACAGTTAGTAACTTCGCCACACTTTTATGCATTGAAAATTTACATTGCCTATACCGAAAAAAGACTTTAAATTCTCGGTTGTCGTAAAAAAATTTATTGGGCTTTTCTAGTTAAATTTTGTGAGGTAGCATCGTCACTTGGTAACTTCGCCACATATTCGAAACTGTGGGGTAAGATGTGGTGAGAGTGCATGGGGTGAGTGGGGAAGTGTGTTAGGGTGTAGGGGGAGGTTAGGGGAGCTGTGGGAAGAGGTATACTGGGTGTGAGGGGAGGTGTAGGGAGTTTGTTGGGGTGTGGGAGGAGGTAAGGAAGTGTGTGGAGAGTGTATGGGGTGAGTGGGAAGTGCATTGGTGTGTGGGGGAGGGATGTGGGGAGAGGAATGGAGGAGGTGTGTTAGGGTGTGGGGCCCCAACACACTTCCCCACATTTTGTCCCTCACCTCACTCCTCTCATCTTTCCCTACATCTTCCTTTACCTCCCCCACACCCCAACACACTTTCCTACACCTCTCATACTTCTTCCCGCATCTCCCCTTCCTCCCCCTACACCCCAACACACTTTCCTACACCTATCCCCACATCTCCCCTTCTCAAAGTGTGACGAAGTTTCTGTGGCGAAGTTACTGGCAACCCCAATAACTCCACCCTTTTACCACTGCTTTCACAGCTTTTTTTACTGATAGTTTCTAAGTTTTCCAAGTTGTTTCAATTTTTAGCTTCCTAACTTCGAACATGTAGTTAAAACTTTTAAGGTTTGCTAAAACTATGAATGTGGTGAGAAAAAGACAGATGGGGTTTTGGAGCCAATAATCTTTTTGATCAAATGATCATTAACAGGTGTAATTTAATTTTTATTTATAAAGGGTTCGATAGGCTTTCCTAAACCTTTAAAAAAAATTAGCAATTTTGTCATGTGACGGTTTATATGCTTGAGTGATTTTTTTTAACTACCGGTATTTACTTAAAAACTTATGCTATGTTACCGTAGCATATAAAACTTTTTTCGCTTCTGTCCAGCGGGATATTTCAGTCATCGTAGATCTGACTAAGAAGCACTTTGACTAGATAACTTCAGGGTTCTTCGGTGCTTCCTAGTCTGGCTGTATATGGTTTGACAGTTTTGTGTGTGCGCTTACTGTATATATTTATTTTATGTGTGTTGTTTTTCGTATATAATCTGACAAATAAACATATCTGTATTTGTTAGAGTACACCTGAAAACAAGTTACGAGGCATAGAAGTATGTGTCCAAAGTTCAGTCGTTTGACGATAACGTTGTTAATGGAACTGGCTGATGAAAAATTGAATTCTATCACTGGTGGCAGGGATCATTTCTGTGGCTTAGTGCTTGGGGAACAGCTTCTAAGAAACGTACTGGTAGCAGTTGCTAGCTGTTGGCAACACTATGTGTGCTGTGTGAGATGACCTGCTTGAGAATAGAATGTCAGACCTTCCACACCAAAGCAATGTCTTTGTCACTATGTGAACTGACCAGTATGTGTATAAGTGGAAAAATGTGATAAAGTTCTAGAAAGTGCCTAGAGCACCGACAAACCTTTGTAGAAACAAACAAGCAGTACGGTGCAGCAGCGTTTTGATAAGGGAAGCTGGTCCCACGTGACAGCGATGTCATATTAGGGTGGTACAAAATTTTTTTTCTTAAAATTTATCTTCTCCACAAGGTTCTTTTTTTCCATTATATAATTTGAACTTTCATACCAAATTTTACTTTGAAAGAACGACATTTAGAGGACGCTCAAATATTAACATTTTTGCTACACTCGACTATATGATTTGAAGCCTTGTAACAAAAAAATCACAATGCTGCTTGTGTTATATGGCGGAAAGTATGACATCATGCATTAAGAAGTCGATAAAATTAATTTGGTGTATATCATATTTTGGTGTGGACTCATCCTGCATAGAAACAAGTCAAAAATCCTCCAAAGGTAAAGTCTAAGGAGACGCGTCACACAATGCAAATGATAACATGTCATTTAATTATGCAATTATCAAAGTTGCTTTTGAAGATGTAAAGTTCTTTCAATGGTTATAGATTAGTCGAAGTGTGATTGTTATTAGGAAGGGATCTCTGCTGGCACATTGTGTAGGCCATCATTTAAACCCATTGCAAGTTGCACCTTTTTTTATGGATTACCCATATTCAACAAGCCTTCTGGTCTGCTGTAGAATACGTTGCCAGTTTATTTAAGCCTACGAGGATTTATTGTGATATAAAGTATTGACGACATGCCCTAAATGCAACCTGGAAGAATAAACTCCCTGTCACCATGTGGGAGAAGTGTGTTTTCTACCAAAAGTCTTCTTTCAAACACATTCTGCCACATGGTCATTGGGAGTTTCTTCTTCCAGGTTGCATTTAGGGCATGTCGTCGATACTTCATGTCCAATGGTGTTCCTGTGTTTATGTAAGTTGCAATGACCTGTAAGGACCTGCAAAACTCGTTTAGTCTAGGTCTTATGAGACGCATCAGTCGTTGAGTGAAGTGTGGAGATGCCCAGTTGCCCACTCTATCTTTTCTTTTCTCAAACACTCCTTTTATCCTATCCAAAAGGTCTTCCATCTTTTATTACTCCAGTCTGCTGCGCCAACACTAGCTTATGAAATTGGGATAATGGGTTCAAGCCTTAAACATTTAAGTGCTGACCCTGATTTAGCCAAGACACCTGCCTTTTCATTACCATAGATGCCTGCAAACGGCCAGGCGTCCAGTTAAATAGTGACGTCATCTCTGTCACCCAAATTAAGATTTTTCATGCATGTTGATGCTGTGCTAGCCCTCATATTATTTTGGATTGCCAGTATTGTTGTTTGGCTATCCATTAAAATGGTTATTTTTTCATTTAAAGTTTTTTCCATGATCAGTTTTCGCTGCTTCAGCATAGCGAAAACTTCTGCCTTGAAGACTGCAGCCTACTGTGTCTTCCAAATAGAGAAAATTTTGATCTGTATGAGAGCCGTTCGGGTAGAAACTTGCATTAGCTCTTCCATTTAACTTGGATCCGTCAGTGTAGCATTTAATCTTATCTTGTACTAAAGCATTTTTATACTGCACCGCATCTCTCGTTGGATTCAAGACATTTTTGGTGATTTCCTAATACCCTAGGTTTATTTATTAAGTCAGTTGCCATATTCAACAAAGGCAAGTTTTCCATGGCTTCGTTGCATACGGCTGCATGGCTTTTAGTCTTTGTAGTTGAACCAATAGCCATGTCGGGCCAAAAGTCCACACGAGATAACCTAAATGAGCCAAATTATTTTACAACTGCAGTACAGAAGTGTAAACCAAGTCGGCAGTCACAAACACAATCTCATAGGCCCCACCGGCAAGCGTAAACATGTTCCACAAACCGATATAAATGTGCAGTTTTGAGCGACCTCTAAACTTTGTTAAATCGAGCTGAAACTTTGCAGGAATACAATAGTTACCTAAAAGTTTAAAAATTAGCTATGTGGAAAAAGTATTCCACGAAATTTTTTTTTTTCATTTATTGATGGACCACCCTAATGTCGTATATAGAAACAAACAAAGCAGTCCGGTGCAGCAGTGTCTTGATAATAGAAACCGGGCCAGTGCTCTAGATCTGCGGTTCTCAACTTTTTTTTTTTTTTATTACCCTCTTTTGATGTGAATGATCCTCGATTACCCACAACAATTTTTTATCGAAGTTTACCTCAGTTAAATCAATCGACGAGGAGCAAAAAAAAATTCTTTACGTCTTCAGATGTCCTGTATTCCGGAGAAAATATCGGTAAAAAGCAAAAAAAGGTCTTCACGTCTTCAGATGTCCCGTATTCCAGTGAAACATCGGTAAAGAGCAAAAAAAAAGATCTTCGCGTCTTCAGATGCATTGTATGCCAGTGCTGGGAGCGAAATTCTGGGACTGTGTCTTTTTCAGGGGGTCTGTAATTCCCCACCTGAAAATTTCCCTATTCCTCACTGGTTGGGAACCAGGGGCTGTATACTGCTAAACTTTTGTTGCACTTAACGCAATGCATTTACTTCTCTTTGTTCATTATGTTAACGCATTGCGTTAAGTGCACAAAAGTTGAGCAGTATACTGCCCCAGTTCTCTGAACAAAGCCAAAGTTCTTTGGTTCACGCCTGTTGAAATTATTATAATAAAACTACGTGACTCTTTGCTATCATATCAAGCTAAGGTACTGTGCAGTGTACCTAGTGTATGTAGGGGATGTGTTGGTAGGCCTAGCTGTTCCCTTCAAAGTGCAAAATTTGAGAAAAGTGAAAAATCCTTTGCATTATTTTTCGAAGATTAACTCTTGGAAAAATGATTTTTGGCCAAGTTTGAATGAAAATGTCCCATGTTTTTGTTTAAAGTAGAAGTAACATATTGAGCTAACTCAAACAAGACTAAAACTTAAATCAAACTTCCTTATCTTCAAAGCCTTGAAAAACTCGTGAACATTCAAATTAGCCCTTGCTAAAATCTTGAAAGGAACAGCGATTGGTATGTTACCATACTGATGTACGTAGCTAGCCAAACTAATCAGTATGATATATAATAATTTGACACAATTACTCCTTAAATATGTTTATATTTGCAAAAGTATGCTAATTTGTAAAATTTTAGGAAACTGTTTGTTGGTGGAATTAATAGACAAACGACTGAAGATGGTTTACGGCAATACTTTCAACAATATGGAGAAGTCAGCGACTGCATTTTAATGAAAGACAAGGAAACTGGTCAATCAAGAGGCTTTGGATTTGTTACATATTCTAATCCACAATGTGTTACTGAAGTTTTAAAAGCTCGTCCACACACCATCGACAATAAAATTGTAATATATTTTTGTTATATATTTATTGTAGAATGTGTTGTGTCAACTGTTGGTACTATGCCATGCCAAAACTAATGCAATGATAGCAACCGTACATTCTGCAAACTTGTTCTGAATTTAATGTACGTATATGTAATATGCAATTAAACAAGTTTTTTTTATCTCGATTATTTGATTTGATAATGAGATATTTTAGACAGTAGCTCTTGCTATACGGTAGATAGTGTATCTTAAATAAAATATCTATTTAGGCGGTAGAAGTTTTGGCACCGTTTTGGATAGAAATTTTAAAGCTTTAAAACCTATCTTGTTCCTTTTGTATTGTTTTATGCTTAATATGCATTGTTGATTTTTTCAGGTTGATCCAAAGCCATGCACTCCTCGGCATATTCAGCAGCAGAAGAAACAAACTGCCAATCAATTTGTGAAAGGCCACAAAATATTCATTGGAGGCATTTCTATGGAAACGTCAGAAGATGATGTGAAGGGATATTTTGAACGCTATGGAATTGTAAGCTTTGTTTTCCAGTTTGGTTATCTCGTAGAAATTGGTTATTTAGAATTTTTTTATCTAGTACTCTCTTCACTCCTAATTAAAATCGATGTGGTGGATCTGTAGCAACTTTAGCAATGCTTAATCTATTTTTTACATAGCTATTGTATGAGTTTCTACTTCAGTTTATATCAATGGTTTTCAACCATTCTGGTGGAGCGGAACCTCATTGAAATATTCCAGAGACTCGAAAGCCCTTCTGCATTAATTTAAAATACTAATTTTAGTAATTTACTTATTTACTTTAACGCAGCTCTAAATTGTAAACTTGCGGTACCCTTGTACTGTACCGGTTCTGGCGGAACCTGGGTTATATTGAAGAATATTTTAATGTTTGTAGCTTACTTGTACGTGGGTGCTGGTGTGGAAAATTTATTCGTTTGAATAAAATTTAGGTGCATGAAGTTGTATTTGTTGTCAACAAAAGTGATACTTCACGACCACACAAAGGTAAGTGAAACATACAATTATGTTAAAAGCATTTGTTAATTATCCTTCGTTTGTATTTTATGTTATGCTTTATTTCCTATGATTAAAATTCAACTTTTTATTTTTAATTATCTGAAAAGATTAACTGTGTAATCAGCACAGCTAAACAGAGTTGTTTGTAATTAGACAATTGTTACATTGTCATAGTTAGCTTATGATAATCGAATGTTTGCTATAATACATTATTATACACTGTTGACAGTAATTGTTTGCCATTCCAGGTCTCATTGCTATTGGTGTGATAAACACGTAACGCTTGATTATACTTCAAAAATTCCAAATGTTTTGTTATTTTTGTGTTGTACCAATTCGTACACCAAAGAAATAAATCGCACTACATAAATTATGTACATACACAAATGAAACACTTCTGCAAAATTTATTTTGTCGTGCAGCAATGACAAAGAGACCTGTGTTTTAAAATATACTATTTTTTTAAGTTCGCATGAAGTAAAATCACTAAACATTAAAACCATTACAGCCTGTTTCGCCGTGGTCGGCTCTTCTGGTGGTCATCTTATTCAAATAGATTTAGATAAGCACCTGGAGAGCCGATGGCGACGTGACAGGCTGTTGTGGTTTTATGATTTGGTGACTTAACTGTATATTATGATAGAAGCTCTAACTATTAGCAGTTATTGATCACTCTGCCACAGGAAATTGAGGCTTGTTTTAAGTTGTACATAATAACTGTCTGGGTTTTGATTTTGGTAATAAATTGTTGCTTAATTATGGCGAGTGCCTTAATATAAGATTTTTCATCGTAACAGGGTTTGGTTTCGTCACATTTGAGGATGAGTCGTCTGTAGACCAAGCTTGCGCAAAGCACTTCCATATGATCAAAGACAAACGAGTTGGTTACCTTTCATTTTACACAATCCTTACGTTACACAGCCATTTCACTAAACACAACACACATTGCACAAAACATTTTCCATATGGGGTAAAAGAAACCTGTAGGTTCCCAAATAAAATAGATTAGCTGATTTCCACCAGACTATATGTTATTTTTGTATCTCAAGCATTCAATAATTATAAGGTGCACCTGTTTTTAAGCATGTTATATAAATTGTTATATAGCACTACTACTGGTATCTATTATTTTGTTCATTACCGTAAACGGAATTAAAATATGTTGTTATAGCCTAATATCATAATTGTAACATGTTATGAAGTGTATTTTATATCACTAGCTAATTTACTACCATAAATCTTATCCTATAACTATGCAGTTGGGTAGAGTGGAATAAAAGGCCCACCTTGTGTTAGAACTACAGCAACGGTACAGGAAAAAACACCTTTTTCGCTGTATGTGTGCACGAAGTGATACTCTATCAAAAATACGTAATTAAGAATTCGGCACCATTACAAGTGAGCTAAAAATTGAGGTTTGTTTTTTGAAAAGAGCGTTTTACCCCGTACCTGGGGCAAAACGCGTATGGGAGAGCGTTTTGCCCCATCCTTTACGTATCTTTTTATGAGCCACTAGCACGCGGTGAAAGGAGTGCAGTATTGAAAGCTTGTTAGCACATGAACTTTATTTTTGCTTTTTAACTATGAAAAGAACAGTTTTAAACAAAAGGTACCCAAAAAATAGCATCGACAACATAAGAAAATCATTCCTGCAAATTAGGAGAGGTCATCATCTGTCGTCTCGCAGTTTTGATAAATAAATTAAAGATTTCCGAGTGTACTCTCTTGGTGGGCCCACAAAGTACATACAGGACACTGGATCTATTTCTCTCTCATGGCCTGCTGTTACAAAAATAGGCCCTCCACAAAATTAGCATAGCTATTCCTCATCCTATGAAGTGTCAACGTCGTATTTCTGTTTTGAAAGTTTACACTTTTTGTGGTGTTAAGGGTCAAACAAAGATAGGCAGTTTGAATTGTGAGTGTTAAAGGGGGCCAGCTCCCTCCACTCCTTCCAGTTGCTCTCCTCTCCATTTCAGCGACTTTGCCACTGGTTTAACATTGCAATCCTAGTGTTTACTATTAATCTTGCTGCTACTCTTTTCCAAAAAGATTCTCCAGGCTCCCCTATTTAACATAACCTGGCGCTAAACCAACATCTGGAGGAAACTTTAGGTTTCACTAAAACGATTTTTATTTTTAAGACAAAATATACCGGGTGGGGTGAAACGTCTACAGCATGCTTTTTGCCCCTGATGCATGGTAAGCTTTTTACCCTAAGAGCAGACATTTTTAATTAACCTGGATTTATCAGCTGCTTCAGGCAATTTATCAAAAATAACCAACAAAACCTAAAGAAATCACCATTTCTAGTGTAAAGTTGTTACAATTCACTTAAATGCTTTAAAAGCGACACCATAGCTTGTCAGTTAACCCACTGGGCTTATAACAAATCAGTAGAAAATTGATAATTTATCATGAAGCTTAACCAGCCCTTTTTGCACTGTCCAAACACACCTGCAAGCAGCGGAGGTAGACATGTTGACAGGAGGGTGATATGACGTTATAATATCCAGTATATTTGCTAATAAGGACCATAGGCGTTTTACCCCGAGTAGGCTTTTTACCCCACTCTACCCTACAATAGAAGTAAAATAAGTAGGGTATGCCAATAGTTGCTAAGGTAGCCTACTTGATAATGCGTTAACTTAACCCTAGTTCTAGGTAATTTTGCATTTAAATATTTTAAAAAATACATTCTTATAGCTGCAAATATTTAAGAATAATCTTTGGAATATTCCATATTGTTATGATTGTAGGAGATAAAAACTGTATTCTCAATCGCATTTATGAAAGTAATTTAGCCTAATCAACCTTAAATTAGCAAATATTTCACAATATACTTAACTTAACCATATTATTTTTCCTTGCACAATACAAGCTAGTATAACATAACATATTACTTCATCTTACATTTGTTCTATCTTAAGAAGTAATCTATACTTATCTACAATTATGTAAGTACAATTATTTAACAACTTTGTAAAAGTTATTTTTGCATGTTTCTTTATTGATTAGTGATATGCAGATGTAAATACTACAGTATAATCTACTCTGAGCGTGAATATTTTGGTTGAACATTACTAGATAATAACAAGAAAATCCATGAAGCTTTGATGGTAACATTTTTTTTTTTAAGGTTGAAGCCAAGAAAGCCGAATCTAGAGAAAAAATGGACAAGGTAGTTCTAAGTTATGACTTAAATAGCATCTCTTTGCCCCAGTTTTACGAGGTCTTTTTGTGCATAGCCACAATTTTGGTGCATGTTACCCTTGCCGGTGCTGAAAATGTTTCGTTAGTACTTAAGCATTCTGCAGTGTTGGGCCTTGCGGTGCTAAAAATTTTTCGTTAATACTGAAGCATTCTGCAGTGTTGGGGAGACTCAAGTCAGTGACTCGAGTCGTTGCACAAATGACGTGGACTCGACTAGAGTCGCGACTCAAACCACTTGCTGATAATTAATCTAATTATTTTCATGAAAAAATATGACTTAGAAAGAGCTTCGGGTATGCTCGATGTATTAAAGAGCCGACAGTTTGAGTTGACTTGCGGCAAATTTAGGTCGTGTAGCAAAATAAATGGCAACTCTGGTATTACGCCAAATGTTGAAATGGTTTCATTTCGCGCGTGAAATTGTGATCGAATTTAGTCTGCATGGTTTTCTAAACTTAGTTTAACTTTAAACGACAAAAAGAGAAAAGAAAGGCCTAATAAGTTGATGGCGTAGATTATTGTGATAACGCTATAAAATTAGTTGGGCTACCTTTTGTATTAAAGATAAAGACTGAATTGGTGATCAAGTTTGTAGGTTTAATGCTACTGGTAATAAGCCTGGCCTTGGCTTAGTCTAGATTAGCCCATAAAAATAAGTTATTGACAGTGGACCCATAGGCAGGTGGCCTAGGAGCCTTAAGAGACAAAAAACTAACGGCAGAAATGGGCACCAGTAGTCTAGCTATTTTGATAGCAAATTGGTTCTGGTACTTGATAGACCTGGGGTGGTATGCTGCTGAACTTTTGTTGCACTTCACGCAATGCGTTAACTTAATGAACAAACAAAGTTTACGCATTGCGTAAAGTGCAACAAAAGTTTAGAAGTATTCCGCCCATGGTCTACTTTATTTTAAAAGTAATACCAAATAAAAAAGAAATTAAGAGAAAAAAATTTTGACAACTTTATTGGCTTAGTACTTTTGAGACTCGACTCGAGGCTGTATGTAAACTGACTTGACTTGAGTCTGTGATGCTTGAGTCGTTGCACGAAAAGACTCGGACGCGACATCATTTACTCGGGACTCGACTTCCAGCGTCTCGTTCTCAACACTGGCATTCTGGAGTTCGTCAGTGCTTAAATAACTTTGTTCCGCCAAAAAATTAGTGTCGCAATTTCTATATCGTTTTAAGCAACGCTTTAGTTATCCGATTCTTTCGCCACACTCTTAATGAATGACCAGTGTTGTTACCTACTTAGTTGGTTGACAGCGTAACTTATAAGTTAAACGCACAGCGCATGTCCGTTATTTCTGATTGTTGGTTCATGTTTCATTTTTGCCTAACTTTGTTCAGCAAAATGACCAACAAAATCAAAATTACGGCAATATGAATTACGGCCAACCGAACATGCAAGGCAACATGGCAAATATGGGTTATCCTCAAGGAATGAATCAGTCACAAGGATGGATGGGAGGACAAATGGTGGGAAATTATGGATATGGAAACCAAAACTTTCCAACAGCTTATCCACAGCCATATGGAAATCAAGGATATGGTGGTAGGCTGCAATATTAACTTTACAATGAATTAACGATTGCAGAGCATGTTGTTGTTGCTGTAATGACATTTGTCCAAGTTTGGTAGGCGTAGCTGATTGCGAGTCTGAAAACTTATCCATTATCCAACATCGGAAAGCTGTTTTAACGTGGATGAATGTAAGAAATGACATGATTAACATTAGCTCTTAAATAGAAAACTCGTGCACTTGGTCAGTGATGTAACTGAAGGCAGTAATGGACACGATAAATCTTTTTGTACTAAAGCGATAACGATAATTGATAATTTCAAAAAAGCCCTGGGCAAACCGATAAATCTCAATTTCTTAAAGCGATATCGATAAATTATCGCCGATAAATGTTGCGGTAAATTTTCGATGTGTTTGACGAAGATTTTTTTTTGTAAATCGTGTTGCAAAATTTTTTCTAGATTTTTCAAAAAAAGAAAGTAGTTTACGGACTTTGCCCATGGCATTTAACAAAACAGATTTTTTAAAAATTGCAACAAGATTTGGACACCGTGTATTTTTTCCATGTAGCGCCAACTTACTAACTTTGAAGTTTGAACACTGCGTACGTAAACAATCGTTTATCGCAATAGTTTATCGGCAATAACAAAACATATTACAAAAGCGATATCGGTAATCGATAAATCAAAACTATTTTGAGCATTGAGCGATAACGATACTCGGTAATAAATTACATCGCCGATAAATTATCTCGATAAATGCCTGTCTCTGACTGCAGGGTATGGTTATGGGGCTCCTCAAGGCTATGGAAACATGCAACAACCCCAGCAACCTATGGCAGGAAATATGGGCAATATGTCAGGATATGGAGGACCCCCTAATCCAGGCATGATGGGAGGTCCAGGGATGCAACAAGGCAACATGCCTAGCAATCCACAGAATAATGGAAATATGCGAGGACAAGGTAATTTTCTGTGAACTGTTTGCACGTAACTATCTTGCAATAACTTACAATGTACATGTCACAGGTGATATGGGGAATTACCAACAGAATCCGTCAAGCTATGGACCTACAAAACCAACAGGTACGTATTACATATATTTTGGATGTGCAAGAGCTCTCAGGGTTACTCCCAATGTTTTGACATAGTCTTCGGTTTTGCGACTAATTTCCAATTTTTTCTGTCATTAGATTACAATAACATGGGAGGTGGAGGCAATATGGGAATCAAAAATGAATATGGTAGCAACATGAATCAGATGGGTGGAGGATCCGGTGGTGGGTATGGACCACCATCTGGAAAACAAGGAGGGAACAGTAATTATCATCCATACCGAAGATGAAATGTTACGATGAAGAACCTGAGTCTGTTGAAGCATCTGCTATAATTTTATTGCCTCTACAGTTGTCTCAATTTTTGGAAATACCAAGTGTGTTTAAGGAATATTTCATGCCTAAATTTGTTGAACAGTTTTTGTTTAACCGATTCCAGTCAAAGCTGCCTGTTTGTGTGGGATTTCGTTATGACATTCCTGATTGTAGTCGTGTTTTAAGTGTGGCTCACATTACAATAAACTCGGCGGCTGGGCTGTTATTTTTATTAAGTTGCGTTGAATTCCTGCAAAGATGTTACAGTAAGTCTTACATGAAGTCATCTGTTGGTTAAAATAATACACTAATTTTTAAATAGCTTGTTGTCCTGGTTTCCTACGGTTACAGCTTAAGCTTTAAGGGGCAGAACCGTAAAAAATTGATGAGAAAGATTTCCCCTAGCACATGTGAGAGAGGAGAGCAAAAAACTCATCAAACCAAAGACTGCGCGTTTCGTCACAAGTCCGCAAAAATTTGTTCTGTTCTGCTGCGTTGACGCAAAAAAAGTTAGAATTAATTGAAAGAAAACAACTCCCACTGTGAAATCATTCACGCGAAAATTTGTTTTCCTTGTCCGTGAAATTTGTGACGGGCAATGAAGTTACCACCAGTACTAACTGCAAAGAAATATTGCAACACAAACGCCGTGAGCTAGATGCACCACTAACAATTTCGAAAGCATTAAGTGAATTTAACAGAAAATAAAGCAATTACAGCAAAAAATTTGGCAGACGCCGGATATAGACAAGTTGCTACACACGAAGTATCTACTTTTTATGCATAGGAAGACGAAAATATCTTGCACAATACGGGCAGTGGTGGGTTTCAACCGGTTTGTTCTACAGAACTGTCTTTGTTAAAACAGCACGCTGACCATCATTGCTATTGATATGATTATGTACCGTACCATCAGTTGAAACAAAAACCCGCTGAAAATACAATTTTTGTTATGAAATTGGCTGACAAACACGTTGAACCCCAGCACTGAATACTGGTACAATGTTTTGAGGAAAAGAAACATGTGCACTCACCATATTATTAAAGAGCGCATGTTTATATGACTCACTTTGCGCACAATTTAAAATTTTTTCAACCTAATGCAGTTATTTGTATAAAATCACTTCAAAAACCAGCTAGGTAAGAGTCACAATCAGTGGCGTACGCAGGATTTTTCAATGGGAGGGGTTTCAGTGACGTCACATCGTGATGACTTAAAACCACGTAATACTATGTCATTACCATGTGACGTCACTGGCGGTGTCAATTTAGATTTTCAACGTTTATAATTTTTCATCAAACCGGGCGGTTATGGCGTAGTGTTAAAGATGTCGCTATCGATGCGGAAGATTGGGGGTTCTGGGGGTTCAATTCCCAAGCCGGTCAAATCGGATTCAGTGTAGCCCACGGCTCGCCACCACTGCGACGTTTCTTCGGACCTGTGTTGCCCAAACGCTAAGACGCGGGGTCGGACCCCGCCACTCGCTTCGGCACTGCAGCGAGTTTAATGCAACAAGTACAGTGAAGATTTGATTTAAAAACATTTGTGTGCAGCCATAGCTACTGCAGAGACACCGTATTTAAGGAAACTTACTTACCAATTGCTTCACAGCAGCAGCATTAATGACAAAAATGCAGTTCAAGCCAAACACATCAGAAAAGTTGGACTACCGATATTGTTGCTTGTCAGAAAGTTGGACAGAACAGAGAAAACATACCGTAAAAGCGATTTCGGCAACCTCTGCACGAATCAAGCCCCAGACCTTCCGCACCGATAGTCTGTGCGCTTGACCACTAAGCTAACAGCCGGTACCAGCCCAGAAATTGAACCCAAAATTTCCCGCGCTAATAGCGATGTCTTTGGTTAAACCCTAACTAGCTAGTTTGGTTAACTCAAAATTATGACATCGCTAGCGGAACATCTGCCTGCGTTGCAACCATTCTCTTCCAAGAATACCTGCGCTGGAACGTTGTGTTGTCCAGCCATAGCCGTTCAAAAAAAAACGCTTGATGACATTTTTTCAGTGTTTGTAAATACCCATTGACTTTGTCCTGGCTTGCATTCTGCGTTAGTTGTTGGTTCAATCAAGCGCAAGCCACCAGAAAAGTTTGACCACCGGAATTATCGCATCACAATGAAAGTTTCTCGAGATTAACAAGCAAGTTGGATAGCACAGAAAAACGTAACAGCAATTTCGGCAAACTCTGTATGAAAAAAGGCCGATCGTTTCAAAAGGAGAGGTTTTTATCTTTTTTTAAACCGTCAATGGGGAAGGGTTAACCTTTAACCCCCCCCCCCCCCCCCGTGCATTCGCCACTGATCACAAAATCCCACAGTCAACATAATTATCTCAAATCACATATTCAAAGCATGCAAGTCTAAATTTATGTACATCATAGTAATAATATGTAACACAAAACTTTCAATGCAACCGTTTAAAGTATTCTCCGTGATTCAACGCAGATTATATTTATATAACAAAACATGGCTTTTGCAGCAAAATAAGACCGTAATGAGGAATACTAAAATAATTTAACTTTTTATGCATCTTTTGAATAGATGGTGACTTGGTGAGACACCAAATAAAACCAACAAGATATTTTAGCTCATTTCTTCGCGTAAACACTACTACGTACATGATTCATTACTGGCATTTCAGTTCTAATTTTGTGAAGATAATTTAAATCAATTTCAGCTGTAATAATCCCAACATTATCACTTGCTTGAGCAATCACTATTCCCCAGGGATCTACCACTAAGCTGTGACCAAAAGATGTTCGTTTTTGGTTGTGTTTACCAACTTGTGCTGCTGCAATGACGTAGCATTGGTTTTCAATTGCTCTTGCTCTCAATAATACCTCCCAATGTGCAAGCCCTGTGGGAACAGTGAAAGCAGATGGATAAGTCAAAATTTCAGCTTCTTGTTCTCTTAGAAGAGTAGAAATTTGTGGAAATCTAATATCATAGCATATTAAGGCACCAACTTTTCCAGCTGGAGTATGCAGTGGATTTAGAACAGATTCTCCAGCTAATGTTCCATCTGTTTCCTTCAAAGTGACTTTTGAAGGAATAACAACATCAAATAAATGGCATTTATCATAAACTCCTACAATGCTTCCATGATCATCAAGTATAAAATGAGAATTTCTAACTTTATTTTCAGGATCACCTTCACACAATCTATGTATCCCTCCAAGGGACAACCAAATCTTCAGCTCTTTGGCTAAGTTGCAATACTTGTGCAAAGTTGTACCTGAAACATTCTGAGAACTAGGTGGATCAGCCAATAGCAATGATTCTTCTCTACTGCTTGCAATATAATCACATGCTTCAGGTAAAAATGCCACCAACGCTCCTCGCTTCTTGCACTCTTCAACCAGCAGTTTTGCTTGAGCAAAATTTTCTTCCTTGTCAGCACCAACAGACATCTGACATACACCAACTAAACATCTTTTGGACACTTGGGACATAAGGCCTACAAAAGTGCCAAAACACTTTGAATAAACTTTTCTTAAAATTGCTATTTTGTTAGCTAGGAGCTGGATTTGCATGAAGTTCAATTAAAGAAGCCTATTATAAAAAGAAAACTCTCAAATCTCCCTTACTAGCCTACCGGTACAACTGAAACAATTTTTTTCAGTCTACAATTTTTTATCCGAAAACATAGTTTAGGCTAGAGTCTCTAGGCACCTAGTGCCTAGGGAGCCACGAGACATTAAGTGTTAACCAGTGGGCGGCAGACTCAAAATTTATCAACCATTCAGAGTTTTAGTTGTGGCTACTATGAACAAAATACCATTTGAGAAGGGGGCCACACAGGAGAGCATTTAGGGGGGCCATGGTGCCCTGCCCCCCCTCCCTTTTGACCCCGCCTTTTAGTAAAAAAAAAACAAAATTAATGGTCCCAAGTGACTGAAATATGTATGGTTTCTGTGGTTTATGGCCAGGAGCAGATCCAGGGGGGTAAGATGAGGGGTATGCATCCTCACCAACATTTTCAAAAACGTTTTTGATTTACACAATTTTTCTGTAACTTCAAACCTCTTTGATAGCTATAAGCCTAACGCCTTAAGCACGCATAATCGAAAATGAGCAAAAAAATGCGTCATATTTGGCGAAGCACTCAGCATTAAGGTCTTACTAATTTGGCACTGTACGTAGAACTGATTTAGCACTGCAGGCACTGTAGAACAAATTTGGCACTGTACAGCTGTAGACACTGTATATGTAAAACTGATTTAGCACTGTAGAACTAATTTAGCACTGCTTGTCAGTGCCGAAACTAGCGCCCCCCGAACCCCCCCAATCGGGGGGGGCCTCGCACAAAAAGGGGGCCCCGTAAATAGTCAGTACGTAGTACTATTTACTCATCATATGATAAAGGTGCCATAAATAGGCCTATTCTAAGATTCAATATATTTTTTGTCTTAACTCACGCGATGTGGGGGCCCCCATACCATATTTATACTTTTGACCAAAGGGGGCCACTGCAAATTTTTCAAAAAATAGCAGTCGCAAAACTAGCAAACAAACGTTTAGTAGCATACCAAGGGCCCCTCATCCTCAAGTGAAAGGCGCAAAAATAAGCCTTAAAAACGTTTTTTCTTGGCATAGGTAGCAAAATGTTAGAGTCGAGTTTGCTTGCAGCATTATTTTAGTGGGTTTGGAAGGCACCTAGTAAAACAGACTACTAAACCTAGTTAAAACTGAGGAATTTTGAAGGCTCAAAACGCACAAAAAGCCTCCAAAATAAGGTCAAAATCCGCAAAATTTTCTGGGGGGGCATGTCCCCAGAGCCCCCTAGCTTGGCATTGCCCCTTCGGAGCTTGCTCTTTTGTATCACCATCCAAGAAAAAATATTTTAGGGAGCCCCGAAAGATGATTTTGGGGGGGCCCCGCATTGCCTAGTTTCGGCCCTGCTGTACATAGAATTGATTTAGCACTGTAGAACTAATTTGGCACTGTAGGCACTGTACGTAGAACTGATTTAGCACTGTAGAACTAATTTGGCATAGTAGGCTAGCACTAATTTGGCACTGTACGTAGAACTGATTTAGCACTGTAGACACTGCAGGCACTGTAGAACAAACAAGGCATCCAGTGTATTGCCTACAGTGCTAACTTAGTTTTACAGTGCTAAATCAGTTCTACAGAGCCAAATCAGTTCTACAGTGCCTATGGTGCTAAATCAGTTCTATGCACAGTGCCAAATTAGTTCTACAGTGCCTAGCAGCCTAGTGCTAAATTAGTTCTACAGCAGTACAGTGCTAAATCAGTTCTACGTACAGTGCCTAGAATGCTTTTAGTGCTAAATCAGTTCTACGTACAGTGCATATATACAGTGCCAAATTAGTTCTGCAGTGCCTAGACTGCCCTCAGTGCCAAATTAGTTCTACAGTGCCTGCAGTGCTAAATCAGTTCTACGTCAGTACATACAGTGCCAAATTAGTTCTACAGTGCAAAATCAGTTCTACGCACAGTGCCTACAGTGCGAAATTAGTTCTACAGGGCTTGCAGTGCCAAATTAGTACCAGCACTGCCAAAAAAATTTAAACAAAATTTGCTTGAATATTATTCAAAAAGCACGTAAGTAGGACTAGACATTACAGCATGTAAATTTCCAAAAATTTTCCGGGAGAGCATGCCCCCAGACCCCCCTAGAGCCTTTCTTGTTTCTCAACCACTTTCAAATTAGTTCTGCCAAAAAAAATACTCTTGAAAAAAATTTGGAAATTATGGCCCCCCCTTTTAAAATTTCTCGCTACACCACTGGGCAGCTGGGGTCACAGGTGTTGAGAGTCTCCAGAACGAGGCCACAAACCATAAAAGGTTGAGAACCACAGGTCTAAGCCAATTGTGCATTTTCATGGAAACTGTATCTAGCAGCGTAAGTATAATGCCGCAAAGCAAGTACACTGTAGGCTACACACGTCTAATTGCATAGCAGCATAACACCAGTTCAAGTTTCTTTCTATAAACACGCCAGTATTGCAAGTTTTTGACAGTAGATGATAAGTTGAATTTTCAATTTACTGCACGTGCACTGAACTTTGCTCCAGCAAACTATGGGAGTAGAGCAGTACTTTTAGTGGTGGTTTTTAACTAGCCTACATCATGTACATGGTTTTTTTAAACCAGGGCATCGTATACCGGTAAGAATTAGGCTTAGCAAAATTTACAAAATCAATAAAAGACGCAATTAACTTTTAAAAAAACTCTTGTTTACTGTAATAACCATACACCTTCAGGCGCAGGAAACTAAATACTCACTTCCCTCAGGCACAGGCCGTAAAACTACTGCATAGTCAAACGAAATCATGAAAGCCTGCTAACCAGTCCGCTACAAAACGGTTTGCACTAGAATTTACAAAGTTTTCTGGTCTGTAGAATAAGATTTGAAAAAAGGTAACCAAAATCACGCTTGATTGAATTTCCCAAAAACAAATATTACGTTTCAAGGAATTTGGCATGTCACGTGACAAATCTTACCCTACACTCCTACAGACCAGAAAACTTTGTCTATTCTAGTGTCTACCCAACAAAACGAGTGCATAGCCTGTATCACCACTCACGCAATTCAATCATTATTCGTTTATTGGTGCCATAACAATCCAAAAGCCATTGTTTACGTCACCAGAACCAGGGTTGGAAAAAATCGATTGTAATCGATATTCAATTGCGATATTATTTACTTTTTGTTCATCGAATGCTCTGGAGCCTTTACTTTTTTGAACAAGTATCGAATATGGCCTTGTCTTTACTTATTATTTTTTTCGGCGCAATTCGATAATTCATATTCGATTCTTTTTGTCCAGATTACTTTATCTCACTTTAGTAAATTTAAAATAATCGTCGGTACGTTATTACCTTGTTTTTGCTGACAAATTTTTTTGTGCCAAAAAAAAAAAAACAAAAAAAAAAGATTTTTCAGTGACAAAGTTGCTTCGCATATACGGTACTATATCGGACGTTTGTCTGTAAGTTACCCCATGAATGTGAGGACATCACAAAAAATGCTTGGCGTACATCGCTAAATGCTCAGCGTAATATCGAATATCGATTACAATATTTTTTATTCTTTACTTTTTTAAACTACCAGCAAAATCGATTATTTCTTTACTTTTTGGTGAACTAGCGAATATCGATTGTTCCTTTACTTTTTTGGGTAGGCCTATCGATTCCCAACCCTGAACAGAACCCAAACAATTTTAATAGGCCTACCAGGCGATAAAGTGGTAACTGGTAAACCCTCAGGAAAAACTTTTCATTATTCGGAGCGACGGAGTGTGAACCATTGTGGTGGTGAGGAGAATCGCCAGCAGTCCAGAGATATGTAGGCCTAATCGACGATTTTGCATCAAAATTCTAATATTATTTGTGGAAGAGTAGGTAATACAAAATCAGTCAATAATGCTGCTTACAAATCATTTAATTGATAAATCACAAATAATAATAGAAAAGCTTCTCAGGTTCTATTGATTAATTTTGCGTCGTTTTTACCGCTTGCCGTGCCAATAGGCTACAAGTGTCAACGAGGAGGCAGAGGTGGGCGCGGTACTTTTTTAAAGTACCGGCGGTACCGGTACTCGGTACGTGAAAATCAAAAGTACCGCGGTACTTTTGTCGGTACTTTTCAAAAAATGTTCTAAAAAGGAAGGACTGCACTACATTTTGTTGATTTTTGGTTAAGACTGTACAGCTTCATAACAATTAGTTACCGGTAGTACTTGAAACGACTCAATTCACGAATTACAAATTATGTACCAACCATCAAAAAACGGTACAAAATAAGGTGTATACACCTTATAGGCCTATTTGGTTAGAGGCAAGTGACACTAAAATCAAAAGAAATGCAACCATTTTCCTCGCCCATATAGAGATGGGCCGGCATAGAGCAAAAACTTTTTTATTGGAGACCACTTTTTGCGCAGAATGCAACAAAAAGATTGTTTAAAAATGTTACATGAAAGGGGACCCCAGTCACCCCAGAACCAGAAGTGGCTTTTACGCTGAATTTTTTAATAGAAGGAGTTCGTCATAAATCATAAGGACATCAAACCTTTTAGTGAAGTCATTAAAATAGAAACAAATTTTTTAACATCGAAGTGTGTAGAGAAGGAGTACCGGTAGGCCTACCCAATTTTCTTTTTTTTTTCAAAACTCCAGATTTGATAATGTAAAAGTGCTCGAGGAGTCGAGGGCGAAAAACATTTATTGGCATGCTTCGTTATTTTTTTTTAAACTCCAGATTATACGTGGGATAAATCGTTTTAACTTTTTCATGGCGCTTAATTTTCGTGTCTGTGATTATCTGAAAGCACTCGAGGCTGAAGGTTAGATTCATGTGATCATAATAATTGGCAATGATCTGTGCGACCACGGACGAGGACAATATGAAAACTCATCGCGAGACTGGAGACCCTGGGTACAGAGCTGTGATTCTCAAACATTTTTGTTAGACCGCTTCGTTTTGAAAGTTGGAGACTTTCATCACCCCTTATTAGGAAATAATCTTTAAGAGGGGCTTACGCCGCACGTAGACGTTTTTTAAGATGGGGTTGCGTCATTGCGAAAACACGTTTTGCTTTGTGGGTTTAATTAAGACATTTTATGAATTAAGACATGGCAAGCGATTAAGTTTGTTGGAGCAAAAATGCAAATGCGCGTTAGGAGCATAGGTGGCGGGAAGATTGCTAAGGGGGGTTGCGGTGGTTAAATCAGAATATCAGCGGGCATGAAGACCTTTTTTTGCTCTTCACTGGTTTGCAATGACGAAATTAATAAGGAAATCTGGTCTTTGCTTTTGCTCCCCTCCCCACTTTAGAAATGCTTCCTCCATCGCTGGTTAGGAGTTAGGAATATATCTCATAACGGAACTGACAGATAGCGAATAGCCTACAAAGTAAGACAGGAAGAGCTGCTGCAATAGACGGTCATAATCAGCAACGATTAGTTTGAAACAGTATAGCTTATACTCGTCGAGTTGACACGAGTAAATGCAATACCTTTATCGAAAACGTAGAATGCTATTAACGCAGGCCTCAGGCCAGTAATGTTTAGAATATGGGCCTTTAAAAACCGAAATTGATTTCCGCTTGCTAACAATAAGGTCTACAACAGTGGTTCTCAACCGGGGACCGCGGTTTCCTTGGGGTCCGCGAAGCAGTTTCAGGGGGACCACAAAGAGACCGCGGATTTCTGATAAATCACCCATTGCACTGTGCATGATTGAACATCTGCGGACGTGATGACCTTTTTTTTTGCTCTTTACTTGATTCTGCTTGGAAATTTATGCTAAAAAATAAAGGAGCGTGAGTGATAGAAAAACATCTTTGGGGACCGCAAAGTCGAGATTTCAAAAAGGTTTGAGAACCACTGGTCTACATCAATCGAATACCATCGGATGTACAAGAAAAACTACGCAATTATTTTATATTTTTGCATCGTTTCAAGAAGATTCACTAAAGAAACAAGCTGTAACGCAGAGAGTTGTAAGTCGGTGAAATATCAAGAAAAAACATATTTACGAGTCAAAGTCGAAAAAATGAGATTTGAAATGTGCAAAAAAGACGTTCTACAACTAGGCCTACTTTTAAATTTTTTTATATTGGGGGGATAAAATTGGCTCGTATGGGAAATTTTCCACTTCCATGAAATATATTGGGGGGATGCTGCCAGATTATTGGGGAGGATACTTTCCCCCATTCCCCCTGAATTTGCACCCATGTTCATTGAATTTCCAAAAAACATTGGCAAGTCACGTGACAAATCTTATCCCACAGACCAGAAAACTTCGTCTATTCTAGTGCCTACCAACATAGATAATGCAGCCAGAGGCTCGCTGCATTATCCATGCTCTTTGCTCAGAAACTGTGTAATCCATGCCGCCATCACGTGTCTAGTATACCCGCTTGCCGCGATTGGCGAATTGTTGTTACTGGGAACATAGATTACTTAGTGGATAGGAAGAGGCGTTACGCAGCAGTGATTTCACTTTTTTTAGCATGCTATTACTCTGTTGTTTGGAAACCAATTTGCATAAAATTTTTAACATAGTCATTTATTGATTTTTAATTATTTTTAGTAATTTTTGTTTATACAAATAGGCGTAGCTAAAAAAGTTCAAAAACAACAGTGAAATTTTGCAAAAAGTTCAATCACGCTTGAGTGATGGTGCCAATTTCTCTTCAGCTACCATTGAAAATGCTAGTCTGATGCTGGTCTGCAGGTAGTAATTGAGGGTTGTTTAGCCTTCTGCAGCACATCAAGCACTTTAAGGGGACTAATGGATTTGTATATGGGCAAAACATTGTTTATAAGTAACATTAAGTATCTAGGTATGGTTTATTGGGTTAAAAGTGACTGGTTTTTAGGCTTGATAACCAAAGGTGGGCACAAATCCGTAAAATTGATTTTCTTTTAAACTCTAATCCATCATTATACGTCTACTTGCGGGTTGAGCCTATCTCCGCGGCTAAGTTGATGCCTGAGCCACAACTTCAAACTGCGAAAAATATGCGTAGCAGTGGCGAGAAGTGTGTCCGACTTGACCGACGCGGAAATTGAACCCATAACCTTGCGTACACATTGCCAACAAGCACCGGTATTTTAATAAGAGATCTGTGGCTTTTTAAAGAAAAATCTAAAAATCTTAATTGGTTTTCAATGGAATTAAGTTTAAAGAGCAACTAGGTGCAGCGACCGTGCATTTTTTATTTTTCAGGCTGTGTCTATTTTTATTTACGCATGGTAGCCTATAACGTATATCGTTTTGTTGCTGTAGCCTTCTTTTCGGCCACTGTTTTTGTTCTTTTTTGAGTTTTTATCTGGCCGTTAAATAAAAATAAACTACTACTACTAACGTATACTACTACTACTATTATCTTTATCGATATGGCCTAATTTTCTGCAACTTGCATTAACCAAAACTCTGCCATCAGTATAATGTAGCCTACCGTCTCGATAATGATGAAACATAAATCCAATTCTTCTTGCGACATGTCCTCCCAGAGTTCCATTTTTAAACGGGCAAGAGAGTGTCGAAAACGTAGGTAAAATTTGTATTGTACTGGTTAAACTACTATAGCCTATTACGCTACGCAACAGTGAAAACCTGTAAAATAGTTGTACGGTTCAACCGGAAGGTCTACGCTACGGTTTACGATGATATTCCCTCGCTTATCGTAACCTTGCAAAGCTCGTAAGTTTAAGCTCGGTGTGCCTGAACATTACGGCAATCTTAGACTCAAATATGCTAAAAAGATTTGAACTAAGATGCAGTATGCATGAAGATAAAGACTCTTTTCTGGCATTTTTAAGCATCAGATATGCACTTTTCCATTGTAGCTGAAAAAAAATTGGCACTATCGTTCAAGCGTGACTGAACTTTTTACGTCACAATGCAGGGTTCAATCCACTAAGTAATCTATGCTGGGAATGCGACGATTTTTTTCCACCTTGTACAGTATTATTATTTTCCGATCACGAAAACGCGTGTGGCGGTAAATGCACGTAGGCACCTGAGCCGAGATTTGCGATTGCAAAATGTTGTCTGCTCTTAACAGGGATGAAGACATCTGCGTTTTTAGTAGTAGTAGTAGTAGTGTCTTTTATTTCTGCACCGTCAAAATAAATTAACACAGCAATACAGGATTTCAAATACAAACGGACACAGAAAAGGGAAGAAGCGACAAAACGATCAACGTTGTAACATGCTAGCGAGAGTGAAACTTGAAGTTTGTCTTAAAATCAGTACGATAACTACGCTTGTGCAGCTAAAGACAATCATCTGCTTTAAAATGAATAGATAACTCAATTCAGCTGGACATACAAGGGTGACCCAAAAAAAACGGGCCCCAATTCTAATTATTCTAAATACACGGGGCTCGTTTTTTTTGGGTCAGTGAGGGCCATTGGGTCAATAGGGGCCCGTTTTTTTGGGTCAATGGGGTTTTGAGTCAACGGGGCCCCTAAATACATCGTTTATTTACGTAAAGCCTATCAGTAAATGTTAATGCTTGGTAGGCCTACAAGTATTTGCAAAGCCAGACTTGATGGGACTAGACATTGCTAGGTTTGTTAGCCTACTAAAAATACATATGCGATGGTGGAACTGGAAACTTTGTTTATTGACGCCTAAGTAAACATTATGACACAACGTAAAATTTGGTAGACTATACAAGTAAGGTAGACCGGCCGTTAGCTCAGTTGCTAAGCGCACGCTATCGGTGCGGGAGGTCTGGGGTTCGATTCCCGGACCGGTCAAATTGGCACAGTGTCGCCAACGGCTCGCCACCATTGCGACATTTCTTCGGAGCTGTGTAGCCCTGGCGCTAAGCCGCGGAGATGGGCCCCGCCACTCATTACACGCTTCGGCGTAATACGGCGAGTATAATGAAGATTTGATTTGATTTTTAGAAGTAAGGTGCAGAGGAGACTGCAAAGCGACCAGTCGAGTGGTCTTCTAGTCAGCAGCCACCTTGAAGAATTAAATAAAGTCAAGCTGATAGGGATCATAAAATTTCAGCATAACAAACGGGTTTGTATTGGTTTAGTAGTGGTAGTAGCCTAATCTGTTTTATTCAATAACCATCAAAGTACGTGAAAATAACGCATATCACAAGATACGGCCGAGAAAGAGGTAACAAGAACAAAACGTTAATCGTTAAAGCATACAATATACAACCCTACAATAAATTGTTTGAAAGTATTAAGCTGATAAAGCCTTTTATTTTTAAATATTTTGTGTTCCTTAGTGTTGCCTAATATCACTGTTGCCTTTGTTTGCTATTGATTTTGAGCTTTGTGATTTTAAGCAAATAACTGAACAGGCTAGGCCTATTCTGATACTGTAATGCCAAATTGTATTTATGTAATTGTACTTTCTTATTTTCTTGTCCACCTTGCGATTGCAACTTGGAGGTAAGTAATGATGGTGCTTTCTTGTTTAAAGTAAAACTAAGTACCGGTAACTCAATAATTTGGAACATAAATTTGTTTGAAATTTTGAATCTGAAAATATTTTTGATAAAAAATTATTTAACAGAGAAGAGTGTTAAGAGATATTTTGGTTAGTCTCTGATTTGGCTAATTGCTACTTTTCAAAACTATCGTAGAATTTGTCATCTCATTACTGCTTATCTTACAATAAATGGTTGCATTCTTTTTTCTTGCTGTCATTTTCTTTTAGGCTTACTCCTTTGGGACTGCCTTACCATCATTATTTTGAAAAATCTGCGAAGCCAAGCTTTGTTAAAGCTGGAGACACTTGGATAGCTACTGACTTGAGAGAAAATAATGTCACTTGGCTTGCATCCCCCAATTGTTATGTTTATTCCGCAACCTCAGCATCTCAAACATTTTCATACACCACAATTGGAAATTACACATTTGGAATCAATGAGGTTGGTACATGCACAAACAAAAAGCAATATGAAAGTATTTCAAGCTGTGAACAGAAAGTTGCTGCTCTTAAAATCATTAAGATAAACTTATTGTCTGTTCATCTTGACCGTTAGAAGTGTATTTGTTGAAATTTAAACATAAGGCATGTGTAACTTATGCTATTATGTTGGACTGGTAATGCTTCGAATAGCTTGCTTGCAAATTCAGGACTTCGTGATTGTATAGTGGGTTCCTATATTGGTTTAAATTTACTGCGTACCTGATAGCAGTTTATGCAGAAAACGTTTTCCCTGCTCAGGAACTTCTTTTTTAGCTGAAGGTCAAAATTAAATGCATCTGATACAAGCGTTTTTACCACATTGGGTTAGGAATTACTGGGTATGTTCAGGGCTGGTTTTCTTAGAAAGTTTTCAGTTATATAAATTCTACATCCAACAATAGAAGCTCGTTGCGGCAGTAATACAGTTATTGAACTTATATATATATTATTTTAGACTGATTGTCTCACCTGCCTAGATGATTATGACCCTTTCAATTTTATGGTTGTTGACAGCAGTTCGTGCTACTTCTGGCATGTCATGGAATCTTTACAAGGCTCTTTTGTGCAATTTGAGGTAAATGATTTTTTATGTTTATGAAATTCCAAGCTCCGCAAAAGACTTTATTTCTTTGAACTAGTAATACAAATATGCATGGTTGTTTCGTGTGGTGGCTATCCGGGTTTTAAAAGATAAGGGTTAGAAATTTATTTTTGAACATTTTTTTTTGCTTTGTGCGTTTACTAAATAAACTTAATTATAAACTTTAATATGGTTGATTTAGATTATGGTTTCATCTCAAAATTTAATTATTACTGATGATAGAAGAGCAATGGCTGCATTTACTAATTTGTTTTATTCTCGTGGTGAAATTCCTGTCCTGAAATTTGGGAAACAGTTAATAAAAAATGGTATGGTATGATCTGTATTACTAAACAAGATAATGAACAAAATCGAATAAAGATGTGTAGGCTTTTATTCTTCAATTTTTTCAGTAATAATCAAGCAAAGTGGTTTGAGAAACTGTTGAAAACCCAACCACCTCTTTAGTCTTTAATACTATAACTTTTAGCGGTTGAATTAGGAGAAAATTTTGATTGGCTGACTTTGCCTTCAATTCCTGTGCCAGAAAAAAACTGATCATTGCGATGCATTTAGCACAAATTCAGTCTTGCTTGAAAATTGTTGCTTTTTCATGTATAGTTCTTGTTTTAATGTGGTGCTAGGAGGCTATACGCAATATAGAAGGCTATATTTTCTTTGCAATTAAACCGAATCTTAAAAACAAAACCGGTTCAAAATAGAAACCGGTTCTGTAGGATTCGATATTCGGAAATGGACATCCCTAGCTATGCGTGAAAGAGTTTAATATGGAATCTTTGCAAGGCTCTTTTGTGCAATCTGAGATAAATCATTTTTTGTGTTCATGAAATTCCACGCTCGTTAAAGACTTCGTTTTTTTGAACTAGTAGTACTAGTGGGAAGTCGTTATGAGTTCCATTTCAGCAGGCCAGTAAGGACGACGTTCGTTTTATTGTTGTACCTTGGCCGCATGGGGATTTGACTGGAGTGGTTTTGGCTTGTTACGTACCCCAAAAGTTATATTTCTTTTATGATATACAAATCCGGAGGGGTGTTTGGATGGTCAAGGTTAAGCATTTTGAAGGATGAGTGTACCTTTTACTTGAGCACGGCTGATGAAGGCTAATAGCCCAAAACAGCGCTGTCCCGTTCCATGGTGAAAGAGTTTAGTATTGGATTCAGTACATGAGCAACTCAGAAGTGGACAGAGCTGCGAATGTACGTCATATTGCGTAGAAACAAGTGAGAGAAGTTGACAAATGTGATGCTACACCAGCGTTCTTAAATTATGTGTTGCCAAGTGTTTATCGAATGCAGAGTTGTCAATCGGGCTTGGATTTTGAACAATTGTCGAGTTTCTATCGGGCCGGACGCAGTAGCAAAATCGAGATTTTCAGTAAGTGATAGGGTTTTCGCGATTGCTGGAACAAAGCAAAGAAAACACCTTTTACAAATTTTGCTGTTCGTAGCCTAACTGATGTGACTGTGGATGCATCGGCGCAACCAGGGGGGGGGTTAGGGGGACCAGTCCCCCCCCTTTTCAAGGTACAGATTTAAAAAAGTTGTGCTGTGGTATTTCCGTTTAAAATATTTTTAGCCTGAGCATGATCAAATTGCCAGAAGTGCGGAGGGAGGTGAATAATTTGTTTAATGATCAATTAAATTATGACTTTCGTGCATAAATATAGGTTGTAGCTTATTACATATGCCGCTGTGTTGGTAACTTGCCATATTGTATTGTCATTGCGTTGAACTAACTGCCCCCAATACTTCATAGTTCGAACATCCGAACACAGCATATCATCAATCGCTGTTACATTCTTTCTATTTTAAAAAGAGTGCATTTGCGCACTGCCCCTGAAAAGTGTGCCATCAAGCCAATGAAGCCATCTACCGTGCTTACTGCTCATTTGAACATGTCATTAGTTGCACACTTGCAGAAAACTAGCTAGAAAAAAAAGTGGGCGATTTTACTTCCGTATTAATCAGTGTGCAGTAACAATTCTAGTCTTGCAGAGGCAAAAAAAAAACTTCTGAATTACGATCTGACTGTGTCGCAACAATGGAATGAAATCCCTCATTTTTCAATATAAACTAATAGGCCTGGCTGAAATCTTAGTAGCGGTACGATAATTCCAGTTATGTAATCGAGTACTCAACCTTTGGTACGAGTATCGAGTAGGGTTGGATCCATTCATTTTTTTTCTTCTCATTTTGAAATTCAAATTCATTGACTTTGAAAAAACGAAATTCAAATTCATGGACTTTGAAAAAACGAAATTCAAATTCAATCCAACGTACCAGTTACCAGTATACTCACCAGTGTCGCCCTTCATCAGCCACCTCTACTAATTCCATACTTGGTCAGCCAGATTATTATAATGATGCGTTTAAAACAAGAAATATATTTAATTACTGTAGGTTTAGCGAGTCGCAACTTGTTCAAAATATTTTCACTCAAGAAATGCGTAAAATAAAGTAAAAGTGTAGCTAACTTCAAAAATGACAGTACAAGATGCAAAAAAACATAACTTTTATTAGAAAACGCGAAGAACAATTAAGGAAATCGAAGAGATAAAGCAAGCACACGAACAAATTTTTAACGACTACAAAATATTTTTATTGCATTTTATAAGCAGCAGCCTCTGAAACGTCTCCGCGCCTAGTGAAACCACTACCATTGAAACCATAGATCAAACGCAGCTATTTCACATTCAAGATCGCTGCGCATAAATGTGCATTCTACTCTATATGAGAGGAGAAAGTATTGTCCGGCCATCCGACCTTTATGTTAATAAGCTACTGTAAATCGTTCTTATCTTGCACTTATAATCAATTTTACAAAAACGGTTTGAAGTTGAAACTTCGTATCTTTTCTTTCGCTCTCCTGTTGGTGAAATAAATAAGCTTTACTGATCTCATGTGGAAAATTGCTGACGTAAAGACGAATTTCATTCTCGGCAACTGCACTTCAAGTTAAAATGCTATAAAAATTTTAAAAGATATGAAATCCGAGCGATTGAGTGTGAAGTCTCTTCTCCAGCAGGTGCGTTAGGGAGATTACTGTGGCCCAAAATCAACTTCAAAGCGCCTTGCAGCGTCATAATTGCCATCATAAACTTTCTGTTGGCTTGATAAAATTTTATGGAACGTTTGCAACATTAACTGATATAAACCAGTTACAAATTGCTACATTTGCTTTGTAAGGTTTAAATCGAAAAACTCAAAGTTCGTCAATTGTTTAATCAAAATATTCAAATTCATTGACTTTGAAAAACCGAAATTCAAATTCATTGACTTTGAAAAAATGAAATTCAAATTCATTGACTTTGAAAAAAGGAAATTCAAATTCATCAAGAACTCGTGAGCGGATTCATATTCAAAATTTAAATTCAATATAACCCTAGTATCGAGTACGAGTACTGGTGGTGGTGGTGGTTGACTTCGAGTACGAGTAACTTATTACAAGCTCGAGTACCAAGTACATTTTTCGCAGTTAAACTTTTCACTTTAAAATCAGTTGCAGGCATTTGCTGCATAAATTGGAACCACTTTTCTTGTTGTAGTTTGGTAGTGCGTACAAATGTTTATTGTCACTTTGAACACTGGTGTTGAGCTCTTTATAGTCGACATTAACTTTTACGTTTTAAGTATGATAAAAAATTTTGCTTGAGAAGTGCTTTTCTCTTCGTTAAACGATTGTGCTTTGATGAAATAACCTACATTTTTTGGAAGTCTGTGCGAAAATGTATTACTAATTAGACTCCCCCTAAAGCTGATAACTGATAAAAGAGTCGGCATTTTCTCATTGCGTATGTTAGGCTAATCCTTGGAATGTCACATAAAAAATACGAATTTCTAAGAATTACACTTAGAATTAACAGCAGAACAATGATTATACCATCGATTTTGTTTTGTCATTTCTAACTGTTTTTTGCTGTAAATATAGAAAGCTATAGAAAGCATTTTTTTTTAGAAAGCTTACAGCTAAGAGAATAAGCTAAAACCGAAATATAAGCAATACTGAGACAATAATCTATAAAAATTTTACTCCACGGCTTGTACAGACTCCAATATTAGTAACTTACTACATGATCTCAGTACAGCGCTTAGCCTATTCCTTGCAGTGCATACAAAAGTTAACTAACTCTGCCTAAATTACTTAAACTCCTCTAACTCATCTTTATCATGCCTAATAACCACAAGATTCTTTTCTTCTGTACCCTTTTTCATCAGCAAACCTTTCAAAGTGTTGGGTCACTTTTATTTAGATTAGGCCTACTTAATTTTGGTGAAAAAACAGGAACCGGAACAAGCCAGCAAATGTCCCGAAGAACACCCTAAAAATCGCAACAATGTTTATTTAAATGAAACCACGATCGTGGTTCATGGCACTCTAAGGGTTAAAAATAGTGAAGTTACAACCAACATCTCGGAGAAAAAATCAAAGTACTCGTGTACTCGACTGATTTTTAGACCGAGTATTTTTAGGTTCGAGTACGAGTACTTTTTGAGATTAAAAGTTTCGAGTGCGAGTACTCAGAAAAGCTGTGCTCGAGTACTCCATCACTGGATAATTCAATGAAAAAAATTGTACCCCCCTTTTTTCTGGCTGCGCCGGTGTGTGGATGGGTAAAACTCATTTTCTTTTTATTAAAATTTCTTCAAAATTTAGAGTGATGTTTTGAATTTCGGCTATAAATCGGCTCAGACTGGCTGAATAAATTAGGATTAGGGTTTGGGTTTGACAAACCAGGTCGGGTCTGGCTCAACGTCTTCGGCCCGTTGACAACTCTGATCAAATGCGCGGAGAAAATCAAATGAGATGATTTGAGAGCTTTGAGATATCCTTGAAAAACTACAAAGTTAGTGTTACTCAACCGGTAATCTGTAGGCTACTCTTAAACGATGTTAGAATCGCATACAATCAAAGTTTTTTATATTTGTAAAGGAATGTTTCATTGTTTATTTTTGCAGTATCATATGATTTTAATCCTAGCACAAAAAAGTGGGTTGTGTTATTTCCCAAGCAAGAAATATTTTCTTCTTTTCTGACAATATCATCCACTCATGGTATTGCCTTGTTCGGCTGCAAAATTGCCCCTACGATCGTATTTTCGAAATATATTAAGCGACTTGGTGATTTCTTTGACCACAAAGATAAAAGTAAGTTTTCTAACTCAAAGAAATTATTGCTTTCTTCGATAGTAACTGATATTACTACAGCATTGCAAACTAGATCACAATAAAATGTAGGCTCTAACAAATCAAATTTTCGTAGTACAAAAATCACCATCAGCGGATTTTTTTGCAACGATCACACCTGACTCGTTTCTTATCAATTGATATTTTTATGATATATGTAGCCCGATCGAAAAGAGAGTGAAAATTCAAAAATGATTTTTCGTTATTTTCTTTAACGGACGCAAAACGAATCTTGCTGTTGGCATTTTACATTTGATATGAGGGTACTTTGTAGTAAAAAAGCGAAACAACACTTAATTCTTTAGCCTACCCAGTGCGCACGAAATAGTTAGGGGGGTTAGACGCTATTATGTTGACTATTGGAAGCTTTGCTTTTTTTTCACTCTACTACTGTACTGCTCACCGTTTCGCTTGTTGCTTCGATGTAACTAAGCTCTCATAAATTAAGTGTGATGCCGGAAAACTGTAACAGCTCAGATGGCCGCGTGGTAAAGCATCCGCCTGTGGAGCTGTAGACTCAAATTTGATTCCGAGTCGGGTTTGTCACTGACATGGCCTAGCGGTACCGCGCGCAGGTGACAGATCGTACGTGACGGGTTCGATTCGCGGCTGGAGCCGATCGAATTTGACATATCTAACGGGTGGCTGCTGACTCGAAGAACGCAAGCTCACTTCGCAGTCTCCCTCAATTACTGTTGAATTTTCAGTTCAATATAATTTGAAAATAACCTCAGTTATTTATTTAAAAACCAATGACTTTAATTGGTAGCTTCCCTGTTTGACGCTTAGCATTAAAAAGGATAGTGTGGAGAACAAACCGGCAAGTTCACTTGTTGTGCCGTTGGAAAGGCACTTAACGGGATTCCCCCATCTTGGTGTGGTAGACAGATGGCCGGCAACTCTTGATCGAGCTCGTTAGAGCGCTTTGATTCCCTTCTTGTGACAGGAGAATAAATATGCAACTACGGTATTTCTATCGTATGTCATTTTTCAGATACTCATTCATACTTGAAAGGAAAGCCAGATATCGTTGGAAAAATAAGTTATCATCCTTGCTTCCCAGAAAGAAGCTTATTGGCGACTAATCACAGTATTTTATATACTGCTGATGATTTTGCTACAGTAGTAAAATTAAAATTCGATTTTAATGCGTTTCCAGGTAGGCATTCTGCTTTTTAGTCAATACCAGTACCGTTAGCCGTTAAGACTTCAACCTTGGGTAATATTTTCTCGCATTTTAAACTTGGGTAATAGGTTGCAGTGTCTACCCTGCATGTGCAACTTTTTAGTTTGTTTAAAGCGACCTAAAATGCAACGTACTTTTTCAGATTTAGAGATGGCGGACATAAATGTTGGCCTATTTCATCTGTTCTTTGTCGCAAGTGGCAAACTTTTTGCAGCTAATGTGGATGATTTTGAAAACTATCAGGTGATTTAGATAGTCATGAAAAACATCCAGGTATTATTACCGCTGCTGATGTGGTTCATGCGTATCAGGAGGAACATTTTTATTGAATTTTAGCTAAGCCTTTTACAAAAATGTCTTGCCAACTTTCTGGTTGATGACCGAGAGTGTTTGAGCGAGAATATAGCCTACTGTAGTTATGTGTGATGTATGCAGTTGTACTGTACTTGTAAAGGGTGCTACTAAATAGTACATGTCCGCGATGTCAACGATGTCCGCAATGTCCATGATGTCCGCGATGTCAACGATGTCCGCGATGTCCCAAATTGCGATGTCCGCGATGTCCCAAATTGCGATGCCCGCGATGTCAACGATGTTCGCGATGTCAACGATGTCCGCGATGTCCCAAATTGCGATGTCAACGATGTCCCATGTTGCGATCGATCGCCATTTGGGACATCGCGGACATCACAATTTCGCAGATCGTTGACATTGCGGACATCGTTGACATCGCGGACATCGTTGACATCGCGGACATCGCAATTTGGGACATCGCGGGCATCGTGGACATCGCGGACATCGCAATTTAGGACATCGCGGACATCGTGGACATCGCGGACATCGTTGACATCGCGGACATCGTTGACATCGCGGCATCGTGGACATCGCAATTTGGGACATCGCGGACATCGTGGACATCGCGGACATGTACTATTTAGTAACACCGCTTGTAAATACTTGGAATTTACCACCGTAAAGGCGTGTTTTCCGATGAGCGGCAACGCGATTACTTTTTATATTTTATTTTGACGTTGAACCTAAGTGCGACGACGTGGTAAAAACCACGCGATACCAAGGAATTGTTCCAGTACAATTTTTATCACTTCATCGCCCGGTATCAAAAAATTTTTGAGATAACCTTGACAACGGGAATGAGACAATGCACGTATGATTGTTACGACATCATCGAACAAGCATCTCGCTTGACGCAGGCTAGCAAATTTTATTCCGCCGTATTGGTAGTGGTGGTCGCATTGCCGCGTGTCGGTCAATACACCTTTACAATCATCGAATCATGTAATTTTGTTTGTCTTCAAATGTGCGTATTCCATATGACAAGAATTTCAAAAAATTCAAAAACGGGCGTTGCTGTCGTCCCAAAAATGTGAAAGTCGTTGTAATGCCTTTCCATACGGCGTTCGTCATCATTATGTTGCAGTTTTTTAGGAAATCATTTTCGGAGTCGGTGTCGATATATTGGGTTCGCAATCATATCCTTTGTGCTTACAAAATCGTCTTCATCAACGTTATTTAACCTGGGAAAGCGCTTTTTTGGTTGCCTGGTCTTCTAAAAGGCTTTACGTCACTAATGAAGTAAATTCTGACATCACTCTAGCGTCCAATTGGAGATTGTTGCAATTGCCTAGGGAATATAAAGGTACTGTAGCTATGACCAGACATGTACGTAGTGGGGCACCGAAGCGCGAGCTCCGCCAAAACATAATTTAAGAAGTTATCTCTCAGATTTTTTGTAGAATTATAGTGCCTTTCGTCTCAAATGCGAAACTGAAGAATTTCCTTATTTTCCCTATAAGCATCACCCAGCTTCTATTCTGTGTGTTCCTCGTGACCGGGGAGTGGCCGGATGCACCTCATTCCCTCATCGATTGCTCCCACGCCCTCCTTGTCCGATTTGAAGCCTCCTTCACCTCAATCTATTTCTCTTTACACTTTCTTCAACTTGTCTCCTCCATGTCTGCTTTGGCCTTCCTCGCTTTCGTTGCCCATTCACTTCAAGCGTCAAAGCCTTGAAAATTTTTGCGTACACTCCATTTTAAATATACACATATTAAATATCTTCTTTGAAAAATTTTACCTGCAACCCTGGCAGTATCTCTAAAAAAAAAATGTGCGCAACTTGCGCCTTCTGAGACTTTTTTGTGTGCAACAAATAAAACACTTGTTTCATTATTATTATTGCGAATTTTGAACCTTCAGATTTTCTTGATATTTGCAAACGTTTTCACTTCTACTCCAACGACATCGCTTAAGCTGGCGGTAAAAGGAATGTGTTTTTTTTACATAACTTGAATGTTCTATAACAGATTATTCGATAAAAAAGGCGAAACTTGGTACGAACTCAAATCTCTGGATTCTTGTCTATGAAAGAACGACGCATTTACTGTTGGAATGCTCTTTTTTGTCCACGGTGTCTTTATCCTGTTCTGAGCTCACTGTGATGGCTGACTTCTTACCAGGTAATTACTTTTTTTGTTTGTTTTATTTCTTTCACTGAATAGGCGGTTAAACCTCGAAAAACTGGCCTTAGAATTCGTTTTACAGCGTTTACTAAGAAAGCCTTCTAAGGCCTGGCCTGCTATTAGAGCTCGACCGATATATCGGTCTGCCGATATTTATTGGCCGATATAACGTATCGGCCGTTTTCTACCGATAAATTATCGGCAATCAACAAAAACGTTTTATTTACGATTTTGCTAATAAATGCGAGGTTTTTCGGCGCTTTTGCGTGCGCAGTTGCGCACACATTCAAGCACGAAAACGACGCTTTAAAAAGAGCGTGCACGCACACTCAAATGACAAATAGGACCTTCAAATTTTCAGAGTATATGCATATCAATTCGACCTTTGACCTGGGGTCAAAGATCAAATCTCAGCAGTTTTTTGAGCAGTCCGAGGCTTTTGAACCGCTGATGCTAGAGACTTCAAATTTTCAGGGTTAATAGACCTTAATGTGAACTTGTGTCTCACAAATTTTGGGGGGTGGCGGTCAACAGGTTAAAGGTCAAATAAAAAATTTGAAAAGAATTCTATCCAAACGCCAACAACTTGTGAATGGAAACAGGTAGAACCTTCAAATTTATCAAGTATACGCAATGCATCTCGATAAGGGTGAAAAAATACTCGCAGTGAATATCTGCATGTGACGTCACTTGGGGTCAAAGATCAAATAAAAAAATATGTTGTTTGAGTTATACCTATTGATTAAAAACAGATAGGAACTTGAAATTTACAAGATTGGTGTATCTTACCAGGTTCTTGCATTGTCCCAACTATAAACGCTTTATGTCACGTGACTCGGGGTTAAAGGTCAAAAATTGATAAAACTTGCCAATATTGTGCAGTCTAAGGCTTTTGAACTGCTGAAGCCAGAGACTTAAAATTTTCATGGATGGTAGATCTCAATGTGAACTTGTGTCTAACAACTTTTGGAAGTGGCAGTCAACAGGTTAAAGGTCAAAAAACAAGTTTTATCAAAACAAAAGCGAAGTCTTCAGATATCGGTTATCGGTATTGGCCTTCAAATATATCGGTATCAGCTAAAAAAATTCATATCGGTCGAGCTCTACCTGCTATAATATCTCTTTATAAATTTATGGTGGGAGAGTTGCAAAGTGTGGAACTTCTCACTTAATCTATATTACAGGGTTTTATACGGTCAGGGAAAATCAGGAGAAAACATACCTTTTTCGAGATGGTCAGGGAAAGTCAGGGAAAATCAGGGAAAGTCAGGGAATTCAATGGAAAAGTCAGGGAAAACTTAGAAAAAGTCAGGGAGATTTTTTTGCAAAGTTCTTACCTCCTATGAATCAAGATCCATTGTTTATTTTAGCTACTGTATGTCAAACAAGCTTGACTTCATACTTTTCTCTTTATTTAGACATTTTCTTACTATAAATGTAGCCTGGAATGTTTAAAAAATCGAAACAAACTTATTTCCAAGATGGTTGGTTATCGTCTGAAGAATTCAAGGCATGGCTTTGTAAAGCTTCAACCAAAGGTGAAGCAAGATGTCGACTGTGTCAGACAAATATAGCATTGAGCAACATGGGAATCGGGGCATTGAGGAGTTATACTGGCAACAAATCCCATGAGAAAAAGTCAAGGAACAGGCCGAAATTAAAAATTTCTTTGCTAAAAGAAATGATATTAGGCCTGCTAACTTATCTTCTGAAGAAAAGCAGCTGCAATCTTCCCTAGATACAGGAGATTTGGTTGAATTCAATCATCCTGCAGTGCAAATAGTCAAAGTACGAATCTCCTGGTCTTTCAAGATGGAGGTAAATTGAATGCCGAAATACGGTGGGTTCTGAAGCATGTTGTTGGTGGATATACTGATAATTCTGTTACTGGTTCTGTGAACCTATTTCAATCAATGTTTCCTGATAGCGAGATTCCTAGCATAATGGAACTTGGCAAAGACAAATTACTGTAAAATATGTTGTGAGTTATGGTATTGCACCTTAACTTCACACAATTACTGAGAGAGCAAGTCTCTTCATCAGAATGGTTTGTAATTTCAGTGTTATTATTGCTGTGATTTTCTTAAATTTTTTACTTGAAGTAGTGCAGAGTGTTGTGAACTGCGAAACCAGACACTTGTGAAATATGTCACTTTTCTTATTTTTGGTATTCAAGCCTAGCTTCTTGCAATTTTCTAAGATACAATTACGACAGGTCACCTGTGAAATCCTTATTTCTGCTGCTGCATTGATGTTTCTGTGTACATAGGCATTAGGTGCACATAGTTATTTTTGCTGCTGGTTGATATTGTACTGTTCGTTTATATTCTCTAAGTCAGCGAAAAAGTATGTTTTGCAGGATTGGGTCAGGGAAAAACATAGGGATTTTTAAACGAAAGTCAGGGAAAACAGGTGCGATTTTGAGAGAAGTCAGGGAAATATGTCAAAAAAATTCCGTATAAACCCTGTAAGTGCGTAAATATTTGTTGCTTTCAGAAATTTCTGACTGGGACTTTATCAAATCTGCCCACGCGAGTGCGCTGGTGTGGTCAAGCAGCAAAATACGTTTTGGTTACGATCAAGAAGAACGAAAAGGTTTCTTCAATTATTCCGCTAAAACAATTATTTTTGATCCAAGTAAGTTGTCATTTTCAAAAATTTAAGATGTAATTGTCATCACTCATCACAACAGTTTGTGATACTCTTAGGAACAATCCCAAATGGTTTTTAGTTATCTAGAAGTCTGCAAAAGTTAAATTTTTTGAGAACGTTTTGCTTAGGTGACTGTTTGGTTACACTTGGCTGCCGAGGGTTCTCTTGCTAATTCAAAATAGCTAGGTTTTGTTAAGAAAATACTGGCTACCCAAAATGGACCGGCAGGAACATAATATAACGATATTATTTCCCCAATTTTTTCTAATTCTAGGTATTTTATGGATCAAAATTGAGTGAAGATAGGTTTTGTGAAGGAAAAATGTACATTATGAGACGAAACCCTAGCTGGATTTCTCACATGTCTCCAATAACTGAATAATCAGTCGCAAAATCCATTTAACATGCTTTCTCTTGCGAAAAATATCAGGTCATTCCTTGTGGTTGGTGCAAACCTCAGACAATTTACTTTATTATGGATCTGGAAAAACCACTGTTCCTACTTTGCTCCGGAGAGTTGATTTACAAAATGCCACTAACTTTACGTACAAATTTCGAGAGGTTGATGGACAAGTAATCAGAATATCATGGAACGCTGATAATGTGACTACTGAGGTAGATGTTGTAACGACAATTTAGCTTGTGGCACTGCAAGTTGCTTAAACGATTTTTTTGTTTCTGGAGAAATTTTGAGATTTTTTGCTTGTATTTTTCTTGTGAGAAAACAATGGAAGCGCTACTACTAGCTCGAATGAAATTGCCAGTCGCCTGTCTGCCACTTAGAAATGGGGAAATCGCGTTAAGTGCTTTTCCCTAAACGGCATGAAGGATAAACTTGCTAGTTTGTTCTCCACCCTGTCCCTTATGCTGAGTGTCAAGCTGGGAAGATATCCCTTATGCTGAGTGTCAAGCAGGAAAGACATGAATAACAATTTTAAAAATCTTCCTTTGACCCGTCTTGGAATCGAACCCCGAGTCTACCATTCGGCCAATCGATGGGCTGCGGAGTCATCTTCAAGGCTTTTACTTTTACTCCAAGTTTTGCTCTGCATAATTTTATGCAGTGCTATGTAGCTAAAAAAATAGTAAGCACGTGTTCAGTTTGTCGAAAGCGATTTTGGTTTTAAAACCTCATATTTTTTTGTGTAATTCTGATTTTGAATAGATTTACCCACTTTTCCAAGAGATATACAATGTTGCTCAAGGTTCTGAGCGTGACCTCTGCGACTTTGGTTTTATATCGTGGAACGTGGAACAACTTGGTGGTAATGCTGTGCTTTTGGATGCCATTAACTCCTCGATAATGGTAATTATACGCTGCATCTGCTCAATATCGATGTTAGTACTCTCCTTAATTGTTGAATAAAACGGTATTAAGTTGGCTTTGTTAAAACTTGTCGGCTTGGGCTCAGCCAGTTGGCGAGTTACGCGTTAAAAAAGATCAGATTTTCACATTATAGCCTAATAAAAATCAAAAGAATATACAGGCTAATAAGAAGTCGTCGTAGAAAGATGTGGATTCAGGCAAATTGGCGTCAAAAAAATTTTGTTCCATTTTTACTAGATTCTATTGCTTTATAGTCCTTGCCTTTGAGCCAGAGATAAGGGTTAAATCTTTGTAGTGGTAATAGCGCTTTATATTGTTATAATATTTTTCAACATGTTCGTTGTTGCCACAAAGTCATGAGAAAAGTAAATGCAGACTCCCTGACAAATGGATTTGGCTTGGTGTTCCAAATTGAACTGAAAAACAGAGTATTTGAGGGGGACTGCAAAGTGAGCTTGCGCTCCTCGAATCTGCAGCCACCCGGTATTCATATGACATATGCGATCGACCCTCGTCTTGAATCAAACTCGCCACGAAGGACCTGTACCTAGCTGCGCGCGGTACCGCTGTGCCCTGGCAAGTAGACACAAGGTAAAGAAGATACAGTAGTAGATGCGATGTTTCACTGATTTGTCAAAATTTTCTTGTTTTTAGATAACTTTTACCGTTTACAAACCTCCGAACGTGGATTTATCCTTTAGTTTTCGATCAAATTTCATTGACCTTGTAACTTTGATCAACACAAGTTGGCAAATCAGTTTACTCGAAATGCCCGGAAAACCTCCTTTGACTGTGCGAGTGAGTTTAATAATGTCATTCGCAACGAATACTTCCAGTAAAAAGACTGTTTTCTTTGTATGCTAAACTTGTGCTGATGGTTCATTTAGTTGCAATCGCGCTCGAGAGTTCATATAAAATTATTTCGTTCAATTTTTTATACTAATACAACCTATTGAAGCCTGATTAATTACAAGGGATGATTTTTGCCGAAATTTGAACGTAAGGCTAAGACAGTTTCTACATAAGAACACTGAAAACCTAAATATGTTTGCTTCTAAGTTGGTTGTAGGCCAGGGGCTCGTTGAGAAGTCGATGGGCAAACTATGTATATTTTAATTCCATGCCATCTTGTAAAATTGCATACCTATTGTCATTTTGTGAAATTAAAAGCGTTGAATGGAAGTATAGGACTAAATAAGGCTATTGTGAAGCAATTTCTTAAGCATTTCTTTTTTTTCGTACTAATGGAGGCAAAGCGACTTTATGGAATGGAGATTTTCAAGCAGCGATGTATATCTGTGAACAACTTAAACCACGTTCTGCAATAGTTGCCTACCATCTGTCTGCCACTCTAGGATAAGAGAATCACGTAGCCTTTCTCAAAGGCATCACAAACTCACAAGCATGTAAACTTCTTCGGCTTGTTATCCACACTGCCCTGTTAATGCTGAACGTCAAGCAAGGAAGCTTTGAAAGTCATTGGTTTGACCCGGTTCGGAATCAAACCCGAGTTTACTGCTCCACAAACAGACGCTCTATCTCATCGGCTACTTGAACTGTTCATAAGATTTATGTAATAAATGTTTATGGTAAATTGGCTAGACTTACGAAACCTTCTTAACTGGCACGTGCTTGGAAAACGGCCCAACTTGCAATCGCGATTTAGCCTTGTATGAAATGGAAATATTGCTTAAAGATGGTAGTGCAACTTGCTTAGCCCCAGCAAGCGAGGTAAATGAAAATAATTTTTAATCATTTTGCATTTTCATTTCATTGTTCCTGCTGTAGTTTTTATGTACAGCATAAAGAAAGCATTGGAATACGATAAAATTAAATAGGACGAAAATAGTTTATGGAGGAAAAATTAACCAACAGTAGTTGTTAAAACTGGGCATTTCGACAACATAAGTTTTGTACTGTTTTTCCTACGCTGGTGATCATGATAACAGCTGAATTTATTTTGTGGAAACGTCCAGTTATAAGAATGACTGCGGCTTCATTTTTTCTCCATAAAAAGTGTTTTTGTTGGTATTAAACATTCTAGTTCGCGGGTTTGATGCTGGACTAGTTCATAATGCATGTGTTTCACTAACGAAAAGCCTTAGCTGCTATTTCACATTGCGCATTATGAAAGCTCAGTAACTGTCAATTTTCGGCGCTTACTGATGTGAACTTGTTTAACGACACAGTGTCTCAAAGTCGTGTTCCATTTTACCATATTTGATGCCACAGTGAGATCTACAGCCTACTCAATAATTACTAATCCAATTGCTTCGCCGTAAATGAGGGCAATAATGTCAACGATGAATTAGAATTTTTGAAGGTGCAGTTGTGTATATAATTGAAATGGGTCGGTTTTTGATTGTTTGTTGACTGGTTGCCGATTAATTATTATTATCAGCTGTGAAAAGTTGGCATTCGTAACGACACTGTTATTGGTAAGGAAAGTTTGGAATTCGATTTCCTTGCTAATCAAATCGGACACAGTTAGCCTGTGTCCATGTCCACTCAAAATGTGGGCTTTCTGAACGTGGGCCGAGTTCAAAGTGGGCTTTTTCAGCCCACTTTTTCCATAAGCCCTTCCTTATTAAGACCAGCTCTTTACCTGCGTCCGAGAAAACCCACGATTTTGCTGAAATTAGCCCCTGTAAAGCTTGAATCCTCGTGACTGGAACAAAGCCTATGGGCCAAAAGCTCACCACGATTTTTGTGCATGGAAACAAGCTAAGTGTCTCCTTTGGCTCGCCGCTTCGGAGTTCGTAACTGCTGTGCCCAGGTACTAGGCAGGGCAGATGATAAACTGCCGCTTATTGCATGCTTCAGCGTAATATCACGATTGAAGAGCATAGATTTTTTTGATAACGATACTTCTTTTGTTTAAGGTTATATATTTGTTTAAGGTTATATATGTAAATGTGACTTGCGAAGATGGTTTGCATGTCCGAATTCGCAGTGACCGGTTTGAAGAATCAAGGTTAGTTAATTGCGAACAATTTATTGTTTTAGTGGGATTTTCGCTCGTGCTGTCGAGTTTTTTACTGTTGTATATTGTAGCCTAATAAGCATAGCTCGATATATTATCACATATAAGGCCTATACGCTCTACGAAACAATATTTTGATCAGACATAAGGCAGAATGTTCCACAGTTGAAAGTTTTTTGAAAAAAAATCTTTTGGTGATTTTTTGTCCAATTTTTTTCTGTGCCAAATAACCTAACCCAGAAGTTGCGCAAACCGTGATGTGATAACTTTTACTAAGGACACGCAAAATGTTGCTGTAAACAGTACTTAACTTTTTGTCCAACGTCATTGCCAAATTACAATCGTATTTTGTGAGTACGCAGGTTATCGTCGGAATTATATTTCAGGGACAGTAATGCTTCGTATTGGCCAACCGCTATTTCTGGATGTTCATACGAATATGAAGGTAGTACTTGTATAATAATTCAAGAAAGTGCTAGCATTATTTTTAGTTTTTAAACAGAAATTACCTGAATGTGTTTCTGCTCTTTGGTTAATTTCATGTAGTTTGCAAGACAACTAAAAACTAATCTTCAGCTTCTGCATCAGAGTTTATTAAAATTTTGCCCAAGCAAAACTATTGCGTTTTTTAAGGCTAAGCGCATGTTGATGGTTGGTAAAAATATAAAATTGACTCAGAAAGCCCAATTTTATTTTAGTGAGAGATTTTACGTTAAGGGTGACAGCGCAACCGTGGAACGTTAAGCTTTTTGATGTAACCCTGAACTCAGAAAGTACAGGACTTCGCACCTCTCTGCATTTAACGTTAAAAAGTTCTAAGCGATATTTCGCATTCGGCCTGCTTCGGTGCTTCTTCAGTTCAGCGGCTGTAGAAAAATAACGTATTGGTTATCAGCTTTTTGAGCCATTTGTCCCATGTTTCCTTCTCCATTCCTAGTTTGGTTACGCTTTTTTCTTCTAGATTCAGTCGATCGTGACTCTCCTAAAAGAGTTGCAGGTGAGTAAGATTCACTGTTTAGTTTAATGTGAAAATATTAGTAGGTTTCGTTGACCTGTTCAAAACTTATGATTCAGTTTCAATATTCTTATACCATAAAGTACTCAACGAGTCTCCTTACTAGAGCAGTGTTAACGAAAAATAAATTGTCCATTGAACGGTAGTAATTTCTTTGCACTATAATTTGAAGGAATAAAGTTCACTTTTATGCAATATTTCTCATTCCGATGATACGGGTTTAAAGGCTACTGTACGATTTATTGTTAGCCAAATTTTTTTAGCTTGTTATTACACACTCTCTCATCCTTACGAATTCTATCCCATTCTTGAGACGTACGAGTTTGATAAATATGTACAAACTGTTGAAGACGATGTTAGGATGGTAGAAATCAACAATCGAACTGGTATCGAATTGAAAGATTTTAACTTGGTTTTGAAAGTAAGTAGCTGTTCGAGTTGGACCCTCCAAGCATCAGAGGATCGATTGATTTCTTCATCTTTATCCTCCTATCACGAGAAAGTGGCGGAGGCGCTATGCGTAGGACGAATCCAGACTCGCTTAGAAGTTGCCCTTGTTTCCAAATTTTCCGGTTGAATTTTCTTCTGACTTCTTTACTGTGCTGCTTGCCAGATTCCACCAAGCAGAGATAATCATCGTAAAGCATCTTATCCAAGGACGCAAGAACGAGACTAGGTTGGGAGTTCAACGATTAACCTTGCGATCGTGGTTGTCGTAAAATGAGGATCGATCAGGATCGAGATGCTTGAGGTTCAAACTCAAGCAGCTGGCCCCGCGACCCCCCAAGGATATGCGGGTGTAGAAAAGTTAGTTAGTTAGTTGAAAGTAAGTCGCTTTTCGAAGTCACGCAGAAATGTGTCATTGCTAACTGGAACAAATTTTCATGCGTATTTCAAAAGGCTTACGTTTTTGCAAACATTCAGAGAACTGTTATTTCCCATTTGATTTAATCATACTAGAACCGTAATGAGTAGGGCAAGTTTTTGTTGCACTAAAAAAATTAGAAAAGTTGAAATCAGTTATTAAAGTGAAATCAGTGATTAAAGTTTGTGTCTGACATGAACATGATTTATTTACATACACTGTTAAATATTTCCAAACATCATCCTGAGCAAAGTGACGGCCTTAAGCTAACAGCTGCTTTGCCCAGCATGCTGAAGCTCATAATTACAGAATACAGCGAGCCTATTAGAGAATAAATGACGCTGAAAGACCTCATTCATTACGCATTCTGTGACAATTACTACTTGTATTAAAACAAAGTAGTCGCAACGCAGATTAAAGCTGCATTTACACTTGCACGATTTTGTGGCACGCACTGGCACGACTCGAGACGTGCCAGTGCGCAAACTAATCGCAAACTGGCGTGAAGTATGCGTAAACCCGTCGTGACTGCATGTCATGTCGGTGCGAGAATTTTGAAATTTTCAAAACTTTGTTTACGACAAAATTTAGCACCCGAGTAAAGAACTATGCGCAAACTGTTCGTGAACTCATCGTGAAGTTGTCGGGACAATGCCGGAAGATGCGCGCCATGTCACGACCGTCACGAACTGCCACGGATAGTTCACGAACAACTCAAGAGCAGTTCACGACTTCTGCGCGACTGTGATGCTCGCATCGATGCTGGGGTTTATGTGGGGCTTACTGAATGCTGCTCTCCATTCTAGAGATCGCCAGCGAAGAGACAATTTAGGCTATGTCATAGAGAAGGTCAGAAAGCAACAGGCCAGAGGCAGCCACCGCTGAGAAAAATTATTCTCCCGAGTCATCCATATCAAGTGTCGATTCTATCCTGGAGACGCAGCTGGATCCACTCGAAAGCCAGAGACAGCAATCGAGTGAGGACGAGGCTACAAGGCACCCGAAGAAGCGGCTCCGGGTGTGTAAGAGATGGATCCCTGAGTACCGCTGGATAGGAGAGGCTGAGTTGAGGTTGGCCGAGCTTGTGAAAGAGAATCCTCAGCTGTATGACAAGAAGCAGAAGGAGTGGCTCAAGGTGACGACCAAGAATAGCCTCTGGGACCGAGTCGGAGAGCAGCTGGAGCCTCCTGCCACTGGTCCCCAATGCAAGAAGTACTACGAGAACATGAGAACCAGGGTGGGGAAGATTATGAAGGAGAGGAAGAATGGGGCTGGCCAGCCACAGAGGAGTGCCCGTGACGACCAGATCATGGAGACCTGCAGTTTCCTGATGCAACACATCGTCCGTGGAGAGACAGTTGTCAGTGAGCAGTTTGCTGTCCCAGAGTCAGCTGCTGTTCAGGAGCGGCCCAGGTCACCAACAACAAAGACAGACACCACTACAGCCGACACCGGGGTGACCCGCAGCGACTTCAGCGATGCTGTGCAGCTGGTGAGAATTCTAACGTCTACATGCAGATTGTATCCAGTTTGTTCTATTGCTCTTGGCATGACATGTACAATATGTGTTGCAAATCAAATCAAAAATCATTATACTCGCCGTATTACGCCGAAGCGTGTAACGAGTGGCGGGGCCCATCTTCGCGACTTAGCGCCTAGGCTACACAGCTCCGAAGAAACGTCGCAACGGTGGCGAGCGAACTGTGCCAATTTGACCGGCCCGGGAATCGAACCCCAGACCTCCCGCACCGGTAGCGTGCGCTTAGTAACTGAGCTAACCGGCCAGTTTTGAACATGGAGTAACTACATCTCCGCAGTGAAAGTGTCTCTGACATTCAGCATGTTGTCTTTTCCTCAGCCAATCCAAAAATGCCCCGTTTTATATGGCGTGTCCAAGTTCGCACGACACCGTCCGAATTGTGCAAACTTGTCGTGCGAATGCGGGAAGTGCGTAAACTATGCACGAACTATGCATAAACTTGTCGTGCCAGTTCGTGTAAATGTGAATACTAATGGGCACGCATTCGTGAACTACTCTTGAACTCGTCGTGAACTATGCGTGAGCAGTGTGGAAGCCTCCCAGTTCGTGGCCCAAAAATAGCACGACAAAATCGTGGTTAAAAGTCGTGCAAGTGTCAGTCTGGCTTTACCCACACCTGGGAAATTATACGTAAAATTACACTTGGCTGTTAATACTTTTTTGTGAGATTTTTTAAATATTTCGTAATAGTTGCAACAAAAAGTTGCCTTTAAAAGCCAAAAAAAGTTGCAAAATAAAATTTAAGCAAACAGCTCCATACATGCTGTAATAAAGTTTTTTGTTACTTGGGAAGCTTCCCGAAGCTGTAAAAAAAAAGTTGCAGAAACTTGCCCTGGTAATGAGCCTTTATAGCACGTACGCTACCTGTTGTAAATGTGAACTTTAATATGTGAAACAAATCTTTGCAAGCGATTCATTCCGTTACTCTTGTGTTATCATTGAATGCTTGTTTTAAAGCCAATATGTTTGATGGTCACAATGTTAAATTTACAACTTTTTGTTGTACAATTCAGTAACTTTATTGTCTATAACTAAAATTTACCTGCTCAAATGGTAAGAACGATGGTCTCTAGAGTTGTAGACTCGGGTTTGATTTCGAGTCGGGTCAAACCAATGACATGAAAATTGGTGTCCACAGCTTCCCTGCTTGACGCACAGCATTAAAAGAACAGCGTGGAGAATAAGCCGGCAAATTCACTGGTTGTGCCGTTGGGAATGGCACTTAATCGGATTCCCCCACCTTGGTGTGGTAGACAGGTGACTGGCAACTCCTAAGCGAGCTCGTTATAACGCTTACATGCAACTAAATAGAAATACAATGTTTAAATATTTTCAGGATTGTTTTCTCTGTTCAAATTTCAAAAACAGGACTTCTGAATCGGAATTAATACTGCAAGTAGCTGAAAGGTACGAAGTTGAGCAAACAGATGATTTGTTGAATGACTCTTTTGTTAATCATGTTGTAAATAAGCCAGGATTTGAATTGAAATTATTCCTTTTCACCGACACGCGCCAAGCGATACGCGGTTATATTGCTGAAGCCGGAGCTGGGTTTCTCGTGGTCGATAGATAGCAGCGTAAACAAACATAATGTAAAACGATTGTCGCCTGTCGCGTGCAGATTGAAATCAACGTCAAAACAACACTTTATTTCGTAGAATAATGCTTGAAACTTTTTACTGGCTTCAGTAGAAAACATGCAGCCAAAATAAGTGAAAATGCTCTTTAATTTCGAGATGTTACTCATCCCATTGTCAAAGTCAAATGATAGGAAAGCAGCTAACACCTTATCTGTTTTCTCAATTTTAGAGCTTGTCCTTGTCGATTGGATAAGTATAATGGCAAGCGATGGCTCAGCAGCGTCAATCTAGGTGGAGTTGGGGAACCGGGAGATGTGAATGTACGGAATTTAATTAGGTTTCAAGTTAAAGTAATGGGAAAAAGGTAATTTTCAATAGACGGCGCAATTACTCATTGGCGTGGTAAACTATTTTATGGACAACTACTACCAAAAGACAAATAACCTAGTCCTGGAAGACCCCCTGTACCTTTATTGGCAACTTATAAAACCTTGTATCTCTGTCTATAGTTTGTGGACGGAAGACGGTAATGATCTTCCAAAAAGCTGTCTTTTTTTGATATTAGTTAAGCTATGCTATGCAAAGCATTTTGCATCACTTTAGTTGGTGTTTTTTTATAAAGATAACTGATTTGTGACATTGGTTTACATTTGCTCAGCTCAGTTGTTAAGACATTGCTATCGGTGTGGGAGATCTGGGGTTCAAATCCCGGGCCGGTCAAATCGGACAAAGTGTCGCCAACAGCTGCGACGTTTCTTAGGATGCTGGGTTGTCCAATGCCCACGCGTTAAACCGCGCAGGTGGGTTCCGCTACGCGCTTCGGCGTAATACCGCGAGTATAATGAATTAAAAATTTTTTTTTTTTTTTTTTAGTTATTGTGACTTGACAACTTTTCTCACCATCCTTGTACTTCCAGTGCCGAAGGTGTAAGTACGAAGTTATGAATTTCTAGTCTTATTTGCTGCATTTATCTGCCCTCAGCGTATAAGACCTGATTTATTCTTTCTAATTACTTTTTGTTTTGAGAAACAAGTGGCATAGGTGGATAGCTTTGAATTGCGTTTTTGAAATTACTTCCTATAGGATAAAATCAGCAGCTTATGCGAGGACACGATGGTCAAGCTTGTGGATTCGAACCCAAATCATTGGATCATGGCCGGTTTTACAACCATTACTTCTCCCCTTAAAAACCTTCGCCATCCTGCTGCATTGATAGCGCGACAATGGCACTTGCCTTAGCATCTCATTGGGTCCAGAATGCTCTTTCCTTGTTATGAAACTTGCTGATTTTGTTCTGGCGGTACCGTGCGCTAAATACATAACTCTACGTCTCGGGTTTGATTCAGGACTGGAACTGATCGTATTTGACATGAAGGCCGGTAGCTGCTGACTCGAATGGTGCAAGGTCACTTTGCAGTTCCCCTGTAGCACACTGCTCAATTTTTAGTTCTAGCCTACATAATTTATAATTATGTCGACCGGCTCTCGTAGTGGCACAAGACATCGCTGTCAGCGCGGAGGTCGTGGGTTTGATTTCCGGGCATGTCAAATGGGACACAATGTCGCCACTGCTGCCATGTTACTTCGGAGATATGCTGACAAGGTGCAAAGTCGTTGAGATTGGCCCCGCACTCGTTACACACTTCCGCGTAATACTGCGAGTACAATGAAGATTTGAAAATAACTTCGCTTGTGTAATTTTGGTTACATGAACATTTTTTTCAGAGCCGTTAGAACCTTACAAGTCAATATCATTTGGGTTTTTGTTGCTTTCACTTTATTTCTGCTAATAATTTCTTACTGGACTTATAGACGGGACATTTTAAGGATGAAGAAACAGGCTCAGCAAATACATAGTAAATAATATTACTGCAAAGTAAACAGACTTTGCTGCGACTAATTTTTGTTTCTATTACGAAATACACGACGCCATCACTAATTTGTTCAAACCAAATAAAACTGCATCGTATAAATCAGGTTAGAACGAAAAATCGTAAATACTGGTCGTTTAAAGATAACGTAGAAAGAGTTCGAGTCTTTTTTCCCAAGGGCAACACTAGGTCCTCATAGTAAGGCCTCTGTCACTGCTCCGTGAAACTACTACGGAGAAGATAAGCATCGTTTTTGACTGTGACAACGTTGCTGAATTAAAGTACCGGGATTAGCAAGCCACAGGTTCAATTCTCAATCTGGGTATGTATCGTCACTGTGTTTTTGGAAAGCGCTTTAATTTTAATATAACAGCTGGGTTGTCTGCTACTGTTTGGCTGGTAGGACACTATAGGCTTCCTATTTGATCGAAATCTAGTCATTGATTTGAAACATAAAAGAATGCCCTGTGTGCGCTTAGTAGGCATGGCATTGGAAGGGACCGGTTCGTATGAGTAGAAATTGCTTTTTTCACAAAAGCTTGCATTAGTTTTTTTATTTTAAACTTGCCAATGTTTTCTTTATGCAAGGTGTCGCTCTATGCAGCTTTGTAGAGTAAGTACTGAGTAGGCTACACTTCTAGTTTATGTAATATTGTATTGAAACTGCAGCGTAACTTTGGAGCTTTAGCAGAGTATCCTTGGAACACTTTGTATTTGTTTTCTTTTACTTTCGTTTTGCTTTTGCCAGTTGATTTTCGACCATTTGTAGATATTTTCGTATGTTGAGGTCTAAAAATATAAGACTTTTTTAATGCCACTATACCGCTTGTCTCAGTCAAAAACTAGGTTTATTACTTTATGTAAAATGCATTTGCAGTGTAGTGGTTTTACCCATCACTCGGCTCGATGGATGGTTCAGCTCATTAAGCTAAAGTCTAAAGGGTGCATAAATCCAACATCGTACAAAAACCAGTGGCGCGGGAACATTTTTTGGACAGGGGGGGGGTTCAAATTAGTAAGATCGTGTCAACTTCTGGATGCTTCGCTCCCCACACCCCCCTTTTCTCGAATGTACGTTTTTAGGAGCAGGACACACGGCAGACCTATGTTGATAGACATCAATCGCATGCCCGCTCAAGTGACCGGAATTTTTTCAGGATAATTTTTTATCATGGAAAACAAGATTGCGTACTACCATTAAGCTTTTCTAACTACGCACGAATTACTGCTCATGTATTTGTAAAATGCAAATACCTCAGTGACAAAACCAAAAAGTAGGCAAACAAAATTTGTCCGATCTAACTTTTGCTTTGCTGATCAGAGTTACATGCAACAAACAATGCCCCACTAAGGCTTAAAAATAACAAAAAACACACGATTAAAATAAATTACTGAACTATTTTTAACATAATGAAATGTGTAGATATAGGTAGGCGTACTAGCTTAATTTTAGTAACAATCATCGGCAGTGCTCGAGTTGTGAAAACTATTATGGGGGATGGTAGGCTACAACTTTTTACGCAGACGTAAAAAGAGATGGTTTTTATAGTCATAAGGGAATGGTTTACGCTAAAATGTTTTATGGGGGGATGGTGTTGTTTTCCGGGGGGATGGCATCCCCCCGCGTCCCTCCTCAAACCGAGTACTGATCATCGGTGCCAGTGTAGTAATGATTTAGCCGCTTCATTAGGTAGAAAGAAAAAATTCAAAACCATCAAAAAACTCAACCAGAAAAGAGAACTTGCACAAGCTTATAAAAGCTTGATTAGGGGTGCCTAACCAGTCGATCGCGATCTACCGGTCGATCTTTGGATGCTTGGCTGTCGATCGCGCGCCGATTTGGCATGTACACACATCAGGTTGGCCACCAACATTTACAGTTCATGTAACGCGTCCGGGCCGTGAAGATCTTTTTTTTAGCTCTTCACAAAAATTTTGGTGGAATTCGGAACATCTGAAGGATTGAGGACCGTTTTTTTGCACTTCACCGCATTTTCGTTTACGATTTGCGTAATTCCCATGATCAGTAGCAACTTTCACTCGAGCATTCAGAGTAATTTGGCGTAAAGTGTTTGGCAGCTGCAAGAATTGGCAGCCATTATACTTTTACTGGTCCATCGTCCATGACTGCTGTAAAGGTTTGCAAACGCTGATATAACACACTGTTAAAAATGAACTTCAAGCATTGAAAATTTTACGAAATTTTACGCTGACCTGGTGAATAATAGCAGTGATTTTTAAAGAAATAGTGATTCTTCGTTGGTTTAAAGCACTACAAAAAATATTTGCTTCATTAAGTATGTACGTTGCGACCATTAATCCTGTCGCACTCAATGCATAATTTTTTCAATTGTCTGGGGGGCTCAAAAGATTCAGGGGGGCACCCTACTTCCCGCGCCTATGTCAAAAATTGAACTACATGGCAGAATTGTGGGTTAGCGTTTGGAAAATTTGCCAGTGTTTTTTGAATACATATTTCGTTTTGAAACTATCTTAACATTGTCGCATCACTTCATATGATTATCTTGTTATTGCAGAAACGAATATAAGTGAGCATTGAGCAATCTAGCTTAGCACATGCGTGGTTACAAAATATTTCGTATAAAAGCTAATAATAGTTATAGTTGTTTTAAACAATGATATACCGATTGGTTCATGAGATGCTTCTTTTGCGCTTTGCAAGTAAAATCTCGAAAGTTCGTATTCTCTCAAATAGTAGCAAGCCATCCCAGCTCTTGTCATCGCTTTAATGTGATCTTCTCGAATATCGAGAACTTTCAAACAATATTCTTTGATTCGGCGGTAAGGTACTCGGTCTTTATGCATGAGACAAACTGAAACGAATAATTGTCAGATGAATAGTGGGATTGTGTTTCCTAAGAGAACAATCCCTCCAAGTGTAGGTAGGCCTATTGTATGTTATAAAAGCGTTTAGCAAATTGGAAATGTGCATAATTCGTGTTTTTAACATCAGTTTAGCGTACACTGGCACTGTCGAAAATCATACGTTTAGATCAGGGGTAGGAACCTGCGGCCCGCGTAAGTTTTGAATTTGGCCCGCGTCGAAACTTAGTTAAGTGTACAACAAACTGGTAGAACAGAAATCATAAGATTTCTTAAAAATTGTTTCACATTCAACCACATGCAGGGCGGAATTTAGACAATGAGGAGCCCATAGGAAGCCTCGCCATGAACAACTAAGACCTTTTTTTTTCATTTGGAGATCGACCATCTTGTGTAGACTCACCCTACCCGTACGTGCATAAAGGTCATGAAAGTCGATATCCAAAAAATATAAAAAGAAGGTCTTAGTGAGGTTTTGCCGTAAAAAACAACTCACCATGAATGTTTGATACAATTGCGATGTAATGTTGCCCATTTTTACAAATTAAAAGTAAATGTGGCCCGCAGAAAATATTATGCAATCCCTGTGGCCCGCTGTGCTGTGTCGGGTCCCCACATCTGGTTTAGACCTATCTCTGGGAAAAATAATTGCATTTTCATTTATATTTTTCTACAGTTATTAAAACAAATAATGTTTAATAAACGGGCGTTCTCTGCTTTTGCTGACTTTCTCTGTTTATGTGTGGAAG